>ML661891.1:10767843-10782857 GCA_007570785.1 Antilocapra americana | reverse complement strand
ACCTCTCTTAATTCCCGAATCTGTTCTGATAGCCCTCCAATCTCAGAATAAGAAACATTCCCAGGGTCCTCATGAGACATGTTGTAAACCAATGGATCCACTTCTCTTGGCAAATATCTGTAATGATAAAGTGTGTACTTTTCTTTTAAAAGTTGTATTTTGTCTCAGCCTACAAAGAGTATAAATGACTTGCTTACACAAGAACCTGTAGGAGACCTTATAAAATCAAGTTTAAATTAATCTGAAATTAGTAAAAGCAGAAAAGTGATATTCAGTGATCTCAGGAAGCATCTATTTTGAATAAAATCTTCCCTCCATGACAATAAAAGGTTAACTAAATAGTATAAGAAACCTACCTCATGATAGTTAGTGTAGTCATATCCAAAGCAACTCTTGTTCCTGGCTTCAGCTTACTTTTGTCAAGCTAATTTTATAAAACAGAAAGTGTTACATAAACAATTGAAAGGGGGAATAACAGTCTAACAAGAGCATAGTTAGAAGCCAAATAATCATCTTTACCCTTCAGAGAGAACACTAATATTAGATTATAAACAACATGCAGTAATTCAAAGTTATTTCCTTCTGCCCCTTAAAAAAATGCCCTTTTGTGCAATCTCAGTGTGAAACATGAAACCCCTAATACATAAAATTTGAGGAGGCTATAATTTTGTTTTTGAAGCAGGAACTGACTGCAATATTTTACTTTCAAAGGCTCACTATTTAATAGTTTTCCATATCATTTTGATTTAGGCACTGTAGTACAGTGACTTTGGAAACTGGTACCAAAGTATATATATAGAAATCCCTTAGTGAAGATTTGTGAAGAAAGAAAGGAAAGCATCTTACAAGTATGTCCATTAATTTTAAAAACTATGGTTTTGACAAGAATATACTCCATGATCACAGTAGATAAGTGAGAAATGCACTGTTTCCCTCTAGAGCCTTTTTTATTAAAATTCTAAAGAATAAAAAATATCCCAGCAACCTTCATTCATGCCTTTGCTACATGTCAGACACTATGGTAAACATACTTCATGTTAAACTGAATCATACTAAATAATTTATTGTCATATTTAGGCAGTTTAACTTATTTGGGTAAAATTGCATAGAATCCATCCAAAGAGATTCAAATCACGCTCAGTCTGTTTCTCAAAAAAAGTTACTTTTCAATAGTTTAGAAAACTGCTTGTTAATACAATTTCGGAATTTCACAAATTACTGAACCCTTTTCACAGAATTTTGCAAAGAGCGCTTGGTTTAGGATTTAATGCCAGTTAAAATGAAGTGGGCGGCTGCCCTGGTGGCTCAGTGGTAAAGAATCTGCCTGCCAATGCAGGAGACATGGATTCAATCCCTGGGTCAAAAGATCCCCTGGAGAAGGAAACGGCACCTCACTCCAGTGTTCTCGCCTAGAAAATTTAATGGGCAGAGGAGCCTGGAGGGCAACAGTTCATGGAGTTGCCAAGAGTTGGACAGGACAGAGCAACTTGAAGTGAAAGCAAGCTAAATACTAGGTTTAATATAATGGATTAAACTAAAAATATTTCCCAGATACAGTAGCTCCCCCTGCCTTATTTATAAATGGAAACTTTATCGTAAATAAGTGTGTGTGTATAGGAAAAAATACAGCACATATAGGTTTGGTATATGCCTAGGTTTCAGGCATCCACTGGGAGTCTTGGAACATATCCCCCACGGATGAGGGACTACTATACTTGAAACAAGAGCTTAAACAGAGATTAATAAGAAGTTATTTCATTTATATCTATAGACAATATATACTCTGGCCTTTCTAATATTTTTCAGCTTACAAATGCTCTACTGCCCTCATACAATCATGAAATATCTTTAAATGCCAACTTCTGGCATCCAAAGGGTCCTGAAAGGGACATAAATATCTTTTATGGGATTAGGCATCTAAAATTTTGATTTAGAAAATATTAACCCACTTATATGTAAGCAAAATCTTAAGACTGAACTTAGTCCCTGGGTAAAATTCCATTCTATAGCCATGTCGGATCAATGTTTTAAAACCTGAACTTGATAAAACAAATACTCAGAGAAAGCTCTTCCAATGAGTTTTTAAAAATCTGCTAAAGACATTTCTTAAAGAATAGAGCAGTACACAAATTGGCTTCAGTGGTTACTAAATAATTCAAATCTATTTGTCAGTTTTTGACTGCAAAATAAAACTTGGAGTTATTTCAATTTGCTTATTCTAATCTAAACCAATTAATACAAAATCAATTTAACCTATAGTAAAGTTGATAAGTAATATTTCTGAATGTTTAAAGTGTAAGGTTCAATACCTTTAAGTCTTATTCAAAAAGAAGAATAATTAAAATAAAATACTCTGAGTTATTTTTCAGTTCTAAGATTCTTTGATTTCTCTGTGTAGAGCTGACTGAGCTAATACAATCAAGTAGAAAAGTAGACTACCAGGATGGCTCAGCTGGTAAAGAATCTGCCTGCAATGCAGAAGAGCTAGGTTCAATCCCTGGGTTGAGAAGATCCCCTGGAGAAGAGAAACACCATCCACTCCAGTACTCTGGCCTGGAGAATTCCATAGACTGTAGAGTCCATGGGGTCACAAACAGTCAGACACAACTGAGCTTTAACCAGGAGTCAAACCCATGGTTTGAGTTTAGGCTTTGCTAATAATTAGCTATATCTGAACAAGTCACCTTTGGGAGTTATGGGCATAATTTCTAACTTGCCTACCTGGAAAATTAAATAACTTATTTGAAAGCACTTTTGTCAATTATAAAGCACTATACAAATATAAAATATTACCTGTCGACGACAACCCACAACGTATCTCGGTCCATTTGTAGCTTTAACAATGACTAAAGGAGAAAAAAGAAATGAAAAAACAAATTGAGACACAGAAAGTAAAAACTAAATATACCCACATTGATGGCAGGTTGAATTTTATTTCTGTTCTCCAAAAGACAAGAGTTGAAAGAAAACTCATAAGTCTATGAAAGAATATCATCTATCTTCATTATAATCATTTAAGCAATAAGCATTCAAAGCTGGTGACAGAAAGGAGGTGAGCCTGCTCTTTTTCTCTTTACTAACAATCTAATATACTTACATTTTTCTTCAGTTAACTGCTTAAGTACTTCACCCACAATCTAATAAAGAAAAAAGACAGCATTATTTTTTGCCAAGAGCTAAAAAAATAAATCACCATCACCCTCTACATCCCAAACTCCATTACCTACCTGCCCAACACTTTGTAGAGCCTTCAGATCATTTTCAGATTTTTCATACTGCTTGGTAAGTTCTTTTAATTGTTCCCTTACTGAAATAATATAATTTGAACATTTTAAATTAAGTAATCTTAGCGAGCTTAAGCCACTAAATCTTAATTTTTGTCTGTTTCACTTTACATATATTTTATATCCACTGAATCAAACCACACAAAAGTTAACAATGTTGTTTGTAGATGACATGTTTCAAAACGAAATATTAAAGAGAAAGCACGTATTTTTATTTTCTTAATCGGCAATACTTACTTCTTTGAGCACATTTTAAGTAACATTCTTAACAGATATTGACCTTCTGACGTTTCTGGATCTGAGATTACAAATCCGAATAAGAGTAAGACTCCCTCACTTCATCTATCTACATGGACTGTTACCCTCTGGCTTTTTAACCTAAATAAATCTCCACAGAATTATGGTTAAGATTTTAACTCATTACGTCGGTGACGGTGCGTTAAGAAAAAATACAAAACTCTTATTTAGTTCAGGAGGTAAGGGAAACTTGTGTGCTTAATGCAGTACAATTCAAACCACAAGTAAAGACGAAGAGGGCTATTACTGACCGATACGCTTTATCCCTTAAATCCCATGTTCGGCTTTCCACTCCACTAACAAGCCAACCCCCCCAGAATCTCATCTGGCTTGAGCTTCTTTGACTCAAGTCTTCTCCCCGCTCCGGGTCCCGGGGCTCCATCAACACTGCACTCTTCGCACCTCAACCTGGTAAACATCTCTGACCAACTTCTTTCCCACTCTTTCTCGGGTCATTTTCCACTTTAATCTCAGAACTGGGGATGTTCTGTCTGTCACCTGGACCAGACTAGACCCTTTCCAAGCCCGAAAAGGCTCGGCTTCCCAAGTTCTGGGCGGAATGACAAAGCGCCTTGTCCCTCGACTGAGGCCTTCTCATCCCCGGGGCTCGGTTGCCGAATTCGGCAAAAGGCCTCCGCTTTGTCAGAGACAGAAGCGGGTCCAGGTACGAGATTATGTGGAAAGAAAGGTGCACTCACACTCCTTGAGACGGCCGTCAATCTCTTTGTGCTCCAGCAGTTTCTTGCGGTAGTCCTGAAGCGCCTTATCTCTAGGGTCCGCCATGATGAGAAGCCGTCGCTCATAGGGGATGCCGGGAATGGCCATGGCCGCCCGGGCGGGGGAAGGGGCGGGGCGAGGGAGAAGAGCCTCCCTGGAGGGGCCGGTTCGCAGGTGACCCCGCCCCTTCCGGTTGGCTCCGCCTCTGCGCTCCACTTCAACTTCTGCGTCTAGGGCGCCGGAGCCCGCGAAAGGAGACCTCCACCTACACCGTCCCCTGTTGGTCGGTCTGGGTAGAGCAGGGCGCTGTCTCCTGAGAAGCCTTGGTGGTTTTAAGTCATGCTGTCCTGGAACCACTAAAGACTTTATAATAAAATAATATGACAGTAAAATAGAGAATATACATATTTCTTTAAGTAGCGCTGATGGCTTATCGATGTAACACAGATAGCCTGTTGGTATAACACAATACTATCCAGGATCTTCAGGTACAGAAGGAGTAAGCTGTCGATTCATTTCTTCACTCAGTGAATGACGTACTAAGGATCTGATCTGGCCGGAAGATAAAAAAAAGAATTCAAAGTGTAATAAATTCTGGACTCTAATGTAAATAAAACAGGGTAGTGTTACAGAGTAAGGTGAAGAGAACTAATTTAGGACAGATATCTGAGACAAGGAGCCAACGATGCAAGAAACGTGAAAAACCTTCCAAACAGAGGAAACAGCTAATGCAAAGATCTGAAGGTGAAAGGAAAGTGAAAGTGAAAGTAGCTCAGTTGTGTCCGACTCTCTGCGACCCCTTGGACTATGCTGTCTGTGGAATTCTCCAGGCCAGAATACTGGAGTGGGTAGCCTTTCCCTTCTCCAGGGGAGCTTCCCAACCCAGGGATGGAACACGGGTTACCCGCATTGCAGGCGGATTCTTCACCAACTGAGCTGTCAGGGAAACCCTAAAGGTGAAAGGGGCTTGGCTCATTTCTTGGAACAAACAGAAGGCCAATGAGACAGGAAGGGGTGGATTGTGGGGATGAGGGGCACAAGATAAAGATGCTGAAGTAGCCTGAGTAAGGAACGTGAAACCTGATAGAACTGTCTTTAAGATTTCTGTGCTTTTGGACAAATTAATCTTTCAAAAATCTCTGTAAAATGAGTGTAATGTTTTACCTATCTCATAGGGATGTCATGAGTATTATACACCACAGCGTGCCTCTAAGCTATTAATACATGTGTGCATGCTCAATCGTACCTTACTCTGGCAAGAATACTGGACAGGGTTTCCATTTCCTCCCACAGAGGCTTTTCCAAACTCAGGGATCAAACCCATGTCTCTTGCATCTCCTTCACTAGCAGGCAGAATCTTTACCACTGAGCCACCAGGAAAGCCCCAAGTATTCAATAGTGTTATTTTAAATTATTTATTTTAAGGGTAGTATTGACCTCAATTTTTGTGGTACAGGTCCACATTGCTGTACCTCTTTTCAGCATTACTCCTGGGGAGAATTTATAGTTGTTTCAACAGAATCAGTCACATTCCCAACTCTGTTTGTTGTCATCTTATCCAATGGCTCTGATGTTTAAATTTAAATAGGCATATCCTATGTATGCATATAAAGTTCACATTTAAGTAAATTTAACTACCAAAAATGTTGTTATGAAATTAAAATATTAGAAAATATAAAAGATGTCTTTGAATTTACTGGGAAAAAATCTTATGGCCATTGTGTGGATGTTCTATTGTTTTTTCCAAATATAACTGGAAATTGCAGTTAGACAATAAACAAGGAAGGTGGATTGAGCTGGATCAGTCCCTTCTCCCACTGAGTTGCAATTATTCTGGTCAAATTAGTCTATCCATACCAGAGTGTTTCACCTCTGACATTAAGAAGTAAAGAAGAGAAGAAGAGGCAAAGTAAAAAAAGGCACTTCAGTTTGATTCAATTCAATAAATATTTATAAGTACTGGTGTGTTAGTTCAACATACACCAATATTTTAAACTCCTTTGACTCTTGTTTACCCATCTGGCAAAATTCCACTTCAGCTGAACTTCCTATCTGTTTTCTCTGTGCCTACAACAGAACAGTCCTGTTCCTTTTTATACACATTTCTAAAACTGTATCCCTGTCCATCAGGAAAATGTAACTTAATTGGAAAGTGTACATTCATGCTGCTGCTGCTGCTGCTGCTAAGTCGCTTCAGTCGTGTCCGACTCTGTGACCCCATAGACAGCAGCCCATCAGGTTCTGCCTTCCCTGGGATTATCCAGGCAAGAACACTGGAGTGGGTTGCCATTTCCTTCTCCAATGCATGAAAGTGAAAAGTGAAAGTGAAGTCACTCAGTCATGTCCGACTCTTCGAGACCCCATGGACTGCAGCCTACCAGGCTCCTCCATTCATGGGATTTTCCAGGCAAGAGTACTGGAGTGGGTTGCCATTGCCTTCTTCAAGTGTACATTCTTAAGTGTGCTCAAATGTTTCAATGCAATTAAATGTCTCTTCCCCCAGTAGACTATAAACTCAAAGCAAACAAGAACTATGACTGTTTCTTGTTCATTATTGTATACTCAGAAGATGGTTTTACACACACACACACACACACATGTGTATATGGACTGCATATGCTTTGTCTTCCACTATCTCCCAGAGTTTGCTCAGATTGATATCCATTGAGTTGGTGATGCTATCTAACCATCTCATCTTCTGCCACATCCTTCTCCTTTTGCCTTCAGTCTTTCCCAACATCGGTATCTTTTCCAATGAATCAAGTCTTCACATTTGGTGGCCAAAGTATTGGAGCCTCAGCTTTAGCATAAGTCCTTCCAATGAATATTCAGGGTTGATTTCCTTTAGGATTGACTGGTTTGATCTCCTTGCAATCTCAAGAGTCTTTTCCAGCACCACAGTTTGAAAGCATCTATACACATGCACACACATATATATACAATTGAATAAATTTGTGAATATGTTAGACACTGTGATAGATCAACAGGGATACGAAAAGACTAAGAAATGTCATCAGTTTCTTAAGGCACTTAAAATATTGCAGAGCAGAGAAGTGAGGTGAGAAGTTAGGCCATATCTTAGTTATTGAGGAAAGGATCATTAAAAGTGATTTCATAATGAACAGTGATGAGATGTATTTAGATCTTCAATAAATCATTTACAGATAGTCTCCTAACCTAATGTAACATTGATAGGTGTTGTGGTTTTAAAATATGTACACAAATGCTTTGATACTTCCCACTTGAAGAAGTGGAGCCTGATTTCCCTCCCCTGGGTCTAGCAATGTGTTTTGGACAAATAGAATAAAGTGAAAGTGACAGTACATAGCCATTGAGACTAGGCCATAAAAGGCATTTGGGCTTCCTCCTTACTCGGACTTGAATCACTCCCTCTGAGGGAAGCCATCTGTCACACTAAGAAGACACGTCAGCAGATCTGTGGAGAGACTCACGTGGAAAGGAGCCTCCTTCAAGGAACTGAGATCTGCCAATAGCCGTGTGAGTGAGCCATCTTGGAAGCAGAGCCTCCAGGCCTGGGCAAGCCTTCAGATGCCTGAAGCTCTAGGCTTAATTGCAACACCATGAGAGATTGAGTCATGCACCCAGTCCAGCTGTTCCTGAACTGCTGACCCAAAAAACTGAACATAATCCGTGTTTGTTGTTTTAAGCCACTGAGTTTTGTGATCATTTGTTACATGGTGATGGATAACTAACATGATAGAAACTGGTATTTTTCTAGAGAGAAATTGGGAAACAATACCAGATGGGCAAGTAACAGTGCCTACAAAAACTGAAGATGATAATGTTTGTTGTTTTAAGCCACTAAGTTTTGTGATCATTTGTTACATGGTGAAGGATAACTAATACAATAAGAACTAATATTTTTCTAGAGAGAAATTGGGAAATGGTACCAGATTGGCAAGTGGTAACTACTTTTTCTTGCTCTCACATCAGCTATAACACTAGAATTTTTAGAAATTTGCCATTCCAAGTATCTACCCTGAAATGCTTATCAGAATGCACTTAATTGAATGCATCTATGGTTGAGCAGTAATATTTTGAAGTAGAACAAGAATTTGGAATTCCTAGACTTGTGGGAAATACTCTTTTTTGATCAAGGTAATACATAAAAAATTTTTAAGTACTATGAGGCTTAGATTTCAAGAGTCCATTGCCCTACCCTATTCTACCCTTAATTTTTTTTTTTTTTTTTTTGGTTTGTACCACCACATTTTTAAGTAATATGCTTATGCTGCTATTTCTTATGATCAATTTTAGGATTTGCCTTTTGACTTCCTAATAAGAAAGATAAAGACTTAACACCTTTGTATTATTCCAGATTCCCACTTTCCCTACCTCCGCCTCTCATATACAATATACACAAGTTTTGGTTAAATTGCTGTCCAGTATTTATCTTATTGTGAGGCCATGCAAGTCAAACAATATGCTATAGTTACATTAGTTTTATCGTAAAACTGTTTTGAACTTCCTGTGATTAAAAGCTGCCTCAATTTAAGAAGAGTTTAGTTGGGTTTTTTTTTTTTTTTAGATCACTTTTTTTCTCTGAATAGTGTTTTTCAGCAAGTCATACCAGGTATCCCTCCTGTCCTGATTTTCCTGGAGAAACTCCTCCTGGAGGCCACTGTCTTTTTGCTCTAATCTGGGCTCTGTAGGGATGTTGTGTAACTCTCTTCTAGAACTTCCCTAACCTTTCTCTTGTGTACTATCTTCTCTTTCCTGAAGAGAAGGACTATGTATATTTAGTTTCCAAGAACTCTTATCTTGTTCCCTGCTTGTTCTTTTTTAATGTAATCCTGTTCTTACGACTTTGATGATTCTGGTATAGCTTTTTGATTGTCTTCCTCTCTTCCCTCTCTGTTTCTTCAAAGTTCCCTTTTTCCTATTTGTTTTGGTCTATTTTACTTTGGAGTAAAAAAAATCAGTGTTTTTTTTTTTTTTTTTTACTGATTTTCTGATCATAGAATGAGTGAGGCACTAAAGTAAAAAACAAAAACAAAAACCAGCAGCGCTAGTGGGAGAGACCAGCTGTTTTGTTGTTTTTTATGCCATTGTTTATTCCTAGAAATTCTCCAATCTCCTCTTATTTTTCTTTTTTAGCCTGTTCTGGGTCTTCACTGGGGTACACAAGCTGTTTGTCTCAGCCTGCTAGTTACCCTAATAGGGATCGAACCCGCCTCCCATGCATTGGAAGGCAGATTCTTAATCACTGGACCACCAGAAACTCCAATCGCCTTATAGAATGCAAGAGAAAAGGATCAGGAGTGATGAGGTGAGTGGAAAGAAGTGTATAAGGTCTGGAGTTTTGGAACTGAACATTACAGGTGGTCTGCTGAAGGTGGGGAAGGAGTTTTAACATTCAGCATGGAAGGATTTCACTTAATCTACACTCTTTCATCTTAGAATTTCCTCTCTCTTTGGAATCATGCTGAGTCTAGAGTCCCTGGGTTTCTAGCCATCCTTGTTTCTTGACTAGAGAGTCCTGATCTTGAAATGTCTTCTAAATGAATTTTAGATAACTTTCTTTTATTTTTTCTAATGAATAAATTAGTAGTTGAGATTTTCCCACATCTATATCTTTTGTTAATTTTCTATTGTCAATTCCAATTCTACTCTGTCCTCTCCCTGATCCAAATACTTCCGCCCAAAATGATCACTTTGTTTCTAAGTTTATAGTGGTTGTTTGAGTTGTAATCATATACTGCCCTGTGACATCTCATGCTGTTAGTATCTTTTTACATTCGTTAGTTAATTTGTTTATAAGTTGACTAACTCAGAAGTCATCTTGTGAAGCACAAAGGTAATGCTGAGTGCTGGGAAAACTGAAACTACCAAAGGTAAGTTCCCTACTGCCTGTTGAATGTGGAAAACCTATACATAAGTATATATTTGATTCCATGTGGTGGCCACAATATATGCTCTCATGAGACCAAAGAAAAGGAATCTATACAACCACAGAGGAGGGGCTACGGGGGATTTCCTGGAGGTAGCAGGTGCCTGAGCTGAATCTTAAAGCAGTTGAAAGTGAAAGTGAAATTTGCTCAGTCGTGTTTGACTGTACAGTCCATGGAATTCTCCAGGCCAGAATACTGGAGTGGGTAGCCTTTCCCTTCTCCAGGGGATCTTCCCAACCCAGGGCTCAAACCCAGGTCTACCTGCATTGCAGGCAGATTCTTTATCAGCTGAGCCACAGGGAAGCCCCTTAAAGGAGTTGCTGCTTCTGCTGCTACTAAGTCGCTTCAGGCATGTCCGACTCTGTGCGACCCCATAGACGGCAGCCCACCAGGCTTCCCCGTCCCTGGGAGTCTCCAGGCAAAAACATTGGAGTGGGCTGCCATTTCCTTCTCCAATGCATGAAGGTGAAAAGTGAAAGGGAAGTCGCTCACTCGTATCTGACTCTTCGTGACCCCATGGACTGCAGCCTACCAGGCTCCTCTGTCCATGGGATTTTCCAGGCAAGAGTACTGGAGTGGGTTGCCATTGCCTTCTCTGTTAGCCAGGTGAATTAAGTTGATGGGTGTGAGACAGGGGAAAAAACATTTCAGGGGTGGAAATAGGGGGAGTAAAGATGTGGCATCTGGAAAAAAGGTCTCTGTGCATGAGTGCTACGTCTCTTCAGTTATGTCTGACTCTTTGCAACCTATAGGCTGTAGCCCATCAGTCTCCTCTGTCTATTCTCCAGGCAAGAATATTGGAGTGGGTTGCCACTTATTCCTCCAGGAGATCTTCACAACCCAGGGCTCGAACCCACGCCTCTTATGTCTCCTGCATTGGCAGGCAGATTCTTTACCACCAGCACCACCTGGGAAGCCCAACAAGGTCACTATGGAGGAATTAATAGCAGTTCACTAGCTATAAGGCAGAGAGGTGTTGGAGATGAAGCTGGAGAAATAGTGGGGACCTTAAATGTTGTGCTGTAAATCTTGAATTTAATTCTTCAGATGCACAAGATCAAGAGCATGCAGATTTTAGACAGAGATGTAATCTACATTTTTGAGAAATCAGGTTAGCAGGGAAGACTGTTTTTTGAGGAGTACAAGCCTAGAAGCTGGGTGATTAGTTAAGGAAATATTGTAATAAAGCAGATGAGCAACAGTCAGGGCTGAAACTAGTCCTAGGTCATAAGGATGGTGAGGAGGGAATAAACTGATGACAGAACTGGTGGGATTTGATTCATCAGTAGATCATGGGAGGTGAAAGAGAGGGGGAAACTGAAAGTGACTTTCTGATTTCTTCCTGTCTACATATGTACGTGGTATTGTAATCAAGTGTGAGAAAACCAGATGGCTGTGTCCCATAGAAGCTTAAGGGAGAGATCTGAACTGGAAAAACAGATTTGGGAATTATTAGCATAAAGAAAATATTTTAAATCATGAGATTGGGCAAGTTTCTCCAAAGAAGAGTAAAGATAAAGAAAAGCACTCAAGAAAGGATAGAATCCTGGGGAAGACTTGCATCTTAAAGGAGGGCTCAGGGACAGCCCATGAAGGAGGCAGTTACATAATATCAGAGAACTATAAGGAGGATCTGGAGTGTTTGCCTCACAAAAAATTAAATCTAGGGAAGAAGGAATCAGCTTTGTCAAAGCAATGGAGGTGTTATGATTTCAATGAAAAGTGGTAATTGGATTTGGTGATAAGAAGGTCAGGAAAAGAGGAGTAGGAAGGTGGAGTTGGCCATCAGACCGCACAATGGGCTAAGGTGTGAATGGGAAATTAAGAAGTGGAGTCAGTTACTATATATAGTTTGCTCTTTCAGGAACCCGAGGTAAAGAAGATGATGGCAGAACTTAGGTGGCAGCTCTCCCCAACTTGGGCTTTCCTGGTGGCTCAGTAAAGAATCTGGGGTAAAGAATCTGCCTGCCAATGCAAGAGACACAGGTTTGATCCCTAGGTCAGGAAGATCCTCTGAAGAAGGAAATGGCAAGCCACTCCAGTATTCTTGCCTGAGAAGTCCCATGAACAGAGGAGCCTGTCGGACCACAGTCCATGGGGTCACAAAGAGATGTGACTTAGCGACTGAGCAAAAGAACTCTCCAACTCAGATGATCTCACGTAGCTCAACAGAAAGTCTAGTGATACAGCATGAGGACACACACATTCGGTAAATACTACATAAATAGATCTAACCAAATATCAGCACAAACCTTTTAGGTTTTTATTTAGCCTTTCTTCCTCTTGTGTGTCATAATAATCTTTTTCCTTGACCCCATTTTTTTCCTTAATCATTTCCTTCTGGTCTATTCAATGTCAGAAATTGTTTTATGTGCTGAGAAGCTTCTCACAAAAATCTCCATGTCCCATTTTGAGAAACTGGCCTCAAGCCATTTCCTGCTTTGGTCATTAAAAAAATAATAATAGCTGGTATTTGCAGAGTAATCAGAATTGCATCAAGAAATGCTGTGTACATTAAATCTAAGTCATGTCATTGTTATGATTGCTAGTATTAGAATAACAAGGTGGTGACCTTGTTCATCTCTAAGACATTTGCTATTGTTTAGTGAAGTTATAATAGATGAGAGGCTAGACTTTCAGAAATCCAAGGTTGAGCTATGCACCCTGTGGATGCTCCTTATGACTAATCAGTTATTTCATGGGCCTTAACGTAGATAAGATGATGTCAGAGCAGGCAGAGTTGAAGAAGTGAGTTCACAAAGGACCAACCCAAAGAATTCTCAGGGAAATATCAGTAATATTTGTACAGTATGTATAATAAACATTCAAATATGTAAAAACATTTTTACAATCTAAAATCCCTTACAAATGTGAAAGGAAAAATTATAATTATCAAGCCAATAAAGTAAGATCCAGCAATCTCACTTCTGGGTTTATACCTGGATATCTCTACTGTCTTTTGTTTGTTTTTGACACCACACAGCACGTGGGATCTTACTTTCCCAATCAGGAATCAAATCCGTGACCCCTGCATTGGAAGCACAGTGTCTTAACCACTGGGCAAATAGGGGATTCTCTGGATATTTGTACTTCCACATTCAACCAGCATTATTCACCATTACCAAAGTATGGAAACAACCTGAGTGTCTGCCAATGGATAAATGAATAAAGAAGTTGTGGTGCACATATACAACGGACTATTATTTAGCATGAGAAAGGAAATCTTGCCATTTGCTACAACATGCATGGGTCTTGAGGGTACTGTGTTAAGTGAAATAACTAGACAAAGACAAATATTGCATATGTAAAATAATAATAGGTCAAACCCATAGAAACAGAGAGTATAAAAGCGGTTGGCAGGGGCAAGGGGGTGGGGAAAGCAGGGAGAGGTTGGTAAAAGGGTTCATTCTTTTAGCTTTAAGATGAATACAGTCAGGGGATCTACTGTGTAGCCATGATCAATAGTACTGTAACGTATCACTGATATTTTCTGAGAGTTGAACTTAAATACTCTCACCAAGGGAGGGAAGAAGGATAAATATGTAAGATGATAAATGTGTTAACTTGATGGCAGAAATCCTTTCACAGTGTCTATGTATGTCAAATCACTAAGACATACACTTTAATTATCTTATAATTCTATTTGTCAATTATACTTCAATAAGGCTGGGTGAGGGGAGACAATAAAGTAAAAAAGACGATCTTAAATGGTGATTCTTTCTGATATGTTTGCTAGAAATTTGTTCTGGGCAAGAGTTTTAAATCATGGAATAGAGCCTTTTTCATGGGAATATTGATGTTTTTAAACTCTTCCAAATTTCGGGCTATTACATCAGCATGAAATTCAGAGCTGATTCATGTTGAGACAGCTTCTTTCTGCAATTTTAGGCTTTATTCATTTAGTTTCACCTTTTTCATATGGTGTCTCTCACTTTGATAGCTTAATCTTCAGACACAAATGCTCTGAAAATGAAAGTCGCTCAGTGGCGTGTAACTCCTTGTGACCCATCAGACTGTAGACTGCCAGGCTCCTCTATCCATGAAATTCTCCAGGCAAGAATACTAGAGTGGGTTGCCATTCCCTTCTCCAGAGGATCTTCCTGACCCAGAGATCAAACCAGGTCTCCTGCATTGCAGGCAGATTCTTTACTATCTGAGCCACCAGGGAAGCCCATTAATACTCTAGCCATATGAAATATATTCATTCATTTTACAAATGAATGCAAATATTTTCGGGAGTCACAGGCATAATCCCTGTTTAGGGAGTTAAAAGAGATCGCAATTCAGTAATAGAGACATAGAGTGACATAAAGAGACATAAAGTCATAAAAGATGACATACTATAAAGACCATGGGGTGTCCATCCACGTGCAGGGACTGGGTTTCATACATCTTAGTATCTCTGATGTCAGGCTCATTCTGGCAAAGTGTAAGTTTATTGAATTGAAATTAATTTAGACATTGGAACTAAGTGAAGAGGAAACCAGAAAGACCCATGATGAGGGATCAAATGAGTTAGGTCTGTCCCTAGAGAGATATGAGACTCCATACACAGTATAATGAAAAGACAACTTTCCAGGTAAAAAGAGAGTGATTGTATTAACATGCATGTTGTAGATACTAAGATCAGAGCTACTCTAGCCCACCAGGATATCAGATTACTGGTGACTTTTTAATTACATGTTCACTTGATGGACAGAGCAGAGGGTATGAGTCTCACCTCTACCACACTAAGTGATTTTTAATCCCACTGCTGGGCATACACACCGAGGAAACCAGAATTGAAAGAGACACATGTATCCCA
>ML661891.1:10456658-10767743 GCA_007570785.1 Antilocapra americana | reverse complement strand
CCTGCATGTGAGACAGCAAAAGAAATGCAGATGTATAGAACAGTTTCCTGGACTCTGTGGAAGAGCGCAAGGGTGGGATGATATGGGAGAATGGCATTGAAACATGTTAATTATCATATGTGAAATCAATCGGCCAGCCCAGGTTTGATGCTTGGGGCTGGTGCACCAGGATGACCCAGGGAGAGGGAATCGGGAGGGAGGAGGGAGGGGGGTTCTGGAGGGGGATCATGTGTATGCCCATGGCGGATTCATGTCAATGTATGGCAAAACCAACACAATAAAGTAAAGAAAATTAAAATAATAATAATAATAAAATAAATTAAAAAATAAATAAAAATTAAAAAAAAAAACAATGTATATAAATCCTATGCCTATTTTTCTCAGCCAGAAAAATAGGAGTATAAAACCTATTTTAGGTATACCATATCATAGACTTAAGTCAATAAGTGATGACTTTTTAAGAAAAAACAAAAAACGGTTTACAAAAAAATAAATAAATTGAAATATTTTAACTTTTAATGCAACGTGTAAGACGTTGGATAGCTTTCCAGTTTCACGCTTGGAAAATCTATCCTTTATAATTAAGAAACAAACGAAATAATAGCTGGCGGACCAGTCCTGGGGCTGAGACCCGGTTCTCTGAGACCTGGTTTTCAGGCCTAGGTCATATTCCCTCACCTCTCTGGGCCTGTTTCCTCCTATAAAATAAAGAGTGATCTCCCACCTCGGTCCACACTTGGTTATGAAATGTGGCCAGTTCGTATAAAATACATGACCGATTTCAAAGTTAAAAATATAAACTATATTATGAATCGTTGAATATTGAGTATATTTTGAAATATTTTGCATATATTGGTCTCAATAAATCTATTAAAATTAATTTCACCTGCTTCTTTTTGCTCTTTTGATGTGACTACCAGAAAATCAACATACGCAGCCCTGCTATTGATCACAAGTATCCTTTGCAGCTTTATGACTCAGCCAGGGCCACCGTGGACACGTAATTCACGGTTTGATTTCCTCGCACTGAGATACGGAAGGATTGGCCAGGAATGAGGAGGCTGGGGCGGGGCCCTGCCGGAAGGCACAGACCCCTCCAGCTCTGGCTCGGGCCCTGGGGGCTGGGAGGACCCCGAGCCCCGCGCGGGGCTGGTGGCGGCCGCCTGGTGGAGAACCCGGGCCCGGGGCGCTCGGGGCGGGGGCGGGCGCGGCTCTCCCGGCTAGGCGGAGTCGGGAAGCGGTTGGTGCGTCAAGCCGCACGCGCGGGGAAGGAAGCGGGCCTCGGGTCCCCGGCGGCTCGCGCGGGCGCCCCGGCACGTCCGCAGGCTGCCACGAGAGGCGGCGGCTTCCGAGAGGACGGAGAGGCGGGGGCGGGCCCGGGGGGCGGCCGGGAGGTGGGGCGCGGCCGGGGCTGGCCCGCGCCGGCTTCATCTGCGGACGCGCGGCCTGCTCCCGAGCGCTGGGGAGCCCGAGGCGCGGCGCGGCGAGCGGCGGGAGCGGCTATGTGCAGCCGCCGGGGCTTCCTGATCGGCTTCTGGGTCGCCGTGGGGTTGCTGGGTTCGGGCCACGGCGAGCAGCAGCCCCCAGAGACGGCGGCGCAGAGGTGCTTCTGCCAGGTAAGGGGAATGCGCGGCGGGGCTGCGGGTCCCGGCCCCCTGCCCGCGCCTGGCGCTGCGCCCCGCGTGCCTGGGAGCTGGGGCGCTGGAGGTGTGTCTTTATTTCTGCACCCTTCCGGAAGAAGCCCCCTGTGCTCTTGCTCCCTGGCCGGGGCTGGGTCCTCTGCGGCTCGCCTGGGTTGGTGTGAACAGGCCCCCCACCCGAAGACCCTGAAGGCGCCCTCCCGCGCTTCTGAGCAGGCTCGGGGCGGGAGGTACGGGTGCACCGCTGTCTCTTTCTGCCTAGTTGGTTTGTGCATCTCTGTTGGTCTTTCCTGCCCGAGGAGGACTGGAGGCTGGTCCTCAGTGTGCAAGTTTGATTACAAGCTTATTGTGATTATTTCCTTCGGTTGGTAAGAAATGTAGATTCCTTGAGCAAAATAGTCAAAGAAACTTACAGGTTTTGGGTATCCACAAGATGTGATGTTTTAATGTTATTATTATTAAAAGGCACCTTTTGGTTGATTTCTATTGATAAAAATGACATTTTATACAACATTGAGGGATGGATATCCAAATTGTTCCTTTTAAGTAGATTTTACTGTTAACTTATTTAGTTCTATTATGGTCAGTAATGGAAGGGATGGGGGTGAGAAGAGGAGGAAGAGGATGGTAACAAACATGAAGAGAAAAATGGAGACTAACTTATCGACATGTATGTATCGATCAAATCAGAAGGAGAGATAAAATTTAAAAAATAGAGAAAGAAAAGAGGAGGTGCAGATGATCCATTCAGCAAACATTTATAAACACTACGTAAATTGATCTGAGAATTTGTAATACAGAAATACAGTGGCATAATTCCAGCCCTGAAGAACTCACAGTTTAGTGAACCATGGTCTTTGGGGCTTGAGGAGAAATGGGGATCGTTGGTGTTCATCGTGGTTTTTTTTTTTAGTTAATAAATATTGCTGGAAACTAAAAAAGCAAATTTTCACCTAAGGTTTGGAAATAAAAGTTCAAATCTCTGGTTCTGCTAGCACTGGCCACAAAGTCCTTTTGCTTCTTTTTTTCTTACTAGTTACAGCCCTATCTTCCTTCCTGTTGCCTGTCCTTCTTACCACTTCTGCCTTGAGTTACCACACCGTCACTCCACACCACTGCTGCATGGGCGCCTGGCTTGTTGTACATGGGGGTTCTGATTTGATCCAGAGTAGCATGTATTTAGGGCTTTCCTGGTGGCTCAGGGGTGAAAGAATCCTCCTGCAACGCAGGAACCACAGGAGACACAGGTTTGATCCCTGGGTTGGGAAGATCCCCTGGAGGAGGGCATGGCCACCCACTCCAGTATTCTTGCCTGGAGAATCCTGTGGACAAAGGAGCCTGGTGGGCTACAATCATAGGGTTGCAAAGAATGGGACACACTAAAGCGACTTAGCAGCAACATGTAGTTATTGGACCTCACAAAGCCACTGAAGTGTGTGCAAAGCTCTACAAATAATTGGACTAAATTCAACAGGCATTTATTGAGGCCTAATGTGAACAGACTTTGAGAGATCAAAAAATAAATTAGAAAATTACTGTTTAGTACCAATTCTTGCCACTCCAGAGTACGCAGACTGGTACATAATTGGTCCTTAGCAAATATTAGGGTAATTATAATACAAGATGTGAATGCTACATTAGCTGGAGTATATTCTTAGTTAAAAATGGGTTGACAGCTCCCAGTGAATTTTTTTTTCCCCAGTGAATCTGTAAACTTAGTTATTGCATATGCCTGTCAGTTGACATCACATCCTCGTAAAACCATTTTCACTGTATGTTGTAAGTTCTTTTGAGAACAGAGCTTCAGTTTAGTTGCCCACAGTAAGTGACCATTTGTGTGGAAGTTATGAATCTCCCTTATATACATTCCTCATTCCCCTCCTAACTGCCACTCCTGTATCATTTTGTTAAAAAATGTTAAAAAAAATTCTTACACAGAAGATTGGCTCTTTTTTAAACTTTTTGGTATACAAGTCAGTGAAGTCTAACACATGAACAGTTTCGTGTAAAAATCCCTTAAATAAGGACTCACTCTTCCTTTAAATTAAAATAGTATTGTAGCAGGTATAGGCTTAAAGTAAGTGAAGATTTTCCAGAGTTTATTTCTTTTTGACAATTATTTCCTCATTATGCACCCTTAGAGAGAATGAATATAACCGAACTTTAGTCCCAATTCATAAAATCCCAGGATGTATTTTATTTATTTATTTTTTTTCCCCCTAACTGAGGGTATCTTTTTTTTTTTTTTATTGGTTTTGCCGTACAATGACATGATATCGCCATGGGTGTACATATGCTCCCCCTCCAGAACCCCCCTCCCTCCTCCCTCTCTCCTCCCTCCCCCTGGGAAATCTCGGTGCACCAGCCCCAAGCATCAATCCTGGGCTGGCGATTGATTACACATATGATAATTAACATGTTTCAATGCTATTCTCCCATATCATCCCACCCTTGCCCTCATCCACAGAGTCCACGAGTCTGTTCTATACATCTGCGTTCCTTTTGCTGTCTCCCATGCTGGGTTCTCGTTACCGTCTTATATATGCGTTAGTATACTGTATTGTTGTTTTTCCTTCTGGCTTACTTCACTCTGGATAATAGGCTCCAGTCCAGGATGTATTTTAAAGAAATCATCTCAAAGAAGAAATATTGAAGCCAGGTCTGGAGGCAGTATGGACACCTTTTTCAGTGAAATTAATTAGAAATGTGTTTGTAAACTTTTATACTCAGAATGCTTTGTCACTCAGTATAGTTAGTGCTAATAAACACTCAGATCCACTTCTTTGAATTCAGTAAATCTCCATCAGGCTAATGAAAGAGGAATAGTTTGGACAATCCAAAATGGCTACATCAGAAGTGAATTACTTCTTGTTTGGAATGCATTGCAGATCCACTCTTTGTACATGTATTTTACCTGTCTGGGTGTCTTGTTCAGGTCAATTTAAAAAAGTTTGTGTTAGTCAGAGTGGCAGGACAATGGAAAAGACACTTGGTAATATGTTGGGTGGTGGGTGGAAATGAGCCCAGGATTAAAACTTAGTCAGAGGGATCTTCGAAACAGGTTATATTGGAGAGATGTCCATTGGCTCTGAATGCCACCTACATTCCAGGGTTTTCTGAATGAAGCATGTGGACCAAAGTGTTTCACGTTGGTTGCTCTGTTTTGGGTCATTTAACGATGATTCTAGTTACGGCAAGACCAAAACTTTAAAGCAAACATTGATTGCTCTTAGTGTTTTATGTCCTTAGAAAGTTGCCTATTACCCAGGATAGAGTCTTTGTATGTCTACGCTTTCTTTTGACAGAGTTGTTCCAGTATGCTCTGTCAACGAATGAATGCCTCGTGTGTGTGTGTGTGTGTGTGTGTGTGTGTATGTTTTAATGGTCACAAAACTCAGTAAAATTAAGTGCAACTAAAGTTCTTTGCCAAATAAAGCACATTTTGAGCGCTTTAAAAGGTATTTCATTCAAGTATGAGGAGTATACTCTAACAGTGCTTTGCAAAAAAATAATTATGGTAGGACTGGAAGTTGTTATGACACAAGAAAACTATTTAGGAAAAAAAACTATTTTGATAGTGCTTTTTATTTTGGCTTTCCTTGCAAAGTAAAGGACACCTGTATCCAAAAACTTAAGAATAAGCAGACCAGTGTTATTTTCTTTTCCCTTGCCTTTTGTATTTTGGAATTTGGTTCAAACCAATCTGAGTCAATGGAGAAAGTAGTGGAGTTAACTTTTGATTGTCAGTTCTGTGTTCCCTTGGGACTACAGATGTAAAATTTTTGGAGACTTTTAACTGCAAACTTGCCTTTTTTTTTTAAAAAAAATCTTGTTCATTAAAAAAGAATGTTGTAGGGTGCTTTGGCAGAATAGTTAAGATCCCTGTCACTGGAAACATTTAAGCAGTGGTAGGGTAATAATAATGATCAACATTTACTAGGCATTTACTCTAGGTCATTTTATCCTGATACGAACTCTTTGAGATGAGAACTACTATTCTGTTGGGTTCACCAAAAAGTTCATTCAGGTTTTTCCATAGTATCTTATGGAAAAATTCCAACAAACTTTTTGGCTACCTCAATAGTTTTGTACTCAGATAGGAAATTGAAAGTGTTACTCAGTCAGTCATGTCCGACTCTTTGCTACCCCATGGACTGTAGTTCGCCAGGCTCCTCTGTCCATGGGAAGAAAATTGGAGTGGGTTGCCATTTCCTCCTCCAGGGGATCTTCCCGACCCAGGAATCAAACGCTGGTCTCCTGAGTATCCTGCATTGCAGGCAGACTCTTTACTGTTGAGCCATTAGGTTGAAAAGCATGGGGAATGTCAACAACTAATAAGTATCAGGGATGAGATTCAACCCTAGAAGGCCTAACTCCAGAGCCTGCCTGCTCACCCTGTTGGTACATACTGCCTCCCCTCGAGGGTGTGTAGAAGGGGATTGCTGGGTTGCTTGGAAGAAAGCAATATAAGGCCTTCAAGGGCTTTCCAACTCTTAAGAGACCGGGACTGAATAGTGTTAAGCCTACCTTGGTCCATATATCTACCACCTCTCAACAAGGACCTTTCCATTGCTTCCTATTAGTTTGGCCCCCTGCGCCACCAAGGCTGATTATTACCTGAAGCCCAGAGCAGCGAGCTGCACATTTTGGCATTCACCAGTCACTTTGTGTGTTTGTTGTGGGAGCAGGTAGGGAAGTGCATTTTTAAAAAAATTCAAAATCTTATGGTAGGGCCACAGTTTTGTTTCGCTCTGGGAGATAGTGGAGTGGTTACTTATGTCCCCATAGCCCATTCTGAAGTACAGCATCAAGCCATCCTCCTTATACGTCAGCACCCATCTCTTGGTCTTAGTTTAGGTAAGAGGACTTTGCTTGATTTCCAAGGTTCTGCCCTGGGTCCATTAACTGGAGTTCTACCTTAGACTTTTCCTGAGACTGTTCTGGTAACATACATGGTTCTCTAATTTCTGGAACTGGGTCTGCTAGACTGCTAGACATACCTGCTAGACTTCCTTCCAGGGATCAGGTTCTGCTGCCTGTTGGCAAGCTTCTCCGAACAGTCAAATGGTTTGGATTTCCGAGTATCTTCCTGCCTCTCCTTTGCTGGACTCTTTCCATCCAGTGAAGCTCCTGTCACCCCTGTTCCACCTCCTTAGCTTCCCTTCGAGCTGAGTTGTAGTTGGTAATACCTCCCACTTAATGTCTAAGGTAAGAGGCAGAAGATTTCTAAATCTACCATTGTCCTGCTTTCTCTTCTCGGTGGCCTTTTGGCTATAAACCACCTCTGCTCTGGCTGCTGCTGCTGCTGCTAAGTCGCATCAGTCGTGTCTGACTCTGTGCGACCCCACAGACGGCAGCCCACCAGGCTCTCCCATCCCTGGGATTCTCTAGGCAAGAACACTGGAGTGGGTTGCCATTTTGTTCTCCAACGCATGAAAGTGAAAAGTGAAAGTGAAGTCACTCAGTCGTGTCTGACTCTTAGTGACCCCATGGACTGCAGCCTACCAGGCTCCTCTGTCCGTGGGATTTTTCAGGCAAGAGTTCTGGAGTGGGGTGCCATTGCCTTCTCCCCTCTGCTCTGGAGGTATTTCATGTATTTCTTTCTGGTTTGGAGCTTCTTATCACTCTCTTTGTAATTAGGATATAAATCAGCAGAATATTGCACCCAGAGATTTGTTTGTCTTTGCTGTTTGCTTTCATTCCCCTGTGAGTGCCTTTCTGCCCTTTGACCTGGCATGGTCTGGGGCACTCACCTCCATTATAGGTGACGTGAAAGTGCCTAGAGTGCCTAGTTACAATTAGGCAGCGCGGTGCTGGGCTCCAGTGAACGAGTGTGACAGCGGACAGCTTTCATTCATTTATTCACCAATCCAAACCAAAAATAATCATTGAGCATCTACTTGTGCTTTCTAGAAGTACAGTGCTCAGTACCAGGAGTACAAAATGAACAAACATGAATTTGCTGTCAGGGTTCTTAACCCTAGTGAGTGAGAGTGCAATATAGATACATTCAATACAGGGAGGTCATCCTTGTGTAGGAGTATGTGGAGTGTGGTGGGAGCTCCTGGGAGGGACAATTAACCCAGCTGGAGGTGAGTGGTACCTGAGAGGAGCTTCCCAAAAGAGAAAGGATAGATTTTTACCTTAAAAATGAATTCCTCAGGGGGAGAAATGGATTGCCTCAAACCTTCCTCTTCAGTCTTTTTGTGTTTTTTCTTTTGTGATTTAATGTGACTCTCTGGCCCATGTCCCTTTGGCCTTTGCAGCCTTTGTGCCTGTTATTCTTTGTATAATAATTTGTATCCAAGGGGAGAAACAGTAGCTTGTTTTATGTTCTTAGAAGTTTTGCCTTGAAAGCACAAAAAGAAAGAGGCATGAAAAAATCAAATCATCTATGTTAGAAGCACTTTGGGCTTCCTTCGTGGTGGTAAGGAATCTGCCTGCAGTGCAAGAGACCCACATTCAATCCCTGGGTCCGGAAGATCCTCTGGAGAAGGGAACGGCAACCCACTCCAGTATTCTTGCCTGGAGAATTCCATGGATAGAGGAGTCTGGCAGGCTACAGTCCATGGAGCTGTAAAGAGTTGAACACAACCGAGAGACTTATACACACACGCACAGAAGCACTTTTGTTTTGTTGGTACCCAGAATTAGGACTCTAAGATTATTGTATACTGAGAGAATTTTTAGCAGGAAACAAGGACACATTTGCATATGAAATGAAAATAGTTATTACAGTGACAAAATATGTAGCTCAGATTTCTAGAAACTGAATTCTTTAGTCCAAAACAAATAAGACTAGGCAAATTGGATACAAAACAAACAAACAAACAAAACTTAGCTCTTGAATATTGCTGTCATCATTCCAAGTATTCTTATTTCTCAGGTGAAAAATTTCCATTACTCTTTTGTGATGTTCTAAAATTAAAAGATAGTGGAGGATTTTACATATTCCAAAAGAAGAACACCTAAATTCAGTATTTCAATGAATTATTCTTTATTTGCTTCCTTACCAATAGATTTTTAAGTTATTATTTTATTGGCAATACATCTCCCCAAAATGTAATCCAAAATAGTTTATAATGCAGATATTCAGGCCAAAGTCTAAGGATCTCTTTTCTGCAGCATGGAATATATTAAAAAAATTAGAAACTTACTTAAAAAATCATAATGTGTTTTTTACTTATTTAAGGCAATGCTTAACTAATTCTGTTAGATGTTTGCCTAATCTCAAATAAATATCTCAGGATGTTACCTTCACGATTGATAACATTGTCTGATTATAATATGTTTTCCCACTGCATATGATTATAATATGATTTAATAATTTGGTTTCTTAAATACAGTTAAGACATCGGTTTTAAGCATTTGAAGAGCAGGATTGGCTTTGTGGTTAATTTGTCATCAGAGTTGCTGATGATAAGTAATTTTTAGCATCATTTCAAATTTATAAAATTATCATGGCCAATATTTGAGGGTCGTTATATCCTTAAAACAAATTATTGTTTCACTTATAAATTCAGTATCACTTCTTACATTCACCAACCTTGTCTGTGACCTACACATTCTGTTGGAAACTAAAAGGAAAGACAGAGACAACCGAATTATAGGAATACTGGGTCTCAAAGAATTCAAGAGTGGTAATGCCTTCAGGAAAGATGGTAGAAGTGGGAGCAGGCAAACTCTAGATAATTCAGCTAGTAGATGTTCTCCATCTTCTATTTCTCCTTCTTTGTGTATCTTGTAGAATCTTTCCTCTCTCTGCCAGCTAGCTGGCTTATGTGTTCCTCAGTTCACATGATGGAATATTGTCTCAGTTTACTTACTTAGAGACAGGGGGAGACATCACTCCTTCTTAGCCTCAATTCCAGAGTCCTGGAGTGGAGACCATGACTTGTTTTGGATTAGAAGCCCACCCCCTATCAGTCTGGAGGGTGGGGTGGGGATACAGAGTGGCTACAGGGAACCAACCAACTCTTTGAGGGTATGTGTATCATTATGAACTCAGTACACCCTCCCTATAAATGGTATCCACTGCATTCCTAAAGGTGTATAGTAAGAGCGACAGCATTACTCAGTTATGGTCATTTCCCAGCTGAGAAAATTATATGGACGCAAGAGGCTAGGGGCTGGTTGAGTAAAGGGCTCTTTCATCATAACCATGTGAGGAAAGAACTCTGTTGCGTCTGTGATATATTTTTTTTAAAGATTTTCCTTTTTTTCCCTTTCCAATGATATTTTGATATAATACTCCATTTTCTTTGCAACAGGTTAGTGGTTACTTGGATGATTGTACCTGTGATGTTGAAACCATTGATAAATTTAATAACTACAGGCTTTTCCCAAGACTTCAAAAACTCCTGGAAAGTGACTACTTTAGATATTACAAGGTATTTAAAAATTTGTGGGGTGGTATAGGAATACTTAAAGCTTAAATGGATAATTACATTTTCTTAGGAATCACTGAGCTTCAAAATTGTGTTTATTATTTAAAACTGAGCAAGGCTATATTAGGAAAACACAGTTCATAAGAATGAACCATATGGTTCTGAAATGACCCATTGAATACTTTTAATTTCAAAAACTGAGTTTTGAACTCTAGTGTTAGAATCTAGCTGGTTAAATTGAAGTCAGAACAGAAACTATTATATTGTTATTGAAGTCATGACTTGTTCATAACATTCTAAAACATCAGATTTGCTCCAATTAATTTAAAGAAAGAAGTATTTTTAAGAAGCATGACTTTATTCTGACCAATATTATTTTAACAAGTAACTTGTGATGTTTTATCTTGAGATATCTGTTGAAAGAGTATAGAAAACCTGATCATTGGAATATGCAGTACACTGTGTTCACAATTGTCTGTTAGCTGATACTTTCATTGAAAGGCTGTGAGTTGAAACAAAAAAAGACTCAGCTGAGCAGTGATGACACGCACTACTTTGGCTCCCAGTTGCCATCCTTCAGGAACTGTTTAGCAGCATATTTTGTCTTTATGACCAAGTCTGCCAATTTGCTTAGACCAGCTACACATTTATACCATCACTGAAACTTGACAACTGGTAAATGGATGAAGTAGAATAATTGCAACTGATAACATGGCCAGGTTATAGTATCATAATTCAACATCTGTCTGTTACAATCTTGAGATTCTTATTTTTATAACTTTTCTCTGATTCTGTTTTGCAGGTAAACCTGAGAAGGCCATGTCCTTTCTGGAATGATATTAGCCAGTGTGGAAGAAGGGATTGCGCTGTCAAGCCTTGTCACTCAGTAAGAACAATCTATACATTTAAGAACGGTCACATGTTTTTTGGAATAATTGCAATTTTTGAAAGGGTCCAATATAACTAATATAATAGTTGAACCCTTAGGTTAAATATAATGTTATTTAAAATCAACATATTAAAACTCTAAACTTATAACTATAAAGCCTATTTTGAATTTTTCTGTCTTCATAATAGTAGAATTTAGATTTTGTGGTCAATCTGTTGATTTATTACTGAGAGTAATAAAAGCTATTGTTCTTTTGGCTTGATATTTATATTTATTCTTGTATTGGCTGTCCTGGGTCTTCGTTGCTGGGTGGGCTTTCTCTAGTTGCAGCAAGCGGAGGCTACTTTCCTTGTGGCACACAGGCTTCTCATCGTAGTGGTTTCTCATTGTGGAGCAGACTCTAGGCACACTGACTTCAGTAGTTGCAGAACACAGGCTCAGTAGCTGGGGCTTGTGGGCTCTGGAGCATAAGCTCAGTAGTTTAAGTGCACAGACTTAGCTGCTCTGTGGCATGTGGGATCTTCCCAGACCAAGAATTGAACCCCTGTCTCCTGTGTTAGCAGGTAGATTCTTAACCAGTGGACCACCAGGGAAGTCCCTTTTGGCTTCTTATTTGTTTTTCTTATGTCTTAACTATAAGTTATGTATGTAGTATTAAAAAGGTGAAATTTATTGAGGTACAAATGCAGTCCTTCCCCTTTTCTGAGGATGTATTCATTTTCCTCCTTGGCAGAGATTTGAATAAAACCACTGGCTTTGCTTAGGAGTTCTGAGAGCATTAAAATTTGAAATATTCCACTCTGACAGCAGAGAATTTTACCCTTTTCAATGAAAGCATTTTTTTCCCTTTAAAAGTACATATTTTTATTTTACTTTCTTTTATTGAGATAAAATATATATAACATAAAATTTACCATTTTATTTTAGCCATTTCTAAGTGCACAGTTCATTGGCATTAAATACATTCACACTGTTATGCAGCCATCATAACACCATCCATCTCTAGAATTTTTTCATCTTTCTGAACTGAAACTTCATGCTCATTAAGCAATAAATTCCTATTCCTCCTTCACTTCAGCCATGGGAAGTCACTATTTTACTTTCCTTCTCTATGAATTTGACTACTCTAGGTACTTCATGTATAAGGGGAATCTTTATAATATTTGTTATTTTGTGTCTGGTTTATTTCACTTAGTGTATTTTCCAGGTTATCTATATTGGAGCATGTACTAATTTTTATCTCTTTTAAAGACTGAATAATATTCCACTGTATGTCTGTATTATATTTGGTTTATTCTTTCACCTGTTGATTGACTTTTGGGTTATTTTCACCTTCTGGCTCTTGTGAATAATACTACTATGAAAATTGATGTACAAATTATATGTTTGAAACCCTTTTAGTTTTTTGGGGTATATTCCTAGAAATAAAATTGCTGGATCATTTAGTAATTCTTAGTTCAATTTTTTGAGAAACACCATGCTATCTTCTGAATTTGGCAATAAGGAGTTCGTAATCTGAGCCACAGTCAGTTCCCGGTTTTGTTTTCGTCGACTGTATAGACCTTCTCCATCTTTCGCTGCAAAGAATATTATCCATCTGATTTCAGTATTGACCCTCTGGTGATGTCCATGTGTAGAGTATTCTCTTGTGTTGTTGGAAGAGGGTGTTTGCTATGACCAGTGCATTCTCTTGGCAAAACTCTGTTAGCCTTTGCCCTGCTTCATTTTGTACTCCAAGGTCAAATTTGCCTGTTACTCCAGATATCTGTTGACTTCCTGCTTTTGCATTCCAGTCCCCTATAATAAAAATGACATCTTTTTTGGGGTGTTCATTCTAGAAGGTCTTGTAAGTCTTCATAGAACTGTCAACTTCAGCTTCTTCAGCATTACTGGTTGGGGCAGAGACTTGGAGTATTGTGATAGTGAATGGTTTGCCTTGGAAACAAAAAGAGATCATTCTGTCATTTTTGAGATTGCACCCAAGTACTGCATTTCGGGCTCTTTTGTTGACTGAGGGCTACTCCATTTCTTCTAAGGGATTCTTGCCCACAGTAGTAGATATAACAAAGGTCCGTCTAGTCAAACTTACGGTTTTCCTGGTAGTCACATATGGATGTTAGACTCTAAAGAAAGCTGAGCACTGAAGAATTGATGCTTTTGAACTGTGATGTGAGAGAAGACTCTTAGGAGTCCCTTGGACTGCAAGGAGATCCAATCAGTCAATCCTAAAGGAAATCAGTTCTGAATATTCACTGGAAGGACTGATGCTGAAGCTGAAACTCTAATACTTTGGCCACCTGATGTGAAGAACAGACTCATTGGAAAAGACCTTGATGCTGGGAAAGATTGAAGATGGGAGGAGAAGGGGATGACAGAGGATGAGATGGTTGCGTGGTATCACCAATGTGATGGACATGAGTTTGAGTGGGCTCTGGGAGTTGGTGATAGACAGGGAAGCCTGGTGTGCTGCAGTCCAGGGATCACAAAGAGTCAGACATGACTGAGTGACTGAACTGAACTGATGCTATCTTCTCCAGTGACTGTACCATTTTACTTTCTCACTTGCAGCGTGCAAGGGTTCCAGTTTCTCCACATCTTTGCTAATACAGGGGCTTCCCTGATAACTCAGACTTTAAAGAGTCTGCCTGCACTGCAGGAGACCCAGGTTCGATCCCTGGGTTGGGAAGATCCCCTGGGGGAGGAAATGGCAGCCCACTCCAGTATTCTTACATGGAAAATCCTGTGGACGGAAGAGCCTTGCAGGCTATAGCCCATGGGGGTCGCAGAGTCAGAAATGACTGAGTGACTTCACTAAAATTGCTAACACTTGCTATTTTCTATGTTTTGCTTGTTTGTTTGTTTTTAGTAATAGCCATCCTAATGAGTGTGAAGTGATAGTGTCGTTTTGAGCAGCTTATTTGTATACATGCAAATATTGCTATATATACATGTCTAGTATGAGGAATAAGGCAAATGTAAAGTGTTATTTATGAGTATTTTATCGTTAGCTGAACAAAAAGCAAGTTTTTAGCTATTTTAATCCTCATAGACACAGCATTTTGAAAAGGCAAGGGTTAACTTAGGAAATACCTTACTTCGCTATGATTAAAACATGAGCATATCATTAAAATGATATCAATTTAAACATTTCATTTTATTTCATTAGTTCTAGTATTTATATTTAGTAATAGGAAAAGTATTTGAGGAAATTCAAATTTACCAAGTACTTTTTTTATATATGGCTTTTTAAAATGCTAAAACTATGGAAGACTCTTATTAAAGACATTTAATTGTACTTGCACATTAAATGGACTATTATTAACATTAGTCAGAACAAGCAGTTTGGCAATTATTGCAAATTTGAATCTTCATCTTGAAACACCATTACTTGTAATTATTTTAACACAGTGTAGAATGAGGGGTTGCCACCTTCCGAAGAAGATTGAAGAGGGTGGAAAAACCTGAGGGACGCATAGCATAAAGTGATAGCTTATTGATTCCCAGGTGACAGACTGACAGATGAAATCCACTTTACTGTAAATCCTAGGGAAAACAGCCAAGTTTAGCATTAAAGAAATGCTAAAACCTAAGATGTTTATTATCTGACTTGAGCCCACAGAAAGGCTAAAATAATTTGGTGAAAGCTAGCAATTTGTACTGGGAAACTGAGAGAATCTACTTATTTCACCTTCTGTTGAACTGGAGTCAAATGCCTTTCATGCCAATACCTCCCCCCCCACTTTTTTTTCCTTGAACTGGGTTCTTGATGGAGAGAAATCTTTTTTAAAAAAAGATATTTGGGCTTCCTTGGTAGTGCAGTGGTAAAGAATCTGCCTGCCAGTGCAGGAGATGTGGGTTCTATCCCTGGCTTGGGAAGTTCCCTTTGAGAAGGAAATGGCAACCCACTCCAGTATTCTTGCCTGGGAAATCCCAAGGACAGAGGAGCCTGGCCGGCTAGACATGACTAGCGACTGACAAGTCAGACATGACTTAGCGACTAACCAACAAGAATAACAGAAGATATTTATTTACCCCATAAATATTCTCATATTTTCGTGTAGCAGAGGAGTGCCATAATTAGACCGAAGACTCAGAAAGATTATTGGTAGTATTGTGGAGAGTGGGGAGTGGAAGATGAGATGGAGAAGAGACTGGTGAAGGAATAGCAATTTAGCAATTGAATGTAATTTTATTCAATAATGAATATTTTTGAGGGTCTACTGTGTACCTGGACCTGGACATGTAAGATGAGCATTTGCCATGAGAAACACTAAGTGATCATTTCAGTACGAATCTGATAAGCCACTAATAGATATGCTGAAGGTGTACACACAATGAGCAGAGGAAAGGGAGGGTAGAGGAGAGAGACTCCAGGAAGCTCCACTCCAAATGACAACAAGGGAATGAGCCATTTTAGTTACTCATAGGACAAGCCTGGTCTCAGTTCTAATAGTTCCTAAGTAGGGCAGTCAGTCACAACTGAAGAGTGATTAGAAATAATTTCAAATACTTTGAAATACTTGCTTCAGCCTAAGCTGTCCCATCTAGCATTTATATTGTACATTACTGAAATTTTGACATCTCACTATTATGTTCTTCATTATGTATCTTAAAAAGATATTGCAGGAATTCCCTGGCTGTCCAATGGTTGGGACTCCATACTTTCACTGCTAATGGGCCAGCTTCAATCCCAGGTTGGGTAACTAACTTCCCACAAGCCACATGGTGTGGCCAAAAGAAGAAAAAAAAAGGACATTGCATCATGAATACAGTGCAGTTATCACATGTGCAATACATGTACAAGGTTAAACATAGTTAACTCACTACTATAGAAGGTCTGCTGATGTTTTGTTAATACCTTTTTGAGCTAAGTGAGGAACCAAGACCAGTTTCTTTTTGTCAACACTTTGATTTCTTTTTTCAGTTCATGTGTATATTTGGTTCAGGTTATTCTTTGAGACACAGTGGAGATAGAAAAATAATAAAAAATCGAAATTCTGTTCTTCATACGGGACTTCAATGGAGAAGGCAATGGCAACCCATCCCAATATTCTTGCCTAGAGAATTCCATGGACAGACCTTGGGGTCGCAAAGAGTTGGACACTACTGAGTGACAAACGCAACACAACAATGGGACTTTAAAATGCACATCTTTTGATTTGCACCCCTGATTCCAGAGAACATTTGAATGAGGCAGATTGTCCACGGAGGCTGGACTCTCTCTGAGAGTTACTTATTACCTTTACAGTTAATCAGAACAATGTTCTTTCACTTCCATTATTAACTGGCTAGTGTGAAAAAGAAAAACAATATTCAGTGTTAGTCCAGGAGTAAGAAATGAGCACTCTGGTGGTTAAGTCTTTGGGAGATTAATTAGAAAGATGTATCCAATAAAAATGGTACATATCCTTTGACCTAGCAATTCTACAAAGATTTTCACTTATAATTGGATAGGTGTCCAAAGATGACCATAAAGCAGTACTGAATATTGTAAAAATGTCAGTTCTGTTGAAATCAACCTATAAATTTGGCCTGGTTTATTATATGAAAAAATTAGAAACCATCTAAATATCTGGTCATAGGAAAAGACCATACATTGATCTAGTTCAAAGTCAGACGAGGAGTACACAATAAAGTATTCATCTCTGTGTGGGTCTTTCCCTTTGGAACCTATTTCAGGAATGCACTGAATATATTTAGCATTAGAATAGGACCTTGAAATTTACAGAGCTCTCTCACATACGTCATTATCTCTACTCACAGCATCACTTTGAGGATAGGTAGATAGATCCTGTGTTATACAGCGGTCAACACAGAACTAAAAACTAATACCATTTTCCTCTGAAAAGAACTAGAGTTTCTTCAAAAATGGTTGCTTCCTAGACTGGAACAAGAAATATGCAAGAGCCTAGAGTATCTTGTCATAACAGAAACATAAAGTGGTGTTAAAGATGACTAGGGTAGGGACTTCCCGGAGGTCCAGTGGCTGAGATTTCTTGTTCCCATTGCAGGGGACCCGGGTCTGGTTCCCTGGTTGGGGAACTGGATCCTGCATGTGGCAACTAAGGTTCCTGCATGCTGAAACAGAGATCCAGCATGCCAGCAACCAACACCCGGCTCAGCCAGACAGATAGAAATATTTTTTTTAAAAAAAGATTACTGGAGTAACATATAGAAGACACCAGTACAGCTGAAGACGCAGGCTAGCTCTTAGTCTCCCAGTGGTCAAATATGGGACAGTTTGAGCTTTAAGAAGAATAATGGCTAAGATTCTGGTTTTATATTTCCATGCTCTAGTATGTGTAATCAATCCACAGCATAACTTATTGAATTTTTGGTGTATTGTTAAGAAATAATATAAAGACTGCCTAACTGTTTTTGTTAAATATTAGCCTGTTAACTTCAGTCATTTGTTCTGTGAATTCTTCTTATAAATCATATAACCATAAAATATTTTTTCAGAAGGTAGAATGTCATCTAAAAGCATTTTAAAATTTTTTTCAGGATGAAGTTCCTGATGGAATTAAATCTGCAAGCTACAAGGTATGTATATATACTTGTTAATGTGTCTAGTATTGGGCAAAACTAAAGAAATTCACTTCCCCTACCAATTAATACCTCACTTCTCTGCTCCCCTGTACAGTGATACTCCTTGAAAGTTATTTGTACTCAGTGGCCCTTATTTCATTTTTTCTCCATTTTCTTTACCTTTTTTTTTAAATTAAAGCTTAAAAGAAAATTAATGGTAGGTGGTAACCCCAAATTGTGTACTCATCACCCAGCTTAAGGCATTACCAGTATACATGGTCAATTTTGTTTCATCTATCCCTTTCACTCCATTCTCCCAGTTATTTTAAAGCCAGTCTGAGATAAATCATTTTGTTTACAAATACTTCATATGCATCTTTAAGACAGATGATACTTTAAAAACCCCACATGACCAAAGTCAGGGTTCTGGTCTCTCTTGTTGTTTCGTAAATGCCTTAATGTATGTGCATGCGTGCTCAGTCGCTTCAGTCCAACTCTTTGCAACCCAAATAGGATTCACACATATTCCACACATTTCACTTGGTATGCGTCATACCAGTTATATGTCCTAAGCTCCTAAGGTGCTATTTGACTGGTCAGTGAAAAACCTGGGAAATTATAGATTAGGTTTATGAGAAATATGTAGGAGAAGCAGATGATGAGTAGTTCTGCATAGAGAGAGTAGTCCTATTTAATAGTGGCTTTGTCCTTCATTGTATGGTGCAAATCAACCACTTATTACTATTTAGTACTTTAAAATTTTACAATGAATCCTTTAGGCAGAAAGAACTAAAAGAGGAAAAAGAAAGTACATGTTTAATGAAAAATGAAGTACTGAATTTCCACTTCTCACAGCAGTTGATGATGATATATAACTCACAAGGGTTATTGTTTACCATCTGTAAGAACCATGAAAGTATCACTGATCATATGAAAATCAAAACACACAGATCTGCTGACAAAGCCTGAGCATCTACTTTGTAAGTTAGTGGCTGTTTTAAGAAGAATGTGTCTAAGACAGCTTAACATGTGCAGCTGCAGATGATACATTTACATATCATTTGGGGATGTGTGATTTTTCCATTTAGACTAAATAACTGTTCTAAATTAAAATTTTTTGATATTTTATTATGGAAAATTTTATACATACAGCCAAGTTGAAGGAATTTTCCTGTGAACACTGTCATACTAATCATCTAGATTCTACTATTAACATTTTCATAAACTCACTTTACTATATATCTGTCTATCTGTTCATCCTTCTAGCTGTCCGTTAAACCATTTTATTTTTTGGATGTATTTCAGATAAGTTGTAAGCATCAGTACACATTGCCCTCACTATATGTCATTAACTAAATATATACATTACTAGAAGTATATCATTGAGTAGAGTCTAATATTTGGTTACATCTAATAAAATTGATATACAATGAAGTGCACACATCTGAAGTGTGCATTTGTTAAATGCATACACCTTTGTAACTTAGGCTTCTGTTTCAAAACAGAACATTGCTGTTTCCCTAGAAAGTTGTTTCATACCCCATCCCAGTCAATCCATACTCCTTCCCCTGAGGCAATGACTGTTCTGCACTTTTTCCGTGTTGGATTGAAACTAATTTTGACCATTTTTGATTCTGCATTTTTTATTCATACACAAAGAATGAAGTCATAGGTATTAATGTGTTGGCTCCAGTGCGGAGCTTTGCATGTAATTAAATGATGCCATCATCAGCTGTTTCAAATAATCATTTTAATTCCAGAATTAAAAAAAAATTATTTATTTTTGGTTGTGCTGGGTCTTTGTTGCTTTGCATGGGCTTCTCTAGAGTGTGGACTCAGCAGTTGTGGCATACAGGCTTTAGTTGCTCTGAGGCATGTGGGATCTTCCCAGAGGAGAGACTGAACCCGGGTCCTCTGCATTGGCAGGTGGATTCTTATCCAGTGCACCGCCAGGGAAGTCCCAGAAATCTTTTGCTTTTTTTCATTCAGTTGATGGCTCAAAGTAAAATTTTCAGAAGTTCATTCTGTTGAAAGAAAGCATTTGTCACTGAATGTTAGTATAAATTCATTTAAAGTTCAAAATTGAAGATGAAGTATTTGTTTTGTGGGGATGATACACATATTAAATTTTGATGAAACAGTGTCCTGCTTCCCTGGTGGTCCAGTGGCTAAGACTCCATGCTCCTAATGCAGGGGGCCTGGGTCTGACCCCTAGTCAGGGCACTAGATCCCACATGTTACAACTAAGAGTTTGCAAGCTACAGCTAAAGATCCCACGTGTTGCAACTAAGACCTGGCACAGCCAAATAATAAAATATTAAGGAGAAAGAAATGATGTCCTGGTAAATCAAGGAACGTCCTTACTAAATCAAGAAATCTTACTAAATCAGAATTGTAATTGTTGAGGTACATACGTAATTCATAGTTGTATCCCAACATGCTGTGATATGTTACTACTTAAGATAGAAGTTACTACTTCTATCTATTTTGACGATTACTATTGTCAAAATATATATATTTGTCAAAATATATAGGAGATGCTGAAGGACAGGGAACGCTAGTGTGCTGCAGTTCATGGGTTCACAGAGTCGGACACGGCTGAGTAACTGAACAACAAAATAGGATTTTGTATTTATATATACACTAAGTAATGACTGTGTAGTATTGGGGATGAAGCTTATGCTGAATAAAATATTACTTTAGCATGGTAGTGGACTTTCTTTGCTCTCCATCTTCAATCCAGTTTTATAAATGTTTGAGTGTTTGAAGAACTATTTTGTTAAACAGTCCAGGAATCCTTCATTGGTATTGATCATTTTTAAATAAATGAGCCCTCTAAATGTTGGTTGCATTTTCAAAATCAGTAGGGAATCATTATTCAAAGTATCTATTGGTGGACTGCTTAAAGAAAAGAGCAAAACAAATTTTAGCTTTTGAAGCTTTAGTAAGTTGTATTTATTATAACAAAGCTTTTAAACAAAGACCTGGATATTCATTGATATGAAAAGTAGGAAAGAACTGTACATATTAAGTGAAGAAAGCTCAAATGGTATACTAGATTAAATTCTGAAATTTTATAATTGTGTTTTGGAGTCTCCTCTTGATGAACTCTTGCTTTCAACTGGATAAATTTATATTCTCAGCTACGAGGGAAGCCCAGATTCTGACCTGAAATGGAATTAAATTAAGAAAGCTTAAAATTTCATTTCTATTTAGCAAAACAATAATTAAAAATAAAATTATTTATTTGATGATTTTTGTCTTAGAGTATTTACTAAAGAAATGTACTTAGAGGCAAAAGAATTGAACTGTGAAAATATGTGGGCTAAAATATTTTCATATATTTATCTGTAGAAGTAATATTTTTCTCAGTCAAAGTGAAAGCGGCTCAGTCATGTCCAACTCTTTGCAACCCCATGAACTGTAGCCCACCAGGCTCCTCTGTCCATGGGATTTTCCAGGCAAGAATACTGGAGTGGGTTGCCATTTCCTTCTCCAGGAGATCTTCCCAACTTAAGGATAGAACCTGGGTCTCCTGCATTACAGGCAGACTCCTCACCTGCAGAGCCACGAGGGAAGTCTTGTCAATTAAAAATTGTGTCTTTAGAGAAGAGTCAGTTGAAAGTATGGATGATTTCAAATTAACCTTAAAATTAACTGCCGTGGTATTGCCGGGGCAAGAATACTGGAGTGGATTGCCATTTCCTTCTCCAGGGGATCTTCCCAACCCAGGGATCGAACCCATGTCTCCTGCATTTCAGGCAGATGCTTTACCAGTGAGCCACCAGAGAAGTTCTAATTATATATAAGAAAGAATTTTATTTTTGAAAGTAGTTTTTGAGTTGAATTGTCTTTAGGTCAACCAATGTGATGAAACAAATCATTTCAGACAATTATGTCATTTCAGTTATTTCAGTATTCGTTTTTATCCTCAAAAGAGTCCCTGTCTGGACATTCATTTGTATGATCATCCTTAGAATAAGGACATAATAGTCACTCAGTTTATATTTGTTGAGTGATTGAATTTGTGGTCTCCTGCTTCCAGTGTCATCTTTTAGCTGTATGGTAGTGATGCCCGGTGTGTTGTCAAGTCTCATGATCCATATTTACTTCCCTTGTACACAGCAAGCAGAATACATATAGTGACATTGACTTTGCAAAGAAATACAGTGGTGGCTCAGATGGTAAAGCATCTGACTACAATGTGAGAGACCCAGGTTCGATCCCTGGGTTGGGAAGAAGGAAATAGCAACCCACTCCAGTACTCTTGCCTGGAAAATCCCATGGACAGAGGAGCCTGGAAGGCTGCAGTCCACGGGGTCGCGAAGACTCAGACACGACTGAGCAACTTCACTTTCACTTTCAAAGATATTGGAGTACTTTTTATAAGACTTGGTAGCCTCCAGGGCATTTTTAGAATCATGGTATTTAGAGTTGAAATAGATCATAGATGCACATGATCTAGCCCAACCACTTATTTTATGAAAAAGAAAACTGATGCTCACAATTAGGTCTTTAGAAAAGTGGAACACTGCCGCATGACTCCTTGCCAACTGATTTCTTTAACCTCAAAGATTTTCTTAGTGGACATTTTGATAGTTGTTGGGCTATAAACTATTCTTTATTTTGTAAACATAATAGTAAATTGTGTTCTCCAGCAAAACAAAGAGCAAAGCCTTTTACTTATATTTTAGCTTCAGGAAGAATATGAGGCTTATTTTTTTTGTTGTTGTTAAGTTTTGAAACCAAGGGGATGATGTTAGTGCTAAAAGAACCTCAAATTCCTTTGACAGTCTTCTTAAAAGTTTTTAAAATACAATCAGTTGAATTCTATTTCTTTCCCTTTTGTTTTAGTATTCTGAAGAAGCCAATAATCTCATTGAAGAATGTGAGCAAGCTGAACGACTTGGAGCTGTGGATGAATCTCTGAGGTTTGGTGTTTTCTTTTTGCTGTAGTATTTTATGCTTTTTCAGGTGAAATGTTAACTTAAGAAAAAGAGTAACTCCGTTTTCTTTGTTTAAAGTGAGGAAACACAGAAGGCTGTTCTTCAGTGGACCAAGCATGATGATTCCGCAGACAACTTCTGTGAAGCTGATGGTATAACATTTTTTATACAATGCATGTTAAGATTGTACCTAAGGAAAAATATTCTTTTGAAATAATTGAAAGGACAAACCCCTCAGTTTCTAACAGTTTGGCAGTTCCTCAAAAAGCTAAATACAGAATTACCATGTGACTTAACAGTCAACTCCTCAGCATTTACCCCCAGAAGACTGAAGACAGTAAAGCAGATACTCATACACCCTGCTCACAGCAGCCTTATTTGCAACAGCCAAAAGGTGGAAACAACCCAGGAATCCCTCAGCAGAAGAATGTATAAACACAGTGTAGTATACACATACAGCAGAATGCTATTTAGCCATAAAAGGAAATGAAGTTCTGATGCATACTGCAATATGGATAAACACTGAAAACATTAGGCTAAATGAAATAAGCCGGGTGCAAAAGGACACGTGTCCTATGACCCCACTTACATGATATCTCTAGAACAGGCAAACTGATACAGGCAGGAAGTGGTTTTAAGTTACCAGGAGTTGGCAGGAAGGAGAGTGGGAATTACTGGTTAGGTTACAGTCTCTGAAGTCATAGAAAAGTTTGGAAACAGTGATGATGGTTGCACAGCATGGTGAATATAATTAATGCCACCTGAATTGTAGTCTTAAACATGGGTAAAATGGCAAATTTCATGTTGTGTATATTTTATCACAATAAAACAATTTAAAAAGAAAACCCAGTTTCTGAAAAAAAAATTCACCTCCTGAGTTTGCAGTTCTGTGTACTTAGTAATAAATATATTGAAGTTTTGTAATATATACAGGTACTTTGGGTAACCTGCTTTGTTATACTGACCTTGGATTGTTAAATACTTTCCTTAATGATGATTTGTGTTGTTTTTTGGAAAGAAAATAATGAACCATGAACCTATGTGACATTTAAATAAAACCAAGCCAGAGCTCTGGTACGATTAAAATCTAGGAATCCTAAAATGCATTAGAACCATTTGATTTATGGAGTTTTTAATTACATTTATAGATTCTCCATTGTTTTTTTTATAGTATCTCCTTTTTTGTAAGTTTCAGTTCAGTTCAGTTCACTTCAGTTGCTCAGTCCTCTGCGACTCTTTGCAACCTCATGAACTGCAGCATGCCAGGCCTCCCTGTCCATCACCAACTCCCGTAATCTACCCAAACCCATGTCCATCGAGTCGGTGATACCATCGAGCCATTTCATCCTCTGTCATCCCCTTCTCCTCCTGCCCTCAATCCTTCCCAGTATGAGGGTTTTTTTCCAGTGAGTCACCTCTTCGCATGAGGTGGCCAAAGTATTGGAGTTTCAGCTTCAACATCAGTCCTTCCAATGAACACCCAGGACTGATCTCCTTTAGGATGGACTGGTTGGATCTCCATGCAGTACGAGGGACTCTCAAGAATCTTCTCCAATACCACAGTTCAAAAACATCAATTCTTTGGCGCTCAGCTTTCTTCACTGTCCAAGTGTCACATCCATACATGGCTACTGGAAAAACCATAGCCTTGACTAGACGGACCTTTGTTGGCAAAGCTTTTCAATATGCTATCTAGTTTGGTCATAACTTTCCTTCCAAGGAGTAAGCATCTTTTAATTTCATGGCTGCAATCACCATCTGCAGTGATTTTGGAGTCCCAAAAAATAAAGTCTGACACTGTTTCCACTGTTTCTCCATCTATTTCCCATGAAGTGATGGGACCAGATGCCATGATCTTAGTTTTCTCAATGTTGAGCCTTAAGCCAGCTTTTTCACTCTCCTCTTTCACTTTCATCAAGAGGCTTTTTAGTTCCTCTTCACTTTCTGCCATAAGGATGGTGTCGTCTGCATACCTGAGTTTATTGATATTTCTCCCAGGAATCTTGATTCCAGCTTGTGCTTCTCCCAGCCCAGCATTTCTCATGATGTACTCTGCATAGAAGTTAAATAAGCAGGGAGACAATATACAGCCTTGACGTACTCCTTTTCTTATTTGGAATCAGTCTGTTGTTCCATGTCCAGTTCTAACTGTTGCTTCCTGTCCTGCATACAGGTTTCTCAAGAGACAGGTCAGATGGTCTGGTATTCTCATTTCTTTCAGAATTTTGCACAGTTTATAGTGATCCACACAGTCAAAGGCTTTGACATAGTCAATAAATCAGAAGTAGGTGTTTTTCTGGAACTCTCTTGCTTTTTTGATGATCCAGTGGATGTTGGCCATTTGATCTCTGGTTCCTCTGCCTTTTCTAAAACCAGCTTAAACATCTGGAAGTTCATGGTTCATGTATTGCTGAAGCCTGGCTTGGAGAATTTTGAGCATTACTTACCAGCATGTGAGATGAGTGCAATTGTGCAGTAGTTTGAACATTCTTTGGCATTGCCTTTCTTTGGGATTGGAATGAAAACTGACCTTTTCCAGTCCTATGGCCACTACTGAGTTTTCTAAATTTGCTGGCATATTGAGTGCCACACTTTCTCAGCATCATCTTTCAGGATTTGAAATAGCTCAACTGGAATTCCATCACCTCCACTAGCTTTGTTTGTAGTGATGCTTTCTAAGGCCCACTAGACTTCACATTCCAGGTTGTCTGGCTCTAGGTAAGTGATCACACTATTGTGATTATCTGGGTCGTTTGTAAGTTTACTTGTTGACATTTTAATTGGCTAAAAAAAATTAAACTGAGTTGAGTTTTTATATCCTTCTTGGCTTCTTTTGGAGCAGACTAATGATCTTTTAAAAGAAAAATCAGTGAAAAGAATGACATAGATCATTTTAATTATAAGCAAAAGATGAATCTGAAATACCCCCCTCCCTAAAAAAGGGAAAAGAAGAAGGGAAAGTACTCATTTTTAATTTGTGGCTTCATTTTGGGAAAAAAAGGCACATAAACTTTACTTCATGAAAACCATGACCATATTTTAGCAGATACATATCTGTAATCCATTGTTTCTAATTCCCAAATCTGAAACTTTGAAAAATAACTATTTTTCTCCTTAAATTTAGTACAGATTCACTCAGTGTGAATATTCATGTTTTTTTACTACAGAAATATTAATGTGTTTGATTAAAGGTTGCTGCCCCAGTCTCTGCTAGAATAATATTCAACATATGTTGCATGTACTATGTTACTGTTCTTAAATCTGAAAAGTTCTGAATTTCAAATCATATTTGGGCCCAAAGGTGTTGGGTAAAGAAGTGTGGACTTATACTTAATGTTAGGCCAATAAGGAAAGGATGATAAAATGCTCTTCCAACCCTAACTTTGCCATCTTTTCTGCAAGGATTCTTTGGCCTAAACATTGCTATGTGAGATAAAATTCATCTTATAATATCACAACTTATATATTTTTTAGGCCTGCAGTATTAGAGAAAGAATGGGAATACCTTTACCAAAGCATCCTTTTAAAGCTACATGCTTACTTTTGTGTCACAAATCAGTAATTCACTCCGTATATGATGGAGTTCTGTTATCTTGGCTGAATAACTTGTCCACATATATTTGTTTCTGTAGGAGAGTGAATATTTTTTTTTTTTAAAGGACAGCTTTATAAGAAAGAAATAATGTATGTAATGGTAGGTAGAGGATAGGTAATTTCTAAATCTTTTTTTTCATATATTAGTTTTATTTTTCTTATTACAAGTCTATAAGGTAAGCATTTGTCTTATTTAGGACTTGGTTTTTTTTTTAATGGCCTTTCAATATTTTATTTTTTTAAATTAATTAATTCATTTTAATTGGCAGCTTATTACTTTATAATATTATAGTGTTTTTTGCCATACACTGACAGGAATCAGCCATGGATGTACATGTGTCCCCCATCTTGAACCCCGCTCCCACCTCCCTCCCCATTCCATCCCTCAGGGTTATCCCAGTGCACCAGCCCTGAGCACCCTGTCTCATGCATCGAACCTGGACAGGTGATCTGTTTCACATATGATAATATACACGTTTCAATTCTCTTCTTTCAAATCATCCCACCCTTGCCTTCTCCCACAGAGTCCAAAAGACTGTTCTTTACATCTGTGTCTCTTTTGCTATCTCACATTTAGGGTCATTGTTACCATCTTTCTGAAGTCCATATATATGCATTAGTATACTATATTGGTGTTTTTCTTTCTGACTTACTTCACTCTGTATAATAGGCTTCAGTTTCATCCACCTCATTAGTATTGACTCACATGCATTCTTTTTAATGACTGAGTAATATTCCATTGTGTATATGTACCACAGCTTTCTTATCCATTCATCTGCCGATGGACATATAGGTTGCTTCTGTGTCCTGGCTATTGTAAACAATGCTGCAATGAACATTGGGATACACCTGTCTCTTTCACCTCTGGTTTCCTTGGTGTGTATGCCCAGCAGTGGGATTGCCGGGTGGTATAGCAGTTCTATTTCCAGTTTCTTAAGGAATCTCCACACTGTTCTCCATAGTCACTGTACTAATTTGCATTCCCATCAATAGTGTAAGAGGGTTCCCTTTTCTCTGCACCCTCTCCAGCATTTATTGTTTGTAGACTTTTGATGGCAGCCATTCTGACTGGTGTGAAATGGTACCTCATTGTGGTTTTGGTTTGCATTTCTCTGATAATGAATGATGTGGAGCATCTTTTCTTGTGTTTGTTAGCCATCTGTATGTCTTCTTTGGAGAAATGTCTGTTTAGTTCTTTGGTCCATTTTTTGATTTGGTCATTTATCTTTCTGGAATTGAGCTGCAGGAGCTGCTTGTATATTTTTGAGATTAATTGTTTGTCAGTTGCTCGTTTGCTATTATTTTCTCTTATTCTGAAGGCTTTCTTTTCACCTTGCTTATAGTTTCCTTCGTTGTGCAAAAGCTTTTAATTCAATTAGGTCCCATTTGTTTATTTTTGCTTTTATTTCCAATATTCTGGGAGGTGGGTCATGGAGGATCCTGCTTTGGTTTATGTTGGAGAGTGTTTTGCCTATGTTTTCCTGTAGGAGTTTTATAGTTTCTGGTCTTATGTTTAGATCTTTAATCCATTTTGAGTTTATTTTTGTGTATGATGTTAGAAAGTGCTCTAGTTTCATTCTTTTACAAGTGGTTTACTAGTTTTCCCAGCACCACTTGTTAAAGAGATTGTCTTTTCTTCATTGTATATTCTTGCCTCCTTTATCAGAGGTAAGGTATCCATAGGTGCGTGGATTTATCTCTGGGCTTTCTATTTTGTTCCGTTGATTTATATTTCTGCCTTTGTGTCAGTACCATACTGTCTTGATGACTGTGGCTTTGTAGTATAGCCTAAAGTCAGGCAGGTTGATTCCTCCAGTTCTAGTCTTTATCAAGATTGCTTTGGCTATTCGAGGTTTCTTATATTTCCATACAAACTGTGAAATTATTTTTTCTAGTTCTGTGAAAAATTCCTAAGTATTTTATTCTTTTCATTGCAGTGGTGAATGGAATTGTTTCCTTAATTTCTCTTTTTTTTTTCTCATTGTTAGTGTATAGGAATGCAAGGAATTTCTGTGTGTAAATTTTACATCCTGAAACTTTACTATATTCATTGATTAGCTCTAGTAATTTTCTGGTGAAGTCTTTAGGGTTTTCTATGTAGAGGACCATGTCATCTGCAAACAGTGAGAGTTTTACTTCTTTTCCAATCTGGATTCCTTTTATTTCTTTTTCTGCTCTGATTGCTGTGGCCAAAACTTCCAAAACTATGTTGAATAGTAGTAGTGAGAGTGAGCACCCTTGTCTTGTTCCTGGCTTTAGGGGAAATGCTTTCAGTTTTCACTATTGAGGATAATGTTTTCTGTGGGTTTACCATATATGGCTTTTATTACGTTGAGGTATGTTCCTTCTATTCCAGCTTTCTGGAGCGTTTTTATCATAAATGGATGTTGAATTTTGTCAAAGGCTTTCTTTGCATCTATTGAGATAATCATATGATTTTTATCTTTCAATTTGTTAATGTGGTGTATTACATTGATTGATTTGCTGATATTGAAGAATCCTTGCATCCCTGGAATAAAGCCCACTCGGTCATGATGTATGATATTTCTAATATGTTGTTGGGTTCTGTTTGCTAGAATTTTGCATTTATGTTCATCAGTGATATTGACCTATAGTTTTCTTTTTTTTGTGGCATCTTTGTCTGGTTTTGGTATTAGGGTGATGGTGGCCTCAGAGAATGAGTTTGGAAGTTTACCTTCCTATACAATTTTCTGGAAGAGTTTGAGTAGGATAGGTGTTAGCTCTTCTTTAAATTTTTGGTAGAATTTAGCTGTGAAGCCGTCTGGTCCTGGGCTTTTGCTTGCTGGAAGATTTCTGATTACAGTTTTGATTTCCATGCTAGTGATGTGTCTGTTAAGATTTTCTATTTCTTCCTGGTTCAGTTTTGGAAAGTTACATTTTTCTAAGAATTTGTCCATTTCTTCCAAGTTGTCCATTTTATTGGCATATAGTTGCTGATAGTAGTCTCTTATGATCCTTGGCATTTCTGTGTTGTCTGTTGTGATTTCTCCATTTTAATTTCTAATTTTGTTGATTTGATTCTTCTCCCTTTTTTCCTTGATGATTCTGGCTAATGGTTTTTCTATATTATTTATCTTCTCAAAGAAACAGCTTTTAGCTTTGTCGATTTTTTCTGTGGTCTCCTTTGTTTCTTTTTCATTTATTTCGGCCCTAATTTTTATGATTTCTTTCCTTCTACTAACCCTGGGGTTCTTCATTTCTTCTTTTGCTAGTTGCTTTAGGTGTAGAGTTAGGTTATTTATTTGATTTTTCTCTTGTTTTTTGAGGTAAGCTTGTATTGCTATGAATCTTCCCCTTAGCACTGCTCTTACTGAGTCCCATAGGTTTTGGGTTATTGTGTTTTCATTTTCATTCATTTCTATGCATATTTTGATTTCTTCTGTGATTTGTTGCTTATTCAGAAGCATGTTGTTTAATGTATTTTTAATAGTTTTTTTCCTGTAGTTGACGTCTAATCTTAATTAGAAATTGGAGCTTTTGTCATCTGGCAAAATATGATTATAGTAACTTTTTAAAATGAAGTTGGAGAGAGATGAAGTATGACATAAGTAAAATTATGAGTCAGCTAATTTTTATCTCTAATGAGGCAGGATATTAAAAATTTAATCATTCCTTGGTGGTTTGTTTTCTGTCTTAAAATACTAAATGCTGAGTATTATTTATACATTTTGAAAGTCAGTATTATTTTTTATGAATTTATTGTAATTTGCTATACTGAAGTAATCTCTATAGTACTATTAATAATTGAGATGAACAGAGTTATCTATTCCTAAACTAGGTGATTCAAAGTTTTTGTTTTTACTTCTAGTTATTTTAATTGCTACTTTTACCTTGAGCTGTCAGTTATTTCTAGGTGCTATCACTGTATTGTGTCCAGAAGCAAATTTCCTTCTAACTTATGACTCTAATGAAATATGAATTGGGTTAAAAATAACCAAGCTTAGTTTATCTTAATTTTTTAATTGAGAAGTAGATACTGTAGAGAGCTTGATGGACTGTCATGTAAGCACCTTTTGGCTCAGATTTTTGTCATCCACTTTGGTTGCTTTGGGGCCATTTTCACTCACTTCCTCATTCTTTGTTAGCTCATGCTGTTAAGCTTTATAGATAAATTAGGTATTTCTGTATTATTAACTAATTCAGTAAGGCAACTAGAGGACTAGGTGTCATATTTTTTTGGTTTCATTTTAAAGTTTTAATACATCATAGAAATTTATAGAACATATGAGAAACCAATATCCCACCAATTTTGGTGTGGTTTTCATATATAGCTATAATTATCTTTTCTATAATGCTTATCTTTTCATTTTATTAGGTTGCCTTTGTACTTAATAGTTCTGTTGATTGTAAAGTGGTCTATTATATATCATAATACCAGTGGATATGGAAATGGAAGTGTTAGTTGCTCAGTTGTGTTCATCTGTTTGTGACCTGGGGTCCCATGGACTATAGCCCACCAGGCTCCTCTGGCTATGGAATTCTCCTGGCAAGAATACTGGAGTGCATTGCCATTTCCTTTCCAGAGGACCTTCTAATACTAGTAGTTAATGTTTATTTTACTCTTATTATTGTTCTAAGCACTCTTCATCTTTAAACTTCTTTAAGTCTCACAGTAACACCATGAGTATTATCCTCATTTTACAAATGAGGGTACCAAGGCATAGAGAATTTACATGACTTGCTTAGGGTTTCAAAGTCAGTAAATAGTAGGTTGTTTGTTGTTCTGCTGCTCAGTTGTGTCCAACTCTTTTCGACCCCATGGACTACATCATGCCAGACTTCCCTGTCCCTGGCTCCTAGAGTTTGCTCATACTCATGTCCATTGGGTTGATGGTGCCACCCAGTCATCTCATCCAGGTACTCTGGCTCCAGAGCCTGTGCTCTGCTCTGTTGGACATTTAGGGTGCTTCTAATTTTCCCTTTTATAAATAATACTGATACAAATATCATCCTGCTTATAATTTTTTGCATATTTAGGATTATACCTTTGGGACAGCTTTGTAGTGGTCATGTAAAAAGGAAGTATTTGGTAACAAACTGTGGTACTAATATGTCTTCATTTACCTCAGTTACTTATGAACTGCTTGTGGTTAATGTGATGGGAAATGTACATATATTCTTTGCCTGGATAGCTTACCGGAATCAAATTACTATGTTCCTTCAATTCTGTAATTCACAGATTCCTTTTTTTTTTTTTAACCTTTATAAAACCAGGATGCCTTTGCCACTGGTGTGTAATTTAATGTGGATGTTTTTGTTTCTTCTTCTTTTCCCTTTTATTTTTCTCCTAAAAAGGTGTTTTTAAGTCCCAAATGCATTGTTAACATTTGTGGTGCCTTAGAATCAGTGGAATACAGTCTGTCATACTGGCTTTTTAAGGTAACTGAAAAAAAAAGAAAGATTATTATAAAACATTTTGTTTTACAGATATACAGTCTCCTGATGCTGAGTATGTTGATTTGCTCCTTAATCCCGAGCGCTACACGGGTTACAAGGGACCAGATGCTTGGAAGATATGGAATGTCATCTATGAAGAAAACTGTTTTAAGTATGTGTCATTTTCCTTTCAACATTCCTGAAAGATGTGCTCATTTCTCTTTATAAACAAACAGAATCATAATGACTTAAAATTACAAATCAAGTTCACATTATTAAAGGATGTATTTGGACATAGTAACATACTCATTCATTAATCCAGTTTCCCTCTGGGGAAACATGTAGACATGCATTTCAACAAATACTTCTTTCTTTTTTAAAAGACTTAGAATAGTATTAGACTTTTATGGGAGTGTTGTAGACATTTCTCAAATGTTCCTTAAGCGAGTTTTAGAATCTCAGGTGAGCCAACCTAGAGCCAGAGATATGATATAGTTAGTGCAGGGAATAAATTAGGATATATAGCTGCTATTCTTTTCGGCGCTCTATACTCCTCTTTTTTTGTTGCTGTGGTTATTTTACCTGCTTTCAAATTAAAGTTAAGTTCTTTTCAGAGAATAATTATAAATAAGTAATATTTGAGCACTCATGATGTGCCAGTGGTTAAATATGTTATAAACATTTTCTTCCTTAATCCTTGTAACAACTCTATGGTGTAGTCATCATTGTTTACAGACGGAGAAACTTGACACTTGGAAAGGTTAAGTGATTTGTCTAGTGTCAAAGACATAGTAAGTGGAAGAACCCTTTTTGTCCTCCTGCTGACTACGATGGGAGCTGTCAGTTTGAACAGTGGGACTGAGACGTGCTTCAGGTTTACCCACTTATACGCCTCTAGGCTGTAAACAGGGTCCTTACTGGGTTTTGGAAGGGATGTGTGTGTGCACATGGGTATTATGCAGTCTCAGAGATGGGGATAATTCTGGGAAAATTTCTGGAGCTCCCAAATGTGGCAAAAATACTTTTCACTTTTTCTGTCAAATATAAGCATTTGAGATCAGCAGTTTCTTTTTTTGACTTGCAGAATTTCTGCAATTTAGCAAGTGGAGAACTTTCATTATTTACTCATTTCTGCCATATGTTTCATTTAAATTCTCTTGACTCTTATTAGGAATGTTTGATTTACAGAATTTATTGAGTTACTTCAGAGGTTTTTTTCCTAATTTTTTTATACAAACTAAAATAGAGCCCAACTAAAGCTTTTGTTAGATTTTGTATTAGTTATTAGTTAGTTATTATTTCCTAATTGATTTATATCATTGTCCGCATAATATTTCTAAAATATACACAATGTATGAGGCACTAAAATTGAGTATGTTAAAATATAGCTTACATGTTCTGTTCTCAAAGTGTCTCAAGTTGTGCAATTGTAAAATAAATAAAGTACATTAAAATGATCCCTATACTCTAGTAGTGATACTAATGAATTTAGTTTGGGATTTAAAAACATTTTAGTGACATTACTCTCTTTTTTCTTATTAAATACTTATTAAAACTTACTAAAAACCTTCTTTATTGAAATTAAAACAAGCTTAATGGCCACAGAGCAAATTGATAGACTTAAAATTATCGAAGTGGAAAATAATCTAATCACACTGTTTTTATCCCTTTTTATTTTAGTGCTTGTGTCGAGTATTTGCCTTTTTTCCTGCTTGTCTTTGAAATGAGTATATTTTATACACATGTATATAACATATATAAAAACATGTTAGTAACTAGGAGAAGAGCTTGACTGGTATTTTTCTTCCCTTGTTTGAAGAAATAATTATGATATGACTTTTTGGCTGTTACAGTGGGAAAAGATCAGAAACTTATCACTAAAACAAATAACCATCCTCCCTTCTAGCAGTTAGAAAAAATAAATATTTTATAAGGTCAGTAAAACAGTTTGATTTTAGATATAATTATTAACCAATGCAGGAGACATAAGAGATGCGGTTCAATTCCTGGGTCAGGAAGACCCCTGGAGGAGGACATGGCCTCCCACTCCAGTATTCTTGTCTGGAGAGTGCCATGGACAGAGGAGCCTGGTGGGCTATAGTTCATGGGGTTGCAAAAATTCAGACACGACTGAAGTGACTAAGCACACATGCACGCACATAATTATTAAAAAACTTTGTGAGGTAATTTCGCTTTTACTTAACTAATTATACCACAATGGGTAACATATTTCTATTTTATGCTTTAATTTTTTGTTTCTAGGCCACAGACAATTAAAAGACCTTTAAATCCTTTGGCTTCTGGTCAAGGTGAGTTATTTATTTGCACTGTGATTTATCAGCTAGTGAACTATGGTTAGAAGGAAGGAGGAGGCAAGATAAGGATTGGCAGGAGCATTTAAGATCAGGTATTCCTGTTTTCACAGAAGTTATGCCTCATTCTTGCAGAGAAATTGGTGTTGAAAATATTTACACTTCAGTAAGGAATATTTTTGTAATGAATTTAGACTATCATAGGATGAAGTTTTAATTATACCTTTTTAATATATTTTTGCAGAATGTGTGTATTCAGACTTTCAGTTGCTTTTACTCATCTTTTGTTTCAGTGAATATCCAAAAAACTCTGCCTCACATCTTCCTAAAACTTGAAATTATTACCTATCTTTGGAGTCTGATTTCAAATTCAGTTGACTTTATATCTCATGGATATTTTTCATTTTCTGCTTATACTCAGGGTCTGGCTTAAATGCTTCCTTGCCTACTCTGTCAATTTCTCTGATCCCCCCCCCAACTGGCAGTAATCTCTCTCTCCTCATAAAAATGATCTTATGTATTATTTTGTTCCTCTTTCAGCTCTTTCCACTTGCTAGCATTATTTTACTACTATTCATGTATCTATTGGCTTCCCAGGTGGTTCAGTGGTAAAGAATCCACCTGCCAAGCAGGAGACTCGGGTTCAGTCCCTCGGTTGAAAGATCCCCTGAAGAAGGAAATGGCAACCCACTCCAGTATTCTAGCTGGGAAGTCCCATGGACAGAGGAGCCTGGCAGGCTGCAGTCCATGGGGTCGCAGAGAGTCGGACATGACTGAGCGGCTAAACCGCCTCCGCAGCCACCGTGTGTCTGTTGATCTGCCCTAGCACTTTGGACATATGAGTAGCACTTATTGGTTTCATCCCTGAGTAGAGAGCCTGGAACGTAATAGATGGAATAGTTAAATGATCACTGAAAATCGCCCTCCTCTTTTAATGGTCTTGTCTACAGTAGTGAACATCACTTGTTTCTTCAACGAATGATTGTCCACTGTGTGCTCTGTGTTAGGCACTGAATAGGTGCAGAGGGGACGTAACATGGAAAGTCACAAGCCTTGCCCAGTCTGTAATAGGCAGAACAGTTTGTTGAATAAACCATTTCAAGTGTTTGATTTCAGGCTTTTTCCCTAGGAAATACATATCTGTGTTTTCTGAATATATGCTTACTGATGAATTCTTTGATGTACTTTTAGCAAATGTGGAATGGTTTTCATTTTTTTAATTTATTTGAAAAACTGCTGATCTCATAGAGTCAACAAACATAAACTTACTTCTGGAAAGCAGTGAAATTGCCTCATTCCATAAATGTTGGCAGACTAGTCATTCTTAGGTTAGAAATGAAACAATGTCGTTAAACACGGCTTTTGATTTATATGGAGTCACATATGGTATTCAGTGAAAACTATTGATTTAATATTCGATGAGATGCAAATTCCTAGGCAAGAGATGATCTTCACTCTTATGTGAAGTCAGTCACACATTATGATCTGATAAGTTAATTAACCACCTTTGCTTATTTTAAACATAAATGGGAACATTGTCCGTGTTTATCATCAGGGAGCTGGTTAAATGAGTTATGGTATTTTTATATAGTAGAATATAGCCATTCTAAATGTTGCTGAAAATTTTGTATTCATTTATATCAGTGGTGATCCATAGTGCATTTAAGAGAAGCAGGTATTAGACAGTATGTATTAATATATTTTTTATAAAAACATAATAATATTTAACTATCCTCTGCACAAAGAAAAAAGACACTTAACAAAATGTAAATGGTATTTATCTTTGGGCACAGGGAGTTATGAATGATATTTTTTATTTTGTCTTTTTCTTTTTATAACATATATTTGCAATGAGCATTTGGTACGTTAATAAATGATGGCATTAAATAAAAGTGGCAAAATGAAGACAATTTTTTAGTACTTAATGAGCAGCTGCATACAAACTGCTGGATTGTGCATATTTGGATCTTACAAATAGTCTTTAAAAATATTGCTGAATAAGGTAACTTTTTATAACATCGGTTCTGGGAGTTTTGAAGCAATAACACAGATCCTTAGCAGAAACTGTCTTATAGCTGTAGGATAAATAAATAAGTAAAAAGGCTCTGACAGCCAAATAACTGTGAGTCCTTGAGATATTTAAGAGTCCTCTTAGATGATAGAGTATATTTCTTTCTCCTGTCAGCCCACTTTAAATCTTGAACAGGCTGAAACTACTCTTTATCCAGGCTCTTGGAGATGAGGCCATTTGGTCAGAGTAGGCATAATTCCTTTTATCACCAGAAAGAGTTGCAGTCACAGCATATCACTCTCAGATGTTATCTATGTGGGTGAACTGATGGACTAAAAGTAACAAACTGTAGCATTTTAAAAGGGGCATCTGGAAGGAGTTTTTAATAATATAAATTTTGTTTTATTTTTTCAGGTAAAAGTGAAGGTGAGTACAATTTCTTTATCATACATGACAGATACAAATTTGCTTACATTTAGAGGTTTGTGGGCAAACTTGTTTTTTCTTCCAACAGGTGAGACTTGAGAAGAAGTTACTTTTTATTTGTTTATCTAAGATTCAGACTGGGACAGCATGGGTTAAGGGAAAAATGACTCTTTGTGCCTGGGATCAGGCAGTAGAGAAAGCCTGCCTCAGCCTCTGATGGTTCACTCATACAGAGGCATTTCCCGGACTCTGTCAGGGAAAATTTCTTCTTTATTGACTGAACTCTGGGATCTGCTGGGTCACCCATAGGAAGGTTCTAGTCATGATCACTGAGGAAAACAATAGAATGGGAAAGACTAGAGATCTCTTCAAGAAAATTAGAGATACCTAGGGAACACTTCATGCAAAGATGGGCTCAATAAAGGACAGAAATGGTAGGGACCTAACAGAAGCAGAGGATATTTAAGAAGAGGTGGCAAAAATACACAGAAGAACTGTACAAAAAAGATTTTCATGACCCAGATAATCACGATGGTGTGATCACTCACCTAGAGCCAGACATCCTGGAATGTGAAGTGAAGTGGGCCTTAGGAAGCATCACTACAAACAAAGCTGGTGGAGGTGATGGAATTCCAATTGAGCTATTTCAAACTGTAAAGATGCTGTGAAAGTGCTGCACTCAATATGCCGGCAAATTTGGAAAACTCAGCAATGGCCACAGGACTGGAAAAGGGCAGTTTTCATTCCAATCCCAAAGAAAGGCAACACCAGAGAATGCTCAAGCTACCGCACAATTGCACTCATCTCACACACTGGTAAAGTAATGCTCAAAATCCTCCAGGCTGGAATCAAGATTACTGGGAGAAATATCAATAACCTCAGATATGCAGGTGGCACCACCCTTATGGCAGGAAGTGAAGAAGAGCCTCTTGATGAAAGTGAAAGAGGAGAGTGAAAAAGTTGGCTTAAAGCTCAACATTCAGAAAACTAAAATCATGGCATCTGGTCCCATCACTTCATGGCAAATAGATGGGGAAACAGTGGAAACAGTGGCAGACTTTACTTTTTTGGGCTCCAAAATCACTGTAGATGGTGACTGCAGCCATAAAATTAAAAGACGCTTACTCCTTGGAAGGAAAGTTATGACCAACCTAGACAGCGTATTAAAAAGCAGAGACATTACTTTTGCCAACAAAGGTCTGTCTAGTCAAGGCTATGGTTTTTCCAGTAGCCATGTATGGATGTGAGAGTTGGACCATAAAGAAAGCTGAGCACTGAAGAATTGATACTTTTGAACTATGTTGTTGGAGAGAGAGAACTCTTGAGAGTCCCTTGGACTGCAAGGAGATCCAACCACTCCATCCTAAAGAAGATCAGTCCTGGGTGTTCATTGGAAGGACTGATGTTGAAACTAAAGCTCCAAAACTTTGGCCGCCTGATATGAAGAGCTAACTTGTTTGAAAAGACCCTGATGCTGGGAAAGATTGAAGGCAGGAGGAGAAGAGGACGACAGAGGGTGAGATGGTTAGATGGCATCACCGAGTCAATGGACATGAGTTTGGGTAAACTCTAGGAGTTGGTGATGGACAGGGAGGGCTGGGGGTCCCTGGGGTCGCAAACAGTCGGATATGACTGAGCGACTGAACTGAGGCATGATCAGAGTGTTGATATACTGACTTCCAAGCCTGTACTGATTCTTGGGTATAGGTATCATTGCCAGCTCTTTAAGTTATTGTAGTGCCCCAAATTTTAACACATTTTAGGTTTACTCTGCCTTTTTGGGAATATTTTTGCTTTATGAGTAAGATTGGAATGATTTATTAAGGCCATGTGTTTAGCAATATGAAAAGACTTAGTACTTAGCTTTACTCTAGCTAGATGGGATTGTTAAAATGTAATGTATCACTTTTCTCTCACTCTAAATTCCCTTTTTTTAAAAAAAATTTCTATTTGTTTATTTTTGGCTGTGCTGGATCTTTGTTGCCATGCAGGCTTTTCCCTAGTTGCAGGAGGCAGGGGCTAGTCTCTAATTGTGGTGCATGCGCTTCTCATTGCAGTAGCTTCTCTTGTGGCACTTGGGCTGCGGCTCCTGGTCTCTAGAACGGGGGCTTGGTAGTTTGGTGGGTAATTTGGTGCATGGGCTTAGTTGCTCTGTGGCATGTGGGGTCTTCCCCTACCAAGGATCCAACCCATGTCTCCTGCACTGGCAGGCGGGTTCTTTACCATTGAGCTAGGGAAGCCCCCCACATTCTCTGTCTCCTGAGCATTATTTTTATGGGTTGCTTTTACATGACATCTAGAAAACAGAATCCTAAAGTGTTATAACTTTGTTCTTTTATTATTATACTTCATTTTATAGTAATGGTTGGAGCTAAATAAAATACTGAATCATAACTATACTATTTGGAAGAGAAATTCTTTAGTCGTATGATTATTTTTGCAAAGATGTCTCATATTTTGTTACTGTTAGTGGTGATCCTGTAATTTCCAGTTATGAATAACTTTATTTCATCTTGGGTGTTCCCAGTTCTGTGCTATATTCTGGCTACATTAAAAGAAGCTATTTTACCAGTGCGGAGAGCCCTTCCTCCTGGGCCATGGGGCATGGCCAGAAAGGTGGCCGCCCCTCACCCATCATGCACCACACATTCGTGGGGAACCTGGTGCTGAACCATTGGTAGACGCCCTGCTTCTGGGTCAGGGTTTTGTATGTAGCAGAGCAGCTTCCTCACTGCTGTCTACTGAAAGTCAGCCCTCAACACAAGGGTTTGTAAAAAAAAATTTAATAAAATAAATTTTTAAAGAAAAAAGAAGCTATTTCAGTGTTTTAATACCATTTCAAGATTTTAACCTGTCTCATTATCAAAGTAAAGATGGTTCACTTGTAGAGGCTATCCTTAGAGAAAACATCTTACTTATGAGTGTAATTTTAAGTGTTCATTCTGGTAAGATATGAAAGCTGACATATTAGGGGATTATCTAACTGGATCATGTTTACAGATAATCTATTTCAGGACTATTAAACTAAACGAAAATTTCTTTGGAAGACTAGGTCCTAACTTAAAAGAAAACCCCAAACATAGAGGTTCCCAATAAGGAAACAAATCACTTGTTATCCCACAACCCCAAAATAATTGACATTAATAATGGCTAAGAAGACATGCCAGTGCTTTTCGAAGTCATTTGCAAATATGGGTTTATTTAATCCTTCCGACAATCCTAGGAGATTTTGGAAGGATTTTTATTTCCATTTTTATAGACAGAAAATGAATCCCAGAAAGGTTCCTCATCTCAGCTAAAACCATACGATTTATAAGTAGCAGAGTTGGGATTCAAATCAGGCAGTTTGATTTCAGGGTCTATGCTTATAACTACTTCATACTGCTTCTCTGCTAACATTTTGATAATTATCATTGTTTTCATGTTTATACTAATATTCTTGTAATATATACATTATAATTTTATATATTATTACTATGTCTACTTGCTTCCTCAGCCTGTGTCCGCATCAGCTCAGGCTGCTCTAACAAAATACCATAAACTAGATGGCTAAAATAAAAGACATTTATTTTGTCAGAGTTCTGGAGGCTGGGAAGTCCATGATCAAGGTGCCAGCAGATTTGGTTCTTGGGGAGGGCCCTCTTCCAGGCTTACAAATAGCTGTAAAGATACTAATTCCATTATGGTGACCCTACCCTCATGACCTCATCTTAGCCTAGTTATCTCCCAAAGACCCACTTCCAAATACCATCATATGATGGGGGGAGGAAGGGGGTTTAGGGCTTCTACATATGAATTTTAGAGGGGGACACAAACATTCATCCTTAACAACTTAGATTTCTAGAAATGGATTTACTAGATCAAAGGATAAGGACGTTTTAGGCTCTTGATACATACAACCAGATTCTTTTTGTCATTGAAAGGGTGTGCCAGTTTACACCCCTTCCAGTTATTGTGTCACCTAGTTTTACCTGACTCTTGTCTAAATTAAGTATCATATTTCTTCTTTACTCTTTAAAGTTCTATCTTTACAGTTTTAATTTGCATTTTAATGTATTTTTTTGATCAAGGTATAGTTGATGTATAATATTATATGTTTCAGGTGTACCACATAGTGAGTCAGAATTTTTAAAGGTTATATTCCAGTTATAGTTATTTAAAGATTTTTTTTTGTTCGCTGTGTTATACAAGATTCTTAATTTGCATTTTTACTATTAGTGTGACAGAACAATTTTTATCTGTTACTACCATTTGTGTTTTTCCTTTATGGATTCTCTATTCATATTATTTGCCCTTTTTAATGGGTGCTTTAGCATCTTTATTTGGTGTATGAACTTTTTATACACTTAAGATACTATCCTCTGTTGCATTTGCATCATACATTTTACTCAGTTTGTTTGCATTTTGCTTTTGTTTCTAAAGTTTTCTGACACAAATGTTTTAAGTTTTTATGTAATCTGTAAATATATAAATGTATGTTTATTTTGTCATTTCTTCCATCACTTTTATGCTTGTTTGGTTCATTATTAATATTACTATAAGCAATTTTGGTGAAAAGGACCATATAGTACAATGTTTGTCATCTCTAGTAGATACATACATAGAATGTTCACATAGGTATAATATTTCTTATGCCTTTTTATATATTATTTCAAACAAACATTTTCATGCATTGTCTGTGTTCCGCACGCTTGTCATTTTAAAGTTTTATATTATTCAGTCATGTTAACTGGTACATAGTATTCTATCATGTTAGCTTAGGCCTTGTTGTGCATTTTGGTCAAGTTTTAAAAATTATGTAGAACATAATCATCTTTCTACGTATTATCTCCCCACCTCCATTTTGAGTTATTTCTTTAGCACATAATTCTCAAAGCAGAATTATCAGGTCTAAGTATATGAACAGTGATTGCTGTAGGTAATAGAATATAAGTGATATTTGGTTTTTGTAACATTTCCTTACATTGTTCTTTTGAAATATTGCATGGCATAAAATACTATCAGCTATAGACAAATAATATACTTCCAATACTATTTTATAATTTTGACTGCTCTCATTTTAAAAAGTGTATAATACGTTCTTAATTTTCATATCATAAACTGTTATTAAGGCTAAGTATTTTTCCACGTATAGATTCACTATTTAATTTCTGTTTCTTACCTCATATAAAACACTTTATCCAGAAAGTTAGAAGGCCAGGGCCACCTGAGGCAATGCTAAAAGCCTTTGAAAGACTGAGCCACTGAGTGGCACTTAAAGTGAATCCATACCAGGAACCTTTCTCCTTTGCAAACAAGACTGGGACCTTTAAATTGCTGTTTGGCACAAATTTGCTATCATATTTTAAAACTTTTGAAAAACATATATATTGGCATTTTTACAATCTTGTGACTTATTTTTCTTTTAATTTCAGAGAATACTTTTTACAGTTGGCTAGAAGGTAACTGGACACTTTTAAACAAATTTAATTTCTTTTCATTTTAAAATACACAGAAAATTAATTTTTTATCTTACAAGTATCACATATGAAATTTCAATTTCCAAATTACCTTTTGTAGGTCTCTGTGTAGAGAAAAGAGCATTCTACAGACTTATATCTGGCCTCCATGCAAGCATTAATGTGCATTTGAGTGCACGCTATCTTCTACAAGGTATGTAATAGTCACTTTTCTTCACTTTACTACACTTAATTTCGGGTATTCTTAAAATTTTCTTGGTATTTACCTGGATAGGAGAAGATTGATCCTGTTGAATATTATGCAGGAAAAATTTATTCCTAAGTGGCAGTAATCAGGAATGTGGGAACTGTGGATATTATTAGGAAAAGTTCAGCTTGTTCTTAGCAGTCTTCACTTTCTTTCTTTTTTTAAATTTTCTTTACTTTATTGTGTTGGTTTTGCCATACATTGACATGAAACCACCATGGGTTTACATAAACTTTCTTTTAAGAAGCTGCTCAAAATCATACACATCACTTTGGAAATGTTCTTTTGTTTTGTTGTGGGAATTAAAATAGCACCTAAGAGCACAGTTGTTTTCATTAGATACTACTGTATCTGAATTCTTATGTTTGCATGTCAGCTTCAGGCCTGCAGTTTAATGGGTAAAAACTTTTTTTTGCTGCTCTTCATGCTTTACAAGTCTTTTGAAAAATGAGACCATATTGGATTTTTATTAGTAACATGTTTATTCTAGAATTAAAGTATCTCTTACTTCTTAGAAACAAAATCATATTAACTTTAATTAGGACCTCAGGCTCATTAGTAATTTCAGATAGTCATCTTTGACTTCTGTATCTTGGTTTTATGAATATATTTATATTCAAGAATTTGATTGGATTAGTCCTGGTTTCTCCGTAAAATAATTGAGTTTATTTTCCTTTTAAGTATGGGTTCTAGAAGATAAAATATTAATATGAAACTGTTAAAGGCTCAATTATGTAAAGCAGTTTTCATGGTTGTATTGATTATACATTTTAAAATATAAAATAAAATTAGCTTTTGTAAGCATAAATAACCTAATATAAGTACAATGAAACTTAATTTTAAAATTCAGTTTTTAATATTTAATTCTTTCTTCTCAGATACATGGTTGGAAAAAAAATGGGGGCACAACATTACAGAATTTCAACAGCGATTTGATGGAATATTAACTGAAGGAGAAGGTCCACGAAGGCTTAAGAACTTATATTTTCTCTACCTAATAGAATTAAGGGCTTTATCTAAAGTGGTTCCATTCTTTGAGCGCCCAGATTTTCAACTCTTCACTGGAAATAAAGATCAGGATGCAGAAAACAAAATGTTACTTCTGGAAATACTTCATGAAATCAAGTAAATTGTGTATTACAACTCATACAACTTTATATTAATAGAAGAGTGACAAGTGATATACAAAATCAAATTCTTAAGTAATCAACTTAAAGGAAAATTATCTAAAAATTCAAAGCTAATTTTGCTCATAGGCCTTTTAAAATTGAGTTTTGGTTTTATTTTCATTTTGACTTATGTACTAAGAGGTGCATATTTTTAGTTTTAAGAACCATTCTTTTGGTATTTGATACTTGCATTATTTTTATATTTAGTTAAACAGTTTGGGTTTGGGCCCTAATTCTACTATGTTATACAGTTAGCTTTTATACTTGAGGATAAGAATTTGTTTGGGGGCATCAGAATTTTGATTTTTACTGTCTCTTCTACTCTGTTGTACTTGTATTATTCATCACTGACCAGCAAAATGTTGTATTAGCAGGACTTTTAATATTTTGTAATACATGAAAATGATTATTTTGTTTGTTTTATTCAGAGAATATGTTTTATTTCATGCAGGTCATTTCCTTTGCATTTTGATGAGAATTCATTTTTTGCTGGGAATAAAAAAGAAGCAAACAAACTAAAGGTAATAATTTTACACTTTAATTTTTAAAAGTAAACTCACATGCAGATATGACTATAAGGCTGTGTTTTTATTCTTAACAGTAAATCCGAATATTCATCTTGAAATTATAAGACAAAATTAGAGTCATAATCTTTCTTTTCCTCAAGAAAAAGAGGAAGTCCAAAAGCAGGTCCAACTTAAGATTTAGTTTGTGTTATTTTCAACATAACAACGGAAATGTGTGTGTGAATGTACTCTTTAGAGAAGGCTTTCATTTCACACTGATTCTCTTGTGTAGTAAATAGAGCTTATGAATGAAAGGAAAGGGATCTAGAGCTGGAGAAGCAGAAACTGTCTTCTGCTGGAGAGAATTCTGAAAATAGTTTTGGCCAAATTATAGGATGCTCTTTACAGGGAGAGGGCATAGGTTTTGGGGGAGAGGTTTTGTCATTCATATCATTCCCTGGGAACTAAAGGCGTTTAGGGCTTCTTAAGTGGCATAGTGATAAAGATTCCGCCTGACAATTCAGGAGACACAGGTTAGATTCCTGGGCTGGAAAGATCCCTTGGAGAAGGAAATGGCGACCCACTCCAGAATTCTTGCTGGAAAATTCCATGAACAGAGGAGCCTGGAGGGCTACAGTCCATACGGTCACTACAAGTCAGACACAAGTGAGTGACTGCACCCACAAAGACATTTAGGTGTGTCACCATGCAGTCCTGGAAAGAACAGAAGACCTGAGATCGCACAGGATGGGTTCTGGTCTTTGTCTTGCCTGTTAATGGAGGTATGACTCCAGGCAAGACCATCTTTGTGCCTATTTGCCTCAAAGTACAACAAATGAGAAATTTCATTGAAAAGACTTATTAAACGCTCATTGTGTATAGAGTGTGATTTTTGTCATTAAAGGGAGAGATGGCTTCCATCCTCAAGGGATTTCTAAGTCTTTTTGAAGAGTCACAAGGGCTTCCCCGGTGGCTCAGCTGGTAAAGAATCCGCCTGCAATGTGGGAGACCTGCGTTCGATCCCTGGGTTGGGAAGATCCCCTGGAGAAGGGAAAGGCTACCCACTCCAGTATTCTGGCCTGGAGAATTCCATGGACTGTACAGTCCATGGGGTTGCAAAGAGTTGGACACAACTGAGCGACTTTCACTTTCACTTTGAAGACTATTGTTCTCAATTATAAAGGTATAGGTAAGTAAAGCAGGTGGTCCTCAGTAGAAGTGAGCTTGATCCGGTTTCATCAGAATATTTATGACAGTCTCCCTTTGTTTCTAATTTTTTTGTTTCTTTTGATATTGAAAGAACCTGATTTTTCATAGCTTGCAAACAAAATACCTTTTGCACTCTTGGTTTTTTTTTTTGCTGTTAGATAATAGTTATTTTTGACTGCCCATCTACCTCCTACTTAAAGCATCCTTGCTAGAAATACATACCTCAGTGCTTATATAACCTCCCAAACAGCTTCCAGGAACTTAGAAGTGAGGGGGAAGATGCTATAATCACTTTTTTTTTCCCTACTATTTTTGATATCTGTCTTATTTTTAGTACACTTGCTGGTTTGTGGAGAGAATGTTTTAACATCTCCTTGTTTTATATTGTGCAGATTAGAAATATTTCTCACATTGTTATAATTTTATTGAAATTCTGAAATACTCAGCTTTGATATCCTATGAAATTTAACAGATAATTTTTCTGAGTCCTTTTACAAGAAAAAACATGAAGGAAACTTGTTAATATCGGTATTTACTTTTTTTGAAATTGTAGTTTATAGTGAACATCACGGATTTGAACAGTCACATAAGTTTATTTTAATGTCTCTTCTTGTCTCCTTTACACTCTATCAGTGTATGGTTATAAGTAGAGGACTTGTATGAAAGAGAAGTGTTCAATGTTCACTTCAACACAGAATAGGATCTCACTTGAAGGCTTATAAAACATCTGAGAATTGGGTGAGAATTGTTTTTTGGCCAGTTGGTTTCATTGAATATAGATCACAGTGTTTAACCATAGAATGTCTGATCATTCTACTCACTGACTAATTTTCAGTATTGATCTTAAAACTATGTATATTAACAAGGAGAATTTGTAAGTTACTTACAGTCTGTTTGTTTTAAGGATAATGTATTTTTCTAATCTGAGTTAATTTTAGAATATACTCAGGTTATTGGACATTGTTATTTGTGGGAGTCATAAGGATTTTCTCTTTGTTCTGGTCTAGTAAATTTCTAGTTTATTAATTTGGTTCTTTTATATTACGTTCATTTAAGCATTTGTGCTTGGTTTTAATTTTGTAGTGTTAGTTTGGCTCTTGTTAAGCAACCACATTTATTCTCCATATATGTCATACAAAGATTCAAGAGCTGCCACATTCAAGTATTTGAATTAGTGAACATAAATTCAGATACTGAGTTTAGACACTGTACAAAAGCATGCAAAATTGTTTAGAGGCTTCCAAGCTTTAAAAGTATAAGTCTAAGTCAAGAGCTTTCACACTTTTCCACATGATAGTATTGTTTTATTAGTGAAAATATAGCTGCCAAAATCCACCATGCATTTGTTGACACTTGTAAAGTAAAAGCTGTGTTTTATTGACCATAACGTTTATATCCATTTGGAAATTTATAGTGTGTACATGTGAGCTATTTATTCTATCTCTATACAAATACTTGTCTACTCAGGGATTTTGTAGACTTTTACAGCAACTATAAATTCTCCAGAGGTCAGCACCTCGTAGGATGGGAACATCTACTTCAGAGTAATTTTAGTGCTCTGTTTCTGTTATTCTTGTTAAAAGTGTGAGTTTTCTTTAATTTGAAGTTGAAATACAAGTAAAGGAAACCTCAAATCACCAAAAATCTACTTAGAGTAATATTGCTGGGTAAATATTTTTTAAAAGTAAGTTGAAAATTAGAATTACTTCTTACTTATTCCAAAAGGTATAGAAACATATGATATAGAATATTGTTAACATATGGTAGCATTTACTATTAATAATTTGGGCTTTGTATTAAATTAACAAGATAAAAGACCTGGGACCTTATTATAAATCTTTTACATGGTACAGCTGTTGACTGTTTGAGTCTCAGGCTGAATGAAGCATCTGGGGAAAGACTGTCTCCAGAGTGAACTGAGGTCTGCTTTGAATAGTAGGTTCCAGTCTTTGCTGATTTCTTCCCATTTTTAGATCTTTGGTTATGTTCTCTTCTGATTGAGCTCAATGTGTGGTTTAGCACAATAAAAACAAGCAAACAAAACATTATATACTTACCAAATTATAGGCCATTTGATGTAATGAACGTTTCATCTGAAATGTATGTCAGATTTCCTGCTTCAAGTACTGTAAGCCTGGGATTCCACTATAAATTCTGGACAGGGGAGTCATTGGAGAATTAATAATTTCCAATGGCATGAAAGAAGGATATATTCTTGGTTTCCTTTCTTTCTTCCTTACCCCTTAAAGACATACACTGCTTTTGGATGAGTTTAATGAGTTTCTGTCTGAAACTTGGTGGAGGGTATATGGATTTCACTGTGTTCTGTAGATTTTTGTATGATAATAAAGTATGTATGATAATAATAAATGGTAGAAGATCTGGTTGTTTTTCCTAATGTCAGAGAGAAGGGCTTTCATTTAACTATTATGCAACCAAAGGTTTTTACTTGTTGCTCCCTCCATTATTTATTCCTTTCTCCCTTCCTTTTTTGGTAAGTGATGTCATACAACCTCTGCTCCCTCTCCTGATATTGACATATGGTTAATAATCCCATACAGTAGAATATCTTAACTCAATTACTTTGTGTATATTTACAGATAGTCTAGTTTTAGAGGCAGGCAGTCCTGGGGTTTAGATTTGCTCTTTACTAAATATGGAAATTTGGGCAAGTTACCTAGCTTCTCTGGACCTTATGTTTTTAATTAATTAGGTATAGATTGTAATAATACCTTGGGCTTCCCTGGTGGCTTAGCTGGTAAAGAAACTGCCTGCAACACGGGAGACCTGGGTTAGATCCCTGGGTTGGAAGGATCCCCTGGAGAAGGGAAAGGCTACCCACTCCAGTATTCTGATCTGGAGAATTCCATGCACTGTATAGTCCATGGGGTTGCAAAGAGTTGGACACGACTGAGCGACTTTCACTTTTGCATTTGTGGTGAAGGTGACGTATAATTGTATATGTAAAGATTCTGGCGTGTAGGAGGTGCTCCGTGTACACTGATTTCAGTTTTCTTCCCTTCTTTGGTGCTCTCCAGGGCCTTGCACACAGTGAGGCACATAGAAGGCACTCGGAGATACTTAGTATTTGACCACATACTACATCTTAATAAAATTTTAAATTATTTTCAGGAGGACTTTCGACTGCATTTTAGAAATATTTCAAGAATCATGGATTGTGTTGGTTGTTTGAAATGTCGACTGTGGGGAAAACTTCAGGTAAGCATATCAAGCTCAATCCTGTTTTCTTTCTTTGCACAAGGAATTTTCTGATTTTTCTTTTTTTCTTATTTCTATTATAGACTCAGGGTTTGGGCACTGCTCTGAAGATCTTGTTTTCTGAGAAACTGATTGCAAATATGCCAGAAAGTGGACCCAGTTATGAATTCCATCTAACCAGACAAGAAATAGTATCATTATTTAATGCATTTGGAAGGTTAGTTTGCACCCAATTTTTTTTGCTAGCCGAGTAAGTCTAATGCAACACATATACTTTCAGATAAAACTGGGTAAGAAATATCCTATTTAGTGAAATTATCTCACTACAGAATTCTGTGATCTTATGAAATACTTTAACTTTGTAGATACATGCAATCATTAGATGATATTCTTTATTGTCACCTCTTGACTCTTATAATTATTATTAATTCACTGAGTGCTTCAGTATTCATCTTAACAGAATTTGTAAATTTTTTCTAATCTGTGTGCTATCGAAATGTTTTTTTGAAGGTCATAGAAAAAATCATGTTGTGTGATATAGGTGTACATATAAAATTTCTTTGTGAATTTGCCATTGTGTATAAAGGCTAGTCATGCTTTTAAAAATAATTTTCATCAAAATGATTAGAAAATAAGCTTAAAATTAGGAACTTAACATTATAAAATTTAAGTACAGATGCATTTCCTCCTGGCCTATCATATCTAAAGAATGCAGAGATTTATATAAAAAAAAAACTAACATTTTTTCTAAGGACTATATTTCTTCACTTAAAAAATTGTGATTTAATAATTGACCTTCAAAATTATTCTTTAGTATACAGAAACTTGACAGTTATATTTGAGTATTTTGCTGCTTTTTTCATGGTGGAGAACAGAGCTAAAGTATACTTAAAATAACAAACTTTTTATAAAAGTTAGTGAAAACAATTTGGTCACATGTTTACTCTTCTCACTCTTTGTAGTCCAAAGGCTTTGATTCTTTGTATATTTAATAAATGTGGTAATTTGATTAGTTTAAGTGTTCATATACTTATGCATATTTAAAACAGATATTTTAATGCTTATATACTTTATAAAGTATATACTTATATACTTTAAATACTAAGCATATGAATATACTTATGAATACTTAAAAATACCATACTTATATACCTTATAATTTTGTACTTTGAAACTTTAATACTTAGTTATGATTAATTAAAAATAACTGATTTCTGGGGAATGTTATCTTAGTTTTAATATGTCAAATTAAGAACAAAAGTACATTAAAACAGATTAAATGTTTTATGCACCTTTATGTTTGCTTAAATAAATTAACATTTTTTTCTGTATTCTGAAAATGCAAAGTGAATAACTTGTAGAGAAAAGTTATCTAAAATAGTTTCTGTTGAAATTTATTTTGGTTACAGAATTTCAACAAGTGTGAAAGAATTAGAAAACTTCAGGAACTTGTTACAAAATATTCATTAAAGAAAGCAAGTTGAAAAGTGCCTGTTTCTGGACAGTGGAGGCCAAAGAATGGAATTTCGTTCAAAGGCATACATAGCAATGACAGTCTTAAGTCAAACGTTTTATATAAAGCTGCTTTTCTAAAAGGGAATTATGTTGTTTTCAATAACAATTTTTTAAATTGTGTTAAATCTATGTGTAATATTATTGTGAGTAAAAGTAAAACTGATAATGTGGTACATCTTTAATGTTTAAGTAAAATCATCAGGATTATCAAATTCACATATGGTAAATCTAAGTAAATGATGTTTTAAGTCTCTCAAACTAGAATTTTATGTAAGAAGACATAAATTAAACTATGGCCAATGTGAAAAGTGTTTATAGGAGAATGTTATGACCCATTATTAACAGCCTAAATTACTAACAGCCTAAATGTTCAACATTTAGGGTGAGCAGATTTAGTAAATAAAAATACAGAATGCCTAGTTAAATTTGAATTTCAGATAAATAATAGTTTTTTAATATAAGTATGTTGCATGTAATATGGGACAAACTTATACCAAAAAATTATTCCTCCTTTAAAATTCAGATTTACCTGGGAGTCCTGTGTTTTATTTGGCAATGCTACAATACACTGGTATGAAGCAAATCACTTTTAGAATTATTTTGCTATTTTGATTGGCTTATTTTGGTGTGTAGAAAGATACAATGATAATTCAAGGGTATAAGGCATTTCTAAACAGTGTGAAAAGTTGAATAGATTTATATATTTATTCTCATAGTACTTTCCCTAATTCTGAATAAAAATTTGGGGAAACTTTTTATTTTTATATAATTTCAAATTTATAGAAATGTTTCCAGGATTGTATCAATACAAAGAACTCTTTTATCAGATTCCTTAATTGTTCATATTTGATTTCTCTCTCATGCTTTCTCTGTATATATACACGCATACACTATTTTTTTCTCAATCATTTGAAGAGTCAGTTATAGGCATCATGTCCTTTGAACCATATGTAATGTTTCAGTGATTTTTTTTTTTTTCAGGAAAAGCTATCTGGAACTATATACTACTATAAGCCTTAGAATAAGGAATCATTCTGAGTTCCAATCTAAAATTCTTTTTTGAATTTTGTTACCCTTTTAATACTGTATAGTCATAGGCATAAAATTTTGGGGTTTTGCATGTGATATTCATTTCTTTCTTCTCGCCATAGCTAAACTGTAATTTTTAGAAATCTTCATTAAGGGAAGATCTTCAATGATAAAAATATTTGAAGGGGTTTAGGAATTTATAGCACATGGTAATTGTAGGAAAAAAGGAAATGTATACCTCAAAGTCATGGGCCCTTTCTCTATGTCTTAGCAGGTATATCAGGTTGAGATGTAACATTATTAATAAAGCAGGGTTTATTTATATAATGGCTTAGAAATGCTCCTTAACACTACTGTATACTTTTTCTTCATGTCTCTACAGCCTGATACAGTGTCAAGCACATAGTAGGTGTCCAATAAATATTTGTTGAGTGAATGTATGAAAATGTATTCAATATATTTCAATTAACTATCACAGAACTAAGTTTAATAATATATGTCCTATTTCCTTTCCCCCCTCATTTGAATACGGCAGGAAAAGAACGATATTAACCTACTATGAAGTCAGTGTTCTTAGAGACTCAAAAGACTATGAAGTGAGCACCAAATATAGACGTGTAAGGACATTTGTGGTACTCTGAAAATTTGGTAGATGGGTTTAAATGGTTATTTTGCCTGTGTAACTCTCTAACTCTCATCTTATGCCCCCCCTTTTTTTAATAGCCAAACTTTTTGCAAGAATATTCCTGTCTTCACCTTTTCCCCCTCCACTTGCTCCTTTAACTGAAATTTGGCTTTTTTTCTTAGTAGTTAATAGTCTTGTCTTTTGAAGTCTAAAATCCCAATTCAAGGTCAAAAAAAAAAATCTTTCAATAAAAAACTGTTTGGTCAAAGGTCAAAAAAATAAAATAAAATAAAATCCCAATTCTAAATCTACGGTTTGGTTCACGAGCCATTCCTTACTTGACTTTTTTCCTGCATTTGACACTGTTGACAACCCCTTCTTTGAAAATCTCTTTTCCACTAGGTTTCTTGTATTTCCCTCACTTCTGAGTGCCTCTTTTCATGTTTTCTTTAAGTCATTCCTTAGGCTTTTATTCCAGCTGTCTTCAACACCACCACTTCTCACTCTTGAGTCCTTCCAATTCAATGATCTCTAAATCCTTATCTTTAGCCCAAACTTCTCAGGCCATCTGCCGTCTACGCATCTTCACTTAGTTGTCCCACAGACACCTGTGTGTATCTTAAAAAGTTATTATGCCCCAAACCTACTCTTACGCCTATGCTCCTTCCTTTGGTTAACTTTAGAACCATCCTCATCTAAATTCTCTAGGCTAACCCTTCCACTCCCCTGTCCAGCCAGTGTCTAATCTCTATGGATTTTATCTTCATATCTCTGATATACCACTGTCTTTCCATTTTCATTGCTCTTCCCTAAAGTACAAACCTTTTTCCTTGTGCCCAACCTGTCTTCTCTCTTTTGCTTCACAATGTCACCAAAGTGGGCTTTCTAGAAGCACTCTCAAAATATTACTCCCTGCTTAACACACAGTGAATTCATGAACCTTTAGGAGGGAACCAGACCTCTTTCCTTGGGGAACAAAGTACTCTGATAGGGGTCTTTCTGTTTCCCCCAACCTCATGTTCTGCTAAAACAGACTTACAATTCTTCAGATGCAGCATCATCAGGCCTCCACACCTTGGTGCCTGCTGTTCTCTATCAAGTGCCCTAGCCATCCTTCCCCACCTGGGAAATTTCTATGTATCCTCGCAGGTCCAGCATAGCGATCACTTCTGTGAATTCGCCCTTGCTCCATCCAAGGAGGATCATCTAAGTTCTTTTGTGTCACCACTGTAATTAAAACCTACCTCTACTGTGCCACTTATTGTACTGTATTGTTTTTGTTTTTTAAAGTCTCCTTTACTAGAATGTGAGCTCCTTAAGGGCAGGAAAAGGAACTTTATCCATGTTTGCATCTCCACAGCATAGTTTTTGGCATATGAACACTTAATAAATGTTTGTTGAAAAAACTGCTTTGATTTCCCGGGGGGAGGGAGGAGGGAGGGGGGTTCTGGAGGGGGAGCATAAGTAAACCCATGGTGATATCATGGCATTGTATGGCAAAACTAATTAAAAAAAATGCAAACTTTAAAAAGAAAAAATGACAACTTTATTATCGCTAGTGATTATACCCTCACTCCAAATTTTCTTTGCAGTAAGTCAGTAGGCCCCCAAGGATTTCTGGACTTTAGGTGATCAATAAAGCTCCTGAAACTATATTAGAAATTTGGTGTGGTTTTGGCAAGTTATGAAAGGGGCCTATTATGGGAAAAAATGGTAAGAACTCTTTTTTCAGGGGAAAACATTACTGAAGAATTTCTTGAATAATCAAAGAAAAGCTGCCCAGGATTATAAGCTAGATGACTTTCTACCTGGTTAAGAATCTAAGGGGAAGGAGAGAGGTGGTGTGAGTTATTTCACACTAGGATTTTTCTTAGCTTAAGGTTTAAATAAACATGTGCTATCTAATATGGGCTTCCCAGGTGGCGCTAGTGGTAAAGAACCCACCTGCAAATGTAGGTAGATGTAAGAGATGTGGGTTCGATCCCTGGTTCAGGAAGATCCCCTAGAGGAGGGCACAGCAACCTACTCCAGTATTCTTGCCTGGAGAATCCCATGGACAGAGGAGCCTGGCAGGCTGTAGTCCATAGGGTCGCAGAGTCAGACGTATCTGAAATGACTTAGCACGTACGCACAGACTATCTAATTACATTTTAAAGTATGGCATTTCATATCAAATTAGTGTACAGCTAATGCTGTACATACATTTATCTCAATGTTCAGTACATACAATTATCCACTCATATAATAGATCGACTTTAGATTTTTCAACTTGACAACAGTGCAGAAGCGATACACATTCAATAGCAACTGTACTTCCACTTTTGGATTTTGTTTTTCCCCACCCCCCGGCTAGTGACAGGGAGTACGGACCTCCCTCATGATTTGGGGCAATGGCAGTCCCACAGCCCCCCCGTCAGCCACACAGTCACAAGGGTAAACAACCCTTACACAACCATCCTGTACCAAATAAAACCATTTTGTTTTTCACTTTCAGTAAGGTATTCAATAAATTATACATGATAGTCAACACTCTATTATAAAACAGTTTTTGTGTTAGATGGTTTTGCCCAACTATAGTTGAAGTGTTTTGAGCATGTTTAAGAAAAGCTAGTCTAAGCTGTGATGTTCTAGGCCAGCTGTATTAGATGCATTTTCACTTAGGGCAAGCCAAAGAATATCTGTAATTACAAGCTCACTTAAACTGTCATTTGTAACTCTAGGTATTTTTCTCTTTCCTATGGTAGGCTTCTTATCCTTATAGGACAGAAACTCAATGGGTGTTGTCTGTTAAAAGAGATTAAGAAAACCAGACCTCCAAATAAAAGCACAAACACTTTTATTTTTAACAGTAGTGTTTTGTTACAATTTAGTGAAACAAATAAATACATTCATTGGCCACAGCTATACTTTTATAACCAGTTTGACACTGATTTTATAGCTGAGAAACACTGTTAAACAATAAAAAAGGCAGCTATGCTTAAAAAAGCCACTGTAGCTATAAATTACATCTTTCATAAAACGACTACCAGCTATAATGAGTGGCAAGAGTTTCAAAATTAATGACCATCCAAATGAAACAATAAAAACAAGTACTGCTAATCACTGTAGAATTATACACTTAAGCAATGAAATTCTCTTTTCTAGTTAGTGAACCAAAAAGAAGGTTTGAAATTGTCATCATGTGCTTCAGTGCAGGATGAATAGGGGATCGCTAGCCCTTTGATTTGATAAACAACTCCTTTCGAGACCAGACTTAAAGTGCTCCTAGTGCTTTGGAATTTTTAAGCAAAAACTGGGCCAGAAGCTTATCTTTCTTTGTCTTTGGTGATTTATTGTGGGAGATGTCTATAAGGAGACAAATGCAAGAATTCATGTTCCCTGGTCAGGGATAAGAAATTTACAAATCTCAGATTTGGAAGAATCAACTAATTCAACTGAGAAAAACAAGTTATTTTATCTGAAATATTTTTTAAAAGTAATCCTCACTTATCTGGTCAAATAGGAGCATTATGTAGGGAAGTCTGGGGAAGCTTTCCTAGAAAAAATCTATCATTTTGAACCCCAAGGATTAACAAAGGCAACACATTTTAGATAGCTCTAGGTAATTAAATATCTAACATTATTAAGAAAATAAATGGTCGGCATTCTGAAAAGAAACCCAGTAACTGAAGTTGCAGTACTTACTCAGGTAAGTGCATGGTATGTTGTCCTGTTATGACCTATGAATTCTATACCGTAAATTTTTAAATAATTTGGTTCCATTGAGAGAATTTACTATAAATCCAAAGTGACATGTATAAGTTTATGCTTTGGACTGAATTCAGAATTATTTTGTGCGATAAAAAAGATGAAATTTCTTTGGCTGTGTACCAGCTTCCCAAGAGAGCAAAAGCATTAAAAATTTCATTTTTTTCTTGGGGTTTCACTTACTGTTATACTTCTGTGAAGTTACTGAATCAGTCAAAAAGTTGAAACATGTCTTATGTAAGAGCAGAAAAAGAATATAACTTTCTAATCAAAGTAAAGACAGAATAAGATAGTTGTATTAGTTCCAGTTGTGAAGAAATGATTAGCAAATAACCATATATAAGTCATCTTTAAGCATGTTGTGACAACTTCCCAATGTTGCCTGTTACCTTGGGCTCTTGAGGTATTTAGCATCTACTTTTTTCCATATAGACACTGGTAGAAAGTGCATTTTAAAATTCTCTATCACTTTAGCCTACCATATATATATATATATACATATATATATATATATGTTTTAGATCTAAGGACGTTCAAGACAATTTTAATGTAATTCTAAAAGTACTCCAATATTGTTAACCACTGATTTTTATACTTACCGAGTTAGTACCTTCACATAAGTTGTTCATTTAGTCTAGTGCTGGAATTAATTTGAATTAAATTTAATTTGGCTTTGCCCATATGCAAGATATAAAAATGAAAACTAAAGGAAGAATTATATGTGTTACAAAGTATTGCACTTGAGTTCACTGCAATAACATATTGTGATATAATTTACCTGAGGATAATCCTGATTCATAGGAATGATAGGTAAGATTTGCTATATTTTATTTCAGCTAATTGAATGCCTTTGAAAATGTATTCATGTTTTAACTTAGAATTGTGTATTTTCTGAATAATTTTAAGAATTATCTTAAATGCATCTGTAAACTTTAGTCCTAAGAAGTTTCTATCAATATCTCCCTACACAAAAATTGCTGTTGTTTTCTTGAAGAATCATGCTTAAACTACTGCATTATCTTAACCATACAGAATAATCACTTGACCAATTCTACTCAAAGTAGCCACATAATTGTGACTGGTATACTTTCCTCTTGAAGAAATGACTGTGGCTTTCCAAAGAACACTGCTGGTCCTCACTGTAAAGGATTACTAGTATCATTTCTTTAAAATGATTGTTAGTACTGTACAATCATGCTTACAAGAACTATCTTCAATGATTACGTATTTGCAATAGATCTTTCAAAAGAATGATACATTTTTATGCCTTCATTCTGTGCACTGTTCACACTATAAACTTTATTGGGTAAGAATTCCACATGGAGTACACTGCTGAAGATACAGGCTTTGATTTTTGTAGGGAAACTGCCTCCTGATTTGATGTACAACATAACATCCCAGTGTGAATACTGGGTATGACTTTGGGGACTGAAGTGTACTCTTTCAGAACAAAGATAAAAGTGCAAATATGCGTTTGATATTCCAAAGTCAGGATGTTTGGAGGCCATCAAGTCCCTTAAGATCTAATCCTTCTTTTCTCTGGCTCCAGATTTTCCATTGTACTTCATTTCACCAGGACGAGGTCAAAAGTAACAGCTGTGTCCTCCACTGGACTCAGCCACATTTCCAGGCTTTGTTTTCAGTTGTAACGGATAATGGAATGTTTACGCAGATGGAATTTAAACACACTGAATATACACATTCATGAAAAATGATTGAAGAATCACAATGTGGTAATGCCATCAGTTTTGTGGTGTTACGTATAAGCTATGGTGACTGTTCATATCCAAGTTACTACAAGTAAAGAGCAAAGGAGCAGTGTCTGTCAGAGGTCCACTCAGGTGGGGAGAGACTGTGTAACTGCTGCCGCCACAGCCAGTCATGGTGCCGTACCAGCCCAAACCTTGTGAATTTGATAAACTGCAAAAAAAGGGCAAAAAAGGACCGTGATCAGGATATAATAACTCATGTTGGCACTTCTAGGTTTTAATGAATTATGTTATTTGCCAAATAATGGCTTTCTACAGAATTCAATAACTTATATATAATATCCCTAATTCTATATCACATATTAGAAAAGAATGAATAAAGACCATTCAAAATTAGTAGAGCTTGATTATCAGATAATAGTAGTAGTAATATAGTGCTTATTATGTCCTAGGCTTTATTCTAGGACATACATAAGTGATGTTTACACACACATGCCCTCAGTCTTCACAACAATCCTATCAGATAGGTTCTATTATTATCCCTATTTTACAGATGAAAAACAGACAAAAAATTGGGGTTAAGTAACCTGTCCAGATGAAGTGAGGATTATAGAAAATGCTCTATCAAACTCAAAGCATTATTTAGTGTGCATTAAGGCTTTCTCCTTGCACTGATACAAAGCTAATGGTATGGACTTGTAATGATTTTGGAACATGGAGGGCACTGAAGATTGCGTATAGCAGCTAAGCTTCCCAAGAATTTTACTTAGGGTTTCTCTGTAGATTTTGAACAGCACAGTAGATGTGGAAACATATATAATCACTATAATAGTATTTTTTCTCTGACCACCAACCCCCATCAGCTTTGAACTAACAAGGGATCCTGAAATAAATGGGTGCCATTTTACCCCCAAAGGCATTTCTCAAATAAAGGGAATATATGGACTTAGGAGCAGATGATAATTCTTTATAGTAGAGGTCTAATCATGGGTTTAACATCTACTGTTCTAAGCGCTAATGTTAAATGATCTTATTTTTTGATATATATCAGCAAATCACCCTTTTCATATTTGGGTTAAAGCTTTTTTTAAAAAATCTATGTTGGTATCAATTCAGTGCAACTACCTTCCTTCTCTTGAACTTCCCAGTCTTGGCAAGTCATCATCACTATCATATCGTCTTGGATTGTCGAAGAAGTATGCTCTGGAACTATAACTGTGACTGTTGATCATGCCGGCGGGTGCCTGTGAACAATGCAGTAGATAGGATATGAAGATTTACTTTTCAACTAAGGAAGGAGGCTGAGATCTATAATCCTTTTTAGTCTTTGCCAAAAATAGAAAATCAATATAAATGTTCTATTATTTTTAAAAGTAAGGAGAACAGGCATTAGGTAATGTTATGATATCATACCAAATTCTGGTTTAATCTCTGTGCCCGGAAAAACAGTACCACTGACCATGCTGGCACATGTTCCCACAGAAAGAGGACCATTCCAAATACAATATACTCTTCTCCACTTACGTCTTTTACGTGAGCCTGTGAATAAAATATGGTCGAGCAATTTTAAAATTAGTTTTACATGTAAGGAATCACCCTCCACAAACAACTTGCTTCAGGTAGGGTAAGTTAAAAGATGAACTTACAAGCACAGAGAACTCTAGTTTTCCACATTTTATGGCTTCTCATGTAATGATATTTATCATTTAAAGATAAAATGCTTTGGTGTTAAGCAGAATAAAGAGGTATTAACTTTTTCAACACATCAATTTATGAAAATATTTTTAATACATGGGTAGTGGTGTGGGTGGTTTAGGTCCCATAGTCTGAGGAGGGTTATAAAAGAGACTACAGGTTCCAGCTGCTCCAAAGGCAAAATAATCACACTTATCCTGAGTTACACCTGTAGAGAAATGTAACATGCAAGTCGCTCAGCTCTGTTGCTATTTAAAAACATGCTTTGGGGCTTAAATTCCATGTTGAATTTGTTTCTATTCTAATAGATGTGGGGAAAGAGAAATGGGGAAAGGAGTGAAGGGAATCTGCCACACGGAACCAAATGTGAAAATTCCTTCTTTGAAAGATAATTAAAATCCTGATAAAATAGTGTTCCAGGATGCTTAAATTCAGTACAAAGTAAAATTAATATAAATAAAGATATGACATGCACCTAGGTCAGACTACTTCTAGCATAAGGATGAAGAATGCTGGCAGGTCAAATATGCATAGCAAGGGTACGAGGAGTCACTACAGGAAACACCTAGATACCCTAGGAACTATGAATGTGCTCCCATTTTCAAGAATGATAATACCAGATTTTCTTAAAAGTCAAACATCTAAAACTGAACCAAATATTTAGGTTATATGTAGTTCTTGGGTAAGAGAGAATTAATTTCATCCTAGCAAATTAAAGACATAACCATATTTACTAGCTAATGACAGCATATCAACTTATCTAGATACTTAAACACTATCCTTTACAAATTAGCAAAATAGATTCATGACCAATAGATTTAATACACTGTTAATATTATTCAAAAAAAGAAAAGCAAATACTACTTTGGGAGAAGTTCTCTCTGAAGAATGATTTCAACTGCCACATATGAATGAGAAATTTTAAACATAGAACTTTGAAGTATGATTACTGATAGTGGCTAGAGATTCCATAAAAGTGTTTGCAAGTCAAACACTTAAAACATTTTCCTAGTCAGGCTAAGTTCATTATCATACACTTAGATTCTCAATACATGCTAGATTCTTACCTTATCTGAAAGATTATCCCAGCCATAATTAAATGGGCTTTCTAATGTATCCTGAGATATGGTGATCACCACCAAATTATAACATGCTCTTGAAGAGTACAGCAGAATGACCACAGAGCCTACGACAACAGTCTGGCATAGAGACATGCCCTAAAAGAAATAAAAGTCATCATCACAATAGCCTGCACATTTGTCATGGTACATATCGTCCACATACGATATAGTCACCTCTTGCAACGCACCCCTAGAAAACACCGAGTGAGTGCCAGTTGAAATCAACTCTTGATTATCATGCTTTTGCAATTCCTATTTTTAGAACCACTTGTGTTTCAACTACCCTGTTAATACATATAAGTTCTTTGTCAACTTGCCCAGCTGCAGCTGAAGGAAGATTTTGTTCGGCCAAAGTTACCTTACTCCCTTAAGTAATATATGAATAAACAAGTTGGCAAATGACTGATGTTAATCAGAGAGGTAGTTCAGGCACAATGATAAAAGAATGGGAATTAGAAACATTAGTCCATTTGATACACTTAATTTCCAATAAGAAGCAAAATTAGAATAGAAACACAATTCCTGTACTATTTGTTTTGTTCTATTAAGAGTTGATGTTAATCCTCTGTTGATATTGTTATGCTGATGACAAAATGATGCAGGGACCCAAATGCGCTTTCAAATCCAAAGTATTTTAATACTAAAGCTTTCACCATTTCCTGAAATATAGAAAGATAGCCTTTATAAAAGTGGTTGTCAACTGGAGTGTGTATACTGGAGAAGGGTGTGGAATCCACTTTTGTAGAGATTCTTAACTTGAAATATTTGAATACAGTTGGTTTCCTTTGTAATCCTATTTATCTTAAAGATATTATTCTGAAAAGTGACATAATTGTCAAACATATATTGTGAAAAACACCTAATATGGTGTTTTGGAAGTTTGTGTTTTAGTGTCACAATGCTTAAGTGGAAATGATGGCATTCACCACACAAGGGCCAGGGCTGCTGGATGACTGAATTTACAGGAGAGTTCTCCAGTAAGAGAATTCTTCTCTGACCTTCATAACTTGCCCATGTCCTCTTGGACATTTATGAAAATGAAAAACTTATCCATAATGATTTGAGCCAGAACCTAAATCTGTTTTAAATATAAACAAAGTTTATGCTTGTATATTTTAAATAGATGTCAACATATCCAGAAATACACATAATATGTAAATTGAGGGAAATTTGTCCTTCATTTTTCCTCCAGACCTTTATTAAGAACAGTCAAATATTTCAGAAAGGTGTGAAAGTGACAGCAATACTGCTTGTAGTATATAGTGCAAAAGCAACACACCTGTAACAGTCTGCATGTATAGTCTCATTCACAATTTCTATGTGTAGATACAAGCATCCGACCACCAGAGCATACCCTCAAATTTACACATTGAAATATTTATTAATTACTCTCTTTTTATTTTCTCACTATATTACAACTAGGGCAGTTGCACTGAATTTTTGAAGTGATGTGTGTATGTATGTTAAACAATCCATTAATTTCAGCATAGAAATAGGTTACTAAAATTTATGAGACGGTTTCACTGGGTTTGGTAGGATTGAGAAATATTATTATAACTGACATCCTCATAAGAACAACACATTTTTAGAGGTGAATGAGAAGAAAGCAAACTTAAAGATGAAATATATCTTGAAAGATTTTGGGATAGCAACAGCATATCTTCTCTGAGCTCACTCACTATTACAGCAAAAAGTATATGTGAAAATAAAATCCTAGCAAGATTAAATTTTTTAATCAAGACTAAACTTTCTACAACGTGCATTTTTATTGTGCATATTTATTATGAATCCAAAAAAATATTGCTAATAAAAAGCTAATCTAAAAGCAATCCAGTTTCCATTTTAAAAGTACTATATTTTTACAGAAAAGTTGAGTAATGAGAAAAATTAGAATGCTGTAAGCATTATCATCCTTTAATATAACCATAAGTAAATTTATAGTCACTGCTTTAAGAAATACTATGACTGTTAAAAGTAATAAAATCTTAATATGGAGTTTCTCTACTTACACTTGTAAATATTATAAAAAACTGCAAAGAAGTGTGAGCAAAGAATAGTATCAGAGCAATTAACAAAGCAAAATTGCAGCGCAATTACATACATATAATAGAGAAAGAAGTCCACCAATTTAGAAAACAGATTAAGAATCTTCCCACAAAATATAGTGTCATAAAACAAAAGATAAGGATTCAGCTACATGGAAAGTGCTGTTGGAAAGTTAGAGAAAAATTTTCTAAGTTGAATAGTCATGACAAACAATTCCACTCAGGAGCAATCCTCAAAGGCTGATTCTCCCTTCCTCTACCTCAGACATCTATAGACCACTGTTTTAGAAATTCCACACTTGACATGTAAAGAAGAGTTAGACCTCACTCCAGTATGCTTACCATTAAGTAGAGTCCAGTATTTGTTTATAGGTACTTTTAGGACGCAGATATGCAGAAACCTCAACTTACCATTCATTGAGTTTTGACAACTGGTGTATACAAATAAAGAACATTACCATCACTCTCGAATATTCTCTGACATCTGTTCCCCACCAGCCAACCCCTCAGACACAAATATTCCCCTGCTTTTGTTTTTTTACAACTTAGGTCTGCTTACTCTAGAACTTCACATAAATGGAATTATAGAATATGAACTCTTGTGTAGGTATCACTCACTCAGCATAATGTTTTGAGATTCATCCACTGTGTTGGATGTACCAGTAGTTAGGTATTTGCACTGCTGAGGTGGACAGTTAAGGTGACCAACTCCTGGTTTGCTCAAGTTTCCTAGTTAAAAACACTTTCCCAGTTTTAGCACTGAAAGTCCCATATTCCAGAAATCCTTTGAGTCCCTGGCAAACCAGGACAGTTAACCCCACTAATTCCACTGTATAATTACATGTATTTGTTTATCCACTTTTTCTGTTGATGAACTGTTTCTGCGAATGTTCTTACTCAAATCTTTTTGTGGACATATTCTTTCACTTTTCTTGGGTAAATACCTCAGAATGGAATTGCTGGGTCATGTGATAGGTTTAAGTTCAACTGTATAAGAAACTGCCAGATCTTTCCCCAAAATGGATGTACAATTTTATATTTCCAACAAAACATGAGAGTTCCAGTTGTTCCAATTCCTAGATAACATTTGGAGTTGTCAATCTCTTTAATTTTAACCATGCTGTGGATATTTTGGTTTTAATTTGCATTTCCTTAGATGACTGACGATATTGTGTTTATTGGCCATTTGTATATCTTCTTTGTGAAAAGTCTGTTCATATCTTTGACCATTTTTAAATTGGGCTGTCTTTTTAAAAATTATTGAGTTGTAGACAGTCCCTACATATACTGGAAATGATTGCTTGTCAGATGTATGCATTGCAAATATTTTCCTAAAGTCTGTGGTTTGCCTTAGCATTTTCTTAGTCTTGCCTTTTGAAGGGAAAATTTAATTTTAATTAAGTCTAATTTATTATTATTCTTTTGTGATTACTTTCAATGACCTGTTTAAGAGATCTTCTAAAGGAAATTAGTCCTAAATATTCATTGGAAGGACTGATGCTGAAGCTGAAACTCTAATACTCTGGTCACCTGATGTGAAGAGCTGACTTGTTTGAAAAGACCCTGATGCTAGGAAAGATTGAGGGCAGGAGGAAAAGGGGATGACAGAGGATGAGATGGTTGGATGGTATCCCTGACTCAATGGACAGGAGTTTGAGCAAACTCCAGGAGCTGGTGATGGACAGGGAAGTCCAGCGTGCTACAGTCCATGGGGGCACAGAGAGTCAGACATGACTGAGTCACTGAACTGAACTGAAGGTACAATTTGCCTGTACCCAAATTGTAAAGATAGTCTCTTATGTTTTGTTTTAAAAGCTTTAGACTTTTTTGAATTAGAGTTAAATTTGTGACCCATTTTGAATTTTTGTGTGTATATGAGATGCAGCTAGAGGTTCATATTATTTTATCTGGATATCCAGTTGTTCCAGCACCACTAGCTTTCCCTTTGAATTGTTTTAGCACCTTTGTCAAAAATCAAGATTATTTAAGTGTGGGTTGTTTCCAGGCTCTCTATTATGTTTGTCTATGTCTTAATTACTATAGTTTTACACTAAGTTTCAAAGTCACGTGGTCTAACTCTTCTTTTTCAGAATTACCTTCTGCATTGTTCACTACAATAACCCTTAGCCACATGTATTTACATAATTACATTTAAACATGTTAAAAGATCAGTTCTTTTGTAGTACTAGCCCTCTTTCAAGTGCTCAACAGTCACATATTGGCTAGTACAGATATATAATATTTTCATCATCACAGAAATTTCTATTGGAAAGCACCACTTTTTAAAGTATTTTAGGTCCTTTGTATACCCCATATAAATTTTAGAATAAATTTGTCAATTTCTATTTTTTAAAGCCTCAAGGTACAATTATAATTGGGACTGCATTTTATTGATAAATCTTTTGTGGGGAGAATTGTCATCTTAAAAATACTTATCTTCCAATCCATAAATAATGGTCTTCAATGATTTAGATCTTTAATTTCTCTAGCAATAGGTAGTAGTTTTCAGTAAGGAGGTACTGCTTGTTTTTCACAAAATTGATCCCTAAGTATTTTGGGTTTTTTAATGCTATAGAACTGCTTTTTGAATTTAATTTTCAAACTAATTATACTTGGTATATATGAAAATACATGTAATTTTGCATTTTGACTTTGTATCCTGAGAACCTGCTATATTCACGATTCCTCAGGCTGCTCTACTTAAATAACCATGTTATCTGCAATTAGAGACAGTTTTCTTTTTTTTGATGGCCTAGGTGTTTTTTTTTAAAACAATATTAATTAATTTTAATTGGAGTATAACTAGTTTACAATATTGAGATGGTTTTCACTATACATCAACATGAATCAGCCACAGGTATACATGTGTCCCCCCATCCTGAATACCCTTCCCGCCTCCCTCCCCACCCTACCCTCTGGGTTGTCCTATTATACAGAGTGAATTTAAGTCAGAAAGAGAAAGTCAAATACTGCACATTAATGCATGCATATACATGGAATTTAGAAAGATAGTACTGAAGATCTTATATGCAGGTCAGCAAAGGAGTCATAGATGTAAAAAAGTTTTACTTCTTAATTTCTAATTTTATACTTTCTGTTTTTGTTTTACTGGACTATTGAAGAGAAATGGTGAGAATGGACTTCCTTGCTTTGTTTCCAACCTAAAGGGCAAAACATTCAATACTTTCAGTGTGACACAGATTGCAGGTTTTTTAGAGATGTCTTTTATCAGATTGAGGAACATTCCTTCTATTCACTATTGGCTGACAACTTCATTGTAGTTATTTTTAAATCATGAAGGGTGCTGAATTTTGTCAGATGTTTTTGCTACATCTATTCAAATAATTATCTTTTCTCCTTTGTTCTCTCAATGTAGTGAATAACAATGATTGACTGATTTTCAAATGTTAAACCAATGTTGTTAGATTCTGTATCTCTAAGTATAAGAGATTTTATGTGTGTGCTCAGTCACTTCAGTTGTGGCCAACTCTGTGTGACCCTATGGACTGCAGCCTGCCAGGCTCCTCTATCCATGGAGTTATCCTGGCATAAATATTGCAGTGGGTTGCCATGCCTTCTTCCAGGGGATCTTCCCAGGGATTGAACCCACATCTCCTGAGGCTCATGAACTGGGGCTGAGTATAGGACACTAAAAGCTCCAAATACGATTGTGGGGATTTTTATCCCTTTATTTCCTATTACCTGGTAAGTTCCCCCCCTTTAGTCTTACTATTTGGCTTCATATACACATCTATTATTTTTATGTTATATTTGGTAATATTCTTTGCTTAACTTTCATATCTGGTAATACCCTTTGTCTTGACAACTCTTTTGGTTAATATTAAAGTGCCTTCTTACACTTACTGAATGAATAGTATATTAGCTTCCTTGTTCAACTTTTATCTATCTTTATATTTAAAGTGCCTTCTAGAAGTCAGAGTATAGATGGGTCTTGTTTTTTTTGAAATTCATTTTGACAGCCTCTACCTTTTAACAGGAATGTTTAGTCCATTAACATTTAATATAATTAGTGATATGTTTAAATTTAGGTCTTAGATTTTACTATTTGCATATTTGTCTGTTGTTCCTCTCTCCATTATTTTCCGCATCTTTTGGTTAATTGAATATCTTTTAGAACTCCATTTTAATTTATCTACTGAACTTATACTTTTCTATTCCTTGTTGTTTTCTTTTTGCCTTAAGTGGTTGCTCTAGGGCAGAAGTCCTTAAAGTGTGATCCCGGGATCTTAAAAATCAAAATCAAGATGATTAAAAACAGGAGTACTAAGGTGTTATCTGCCTATTTTCATTCACTTTTGTAGATACAGCAGAGTTTTTCAGAGGCTTTATGATATGTGATGATGTCAACACTCTGTATGCACGTGTGTTCTTGTGTTTTCTATTAATAGATTCCTGATATAATAGATTTAGGGTATAAATATATCCATTTTCAGAGATTAACTCAGCTTGTTCTCTGTATCTTTATTGGGTTCTTGTTAATTTTCTTTAGTTATACCTGATATACCTGCTAAAACCTCACTATTATCAAACAATTAGGTTTATTTTCTTTTTTGGCAATGCCCATAACATGGCATGTGGGTTCTTAGTTCCCAACCAGGGATCAAACCCATACCCCCTGCAGTGGAAGCATGGAGTTTTAACCACCATTAGGGAAATCCCCAAACAAGTAGTTTTTCTGAAATCCTAGAAGAAAAGAAGAGAAAGGGGGACTTCCTTGGTAATCCAGTGGTTAGGACTTGATGTTTCCACTGCTGTGGCCTGGGTTCAATATCAGGTTGGGGAACTAAGATCTAGCAAGTCACAGGGTGTAGCCAAAAGGAAAAAAATTGAAATGAAATCTTAAATTTTTCCTTGTATCTACATGGCAGCACAACAAGAATAGGTACAATTAATATGTTTCATAATATTTAAGCATTTTAATAAAAACTTAAAATATTAAATTTAATCTTAAACTCATTTTAGAAATCAATCACATTTTACTCTAAAATGAAAAATTATAATTCTTTTCATATTTAAGAATGGATTATTGGCTCAGGAATGGGGATTTATCTTTTTATTGGTACAAAGTTTCAGTATGGGATGATGAAGATGATCTGGAGATGGGCAGTGGTGATGGTTACACCACTGTAAATGCACTTTATGTTCCTGAACTGTATATTTAAAAATGGTTAAAATGGTAAATTTTATGTTACATATATTCATTATAATAACAAATATTTTTCTCTATACACAGCTTCTCTGTTTACTTCTAAGATACTGAGAAAGTTGCAAGTGTTAGAATTCTCTGACTCAGTGAAGAAAGAAATCCATATAAAGTAACTGGGTGAAACTGATTTCCTGTTTTATCAAATGAAATGCAATGAAAACTACCTTTCAATAAGTTTTATAAATGTTAATAATTTACCTTATTGTCTTCTGTGATAGAACGTTATGTCCAAGTTAAGCTGCAGCATCATTTTCAGATCAATTGTTCAGAGATTAAAGCAAAACAATTGTAATTGTAAATGCAGGTGTGGTGAGCATTTAAATACCACAAGTTGTTTTTATAACTTTCCAAACTAGAAATTAAAAAACCATTCAGGCATTTTATAGGCTATGTAGTTATACTGCATTGGGTGGCAAACCAGTCACAATAGCTGAGAGACTAGTAAAGCCTTGAAAAGTTAACATTGCTGAATGCCTTCTGGATGAAATGTGCATTACCATTTTCCAAGATAGAAATTCACTGACTCAAAGATTTAACTAAAAACATAGTGATTTAATGTCTTATCAATAGACTTGTTACTATTTTTGCCTTAAAAATAAATAAATCTGACATAGCAGGACTAATTTTGTTTGTATTCATCTGGTGTCAGCACCAACTAATTATACAAGAAGATACTCTTATATCAATGCCTGAAAAGTAGTACTGAAATATTCAAAGTGTTGAAAATTCTTCTGATTATTTATCCTGGGCCAGTTGCGCTGATAATCTCACTAATGGTACAGAAACAGTCGAGGGTAAAACTGTGGGCTGTAGCACCAATCAATACAGTGGTACCAAACAGTATTGTGTTCTTTACTACTATGCACTCCCAGTTAAAAAAGAAAGTTCATTTAAGAATATCCCTGATGAAACAGTGAAAATATTTATTAAGTATTGACCCCACAGTACCTATCTATTTAATATTCTGTGTGATGAGATAAGATATGCACTGAAGTAATTCTGCTATATACTGAAGCAGAGTAGTTGTCTTGAGGAGAAGCACTTATGTGGTTGTTTGACTTGTGAACTGAACTTGTGAGTCACTATTTTCATGAAACCCCATTTTCTACTTAATAGACAGCTATGGCAGACAAACAATGGTCATTTAGACTTGGTTAATAAGCATACTTCTTTTTTTCAAAAATAAATGAAATGAGCCTGTCATGTCAAAGAAAACATCTAATAATATTTATTGCCAGTGATGAAATATGAACTTCCAAGTGAAAATTAGAATTTTTGAAAATTTGTAAGTACCTGTATCCACTGTAAGACTGGCAGTTTCCCAAACTTAAATACTTTCTTTGATGCAGTTGTTGGTGGTATTAACAAAAGTGAATCTGGATATTGTCTAATGAAATGTATCAACATTTTGAAGATCTGTGACCACTCTTTTCCTATGATCAATGCATGATGTTATAACTCATTCAAAGTGTAAGACAGACCAATGGAGAGTACAGAAATTCACTAATATGGCTTTAGATTCTATATGGCAACTAACCTTTAAGAAACCTCCACTTCAGAGTTTTGGTGTAGTATTAAAGAAGAATATCCACAATTATCTGAAAAGGCTATTTAAATTCTCCTCCATTTTCCAACTACATATATGTGTGAGGATGGATTTTCTTCATATACTTCAACCTAAACAACATATCACAACAGATTGAATGCAGAAGCAGAAATGAAAATCCAGATGTCTTCTATTAAGTCAGGCATTAAAGAGATCTGCAAAATGTATAACAATGTCAATCTTTTCACTAACTTACTTTTGTTTTGGAAAATATAATTATTCAGCATAAAAACATTTTATTCAAGTTAACAAAGAATATATTTATTATTGGTATTTTAATTAATTAATAAATGAATATTTTTAATCTCTCACTTTTTCTAAAATGTATATATAGGTAGATATAAGTTATATAAACAAAATCTCTTTGGGGTCCTCAGTAATTCTTAATATTGTAATGGGATCTCGACACCAAAACATTTGAGAATTACTGCTCTAGGGATTATAAAATATATCCTTAACTTTTCATAGTCTAAATAATTGTTAATATTATACCACTTGATGTAAAATATAAGAACTGCAACCATATAGGCGCTGTCCTTTATGCTACAGTGCCGTAGCTGTTCTATATACTTAACCTAAAAATTATGTATTATAGCTATACACCTAAGCCTCACATTATAATTTTTCCTTTGCACAGTCATATTTATTTTAAAGAAATTAAGAAATTATATTTACCCACACATTTTTTATTTCTTGTGTTCTTCACTCCTTCCTGAAGAACTAACATTCAAGCCAATTTTATTCTTCAGTCCGTAAAATTTTCTTAGCATTTCTTGTAGTGTAGGTCTGTTGGTACTGAATCTTCTTTGTTTTCCTTTTCCTTTAACTGAAGATATTTTTACTTCTTCATGATTCTTTAAGAATATTTTTGCATGATATAGATTTCAGAGTTGACAATATTTTTCTTTCAGCATTTCAAAGATATTCTTTCCATGTCTTCAGGCTCTATTACATCTGATGAGAATTGACTGATCCTTTGAATCAATGTTCCCTTATATATGTGTCACTCTTCTCCATTGGCAAAATTTTCTTTTTTTAGGTTTTAAGCACTTCAGGGCTTTCCCAATGGCTCAGTGGGTAAAGAATTCGCCTGCAATGCAGGAGACACAGGAGACGTGGGTTTGATTCCTGGGTCAGGAAGATTCCCTGGAGGAGGAAATGGTAACCCACTCCAGTATTCTTGTCTGGGAAATCCCATGGACAGAGGATCCTGGCAGGCTACAGTCCATGGGGTCACAAAGAGTCTGGACACGACTGAGCAAATAACACTTTCACTTTACGCATCTCGGCTACAACGAACCTAGGTGAGATTTTCTTTATATGTATCCTGACTGGGATTGCTGAGCTTCATGAAATTGCAAATTTATGTCTGTCATCAAAATTGGAAAATTTAGGTCATATGTCTTCATACATTTTTTCCCCAATCTCATTTTCTTCCTCTTTTCCTTTGGGAATTTCAATTATACATAATTTGACCCTGAGACTCTGTTCATTTCATTGTCATCTCCCCTCCCTGTCCCCCATCATCCTCTGGTCTTCAGATTGGATACTTTCTGATTGATTTAAGTTCACTGACTCTTCTTTCATCTCCAATCTGCTGCTAAGCCCAAGTAGTGACTATTTAATTTTAAATACTATCATTTTTAAATTCTAAACTTTCTGGTAGTTTTAAAAAATAGTTTCTCATGTATATTATCATATGTGAAACAAATCACCAGTCCAGGTTCGATGCATGATACAGGGTGCTCGGGGCTGGTGCACTGGGATGACCCTGAGGGATGGGATGGGCAGGGAGGAGGGAGGGGGGTTCAGGACGGGGAACACATGTACACCCGTGGCAGATTTGTGTCAATGTATGGCAAAACCAATACAACATTGTAAAGTAATGAGCCTCCAATTAAAATAAAAAATAGTTTCTATTTATCTGAAGATTTCTTATTTATTAATTCAAGTATTAATATATATTTCCTTCACATCCTTGAGCATATTATAAAATCATTGATAAATTCAACATCTGGGTCAACATCTGGGACTGCCACCAATGATTGTTTTTTGAGTTTCTCTTTTTGCTCTTGAGTATGATTTATAGTTTTCCTGTTTCTTCATATATCTAGTGACCTTGGATTCTGTTCTGGACATTGTGCCATGCTTTAGAGTTTGGATGCTGTTATAGTTTTCTAAAACATATTGATTTTTTTTTCTTTTCCCTTGATTTTTTTTTTATTTTTAGCAAATGATTAAGCTGGCTAGACTTAAATCTCAAACTGTTCCCCATGCATGAATGGCAGCTGAAATTTCAGTTCAATTTCTTTAACCTTCACTGTGCTGCTGCTTCGAGTATGTCATGAACATGTCTAGTTCAGGTATCAGATAAAAATTTGGCAGAGTTTAAAATCCGAATTTGGACCTTCCTCTACTTGGCTGTCTTCTTTCTGAGATTTTCCACTGACTTTCCATCTGGAATAGTTTCTTGAATTTTGCCCTATGATTCTTAAAGCAAGTAAAACAGCAGGTTTCTCTTCAAGTTTTGGCTGCCCCATGGATGGGACTTTTCCTCAGGCTAAAAGCTGTAAAAAACAGGAAATTCACGCAGTGTCAGTTCATTCTTCTAAGAGGCTGCTCTCCAGTGTTGCCAGTGCTTTTTATATTTTTTCCAGAATTTATCTTTGCTTTCTGCAGAAGGTTGAGTCCAATAGAAGCTACTTGGCCAATAGCAGAAGTAGAACCCTGCACATGTTTCTGAATCCATCTCACATATGTCTATTTCCATTTTGAAATTAGAATGCCAAACTAAGCATCAAAAATAAGAAAACAAAGTAATCTCAATTAGTAAATTTAAAATGTATTTTGATAATTACAAGGCCTAAACAGTTTTAAAAATAGTTTCATGGTGCTAAGACACAATGAAATTAGATCTCTGGCTCCAATGACTACTGTTACAGATAAGATGGCTTTAAGTTGATGGACTTGATGTCCATGGAAAAATAAAAAAAATTCTGAAAATGTTGGCTGGTCTAGTGGAAGAATTTAGAAGTGTAAAGGAAAGGTACTTGAGCTTAGGAGGAGATAAAAGATATAAACACAGGGCTGTAAGCATGGATTTTTCAAATGGGACAAATGTGTGGTGGATTGGTTCAGCAACAGAATAGGAAATAAGACTTGCAGTATAAGAACTGGAATAATGAAGGCACTAAATTAAAGAAGCACCACAGCTTAAGATGAATGAAAAAAATTCCAGTGACTCAAGACAGAAATCAGAATACTGGGAAGGTAGCGATCATATCTATATAGAGGATGATGCAACCTCTGGTTTTTCTTTAGCCGTCATCCTCAACAAATTCTGGTGAAGTCATATTTCAGGGTGGTGGATGACAGACATTAATGGTATTTTAGCCTATTACTTTAATGTGGCCTAAGTAATCATAAACTACTTCTTTAGTCTTATAGGATCAGCTGGTCTCCACAAATGATCAAAAATATAGTTTAGTTGAATGTTACTGTGTCTCCGCAAGATGCTGATGATGCCTTCCATCCCAATATAGTAATTAATATGGATCAAGAGTTGAGTGAACATGGGACAGAAAGGTTTGCATAGTAATTAAAACTGTTAGACATTCAAGAGAGAGAGAGAGAAAAAATGCATTATTTGCAAACAGCTAACTAGGCAGGGAGACAAGCTAACCTTGAGTCAGATAATGATTTGTTTTACACTCTTATCCAGATATAAAACTGTACATGTCCTTGACCAGAGATGTAAGGCTAAAAGCTCAACTTTTGTACTTACCCTAACTTTGAGTGGTCTTTCATACAGATAATCCCAACTTGCCATTATTTTGGTTCCTATAATGGCAAGCTGGGATTATCTGTATGAAGGACCACTCAAAGATAAGGTGAGTACAAAAGTTGAGCTTTTAAATTAAATTAATTAATTTGAAACCTTTTTGTGCCACTATTTTATCCATTAAAAATAACATGTCTCCTATATTCTTATAAATATGCTTATTTTTCATAAAATGGAAATTAATATCAGAATAAAAATAATTTTATTGCATGTATTTTAATGTTAAAAGTTATATTATAATTCTGATTAAAAGTAAATAAATTCAAATATACCACAGAAACAAACAAAGAAAGGCAAAGCAAAGAGCAATTTAAAAAACAACTGGAGAAAAGGACTACTGACAAATGATCATATTAATAAATATAATGTATTTGTTTACCCTATAAAGAGTTTGTAAAAAAAAATTTTTATCTAAAGTTAATGAGACACACTTGAAATGTCAGCAATATACAAGTTTAAAAATATTAGGAAAAAAATTAAAAAACAAATTAAAAAGGTCATTATATACTTTCAACAATATATGTTCCAAAAATTTCTAAGAGAAATGACTCAATTATTAGATAAAATGTCAGAGACTTCAACTCTTACAAAATCTGTGTAGAATGAAATATAGAGTCAAAATTAAAATATTTAAAAGAGAAATCCTATTCTCCAGTAATTCTTATCTTTTTCACTGTTCCTTTGGGGAATTTGATTATATATAAAGGACATGTCTCCAGATACATTTTGCCAACAATTTTAGGTATTCAAGAACTTTTTGAAGCTACATTACCATCCTTTTGTATACATTAGGATCATAATAGCTAACATTTATAAGGCCTTCCTAAGTGCAAGGAATTATACTTAACACTTTATATGCATTTTAATTTAATTTTTATAACAACATTATAAGGTAGGTACTACTCTTATCCTCAAACAACCTATGAGATCAACATTATCATTATTTTCATTTTACAGACCAGGAGAGTGCCATTAGAGATGCTGTTACTGAAACAGGAGGGAAGGCGGCAGGGAGCAACTTTTAAAAGAATGAAATAGCCATGGGACATGACAAAAACTAGTTGGAACCAACTAGGTCCAATGTGGCAGAAGATCTGACTTCCAGTGGACCCCATTATATGCCCATCATAACGTATTAGCAAAAGCTAAGTGACACATCCACCCAGCGCCATGACAATTTCAAGCTGGACCATCAAAAACCAAAAGGTTGACAGTAGTTCAATTCTTGGATATCTCTGTCCCTTCCTCAAAATATTTGGAATAATCCTCCCACTCATTAGCCTATGAAATTACCCAATACATAAAAACTAACCACCCCATATTTCAGGGCCTCTTGCCTGAAATGGCCCACACTCCATCTGCAGAATGTATTTCTCTCTAAATAAATCCACTTCTTACCTATCACTTTGTCTCTCACTGAATTCTTTCTTCAATGAGACATCAAGAATCTGAGCTTCATTAAGGGCTGAGACTAGGTGTGTGATATTAAGATCATGGGTTCAAATCCCAATCTGAACAATCTGCACAGTTTCATTACTTGTCCAATTGCTCAATTGGTCATACAGCCAATGAACAAGAGAGACAGGACTTATTTATATCCTTATCTCTCTGGTCCCAGGGTTTTTTTTTTTTTAGCTCTTAAATCACTATGATACACTGTCTCTCACTAAGTTCATTTCAAATTTATTAAAAAATCAATATACATGAAAAAGAGATATAAACATATCTCAGAGTATATCCAACCACATTTTAGATTTATATTACCCTCATTGCAAAAGAGAATTTGAAGTAGTTACAGAGTTACACATGGAATAAAAAATAAATATAGGAATGTGTGGGGATGGGGTAAGATGTAGGGATGGGGTAAGAATGTGAAATGAAATGAGAGGTAGACCCAGAACAAAACAGGGTATCATAAGATCACCTGTGAATGATATAAAGATGAGCCACACACTTGCCTCTGAACAACACAGTAGCCAGGAAAAGAACTTAATAATATTTTTCTTGGTACTGAACTGGAGAAAAAGATCTTTTCTAGGGAACAACAACATAATACGATAAGACTTCAAGACAAATATTTCTCACAAGAAATTTCTTACATATTTCCTGATGTAGACCAAAGCATGATGTGCCAGTATATGTCAGGAAAGACAGTTCTATCTATGGTATAATGCAGTCTCAGAATACAACTCTATAATGAATTGGATTGAGCAGAGGATAGATATGGAATAGATGGGGAAATGGACAGACTGTATATCCTTCAGGTAATGTTTCTGGCAATTAAACTTTTGAGTTTAACAACTAATAGCTTATTTTCTTCAACAAGAACCTGGAGTACAGAAATTCTACATTGTTCAGGAGGCCAGAGTCATACGCACCAACAGTCACGCAGAGGGTAAAACTGATAACTTCCTGTGGAAGTTAGGGGGCCCAAAGAGAACATATATCTGAAGTTTAGACTTTTCACCAAAGTGAAAGTAGAATAGTATCTATCTATATGCAAAGATAATATCTAATTCATACCAAAGTGTACGTATGTAGTATTTAAGACATGGCTGAAATCCAAAGGATGTTGCTATAATATACAGTAACGATATTGTGGGAAGCTGCCAAGGCAGTACTTGAGAAAACATATTGCTCTAAATGCTTTTATTAGTTTAATTTAAAATAATAAATTAAGTATCTATATACGAACATAGATATGGAACAAAGTAACAACCTTACATATGTAAGAAAATCAGAAACTGAAGGAGAAGAAATTACTCAAATTCATAATAATGAATATTTAAAAAGCAAGTCAGAGTTGCTACTTTGAAAAAGAACCAAGTCACAGCACTGATCTAGTAGCTAAAAGAATAAAACTAAGAGAATTCAAACAGAAAGTTATTTCTAAATTTTATTTTGGAGATGAAGAAGGGACAAAATTAAGGTCATAAAAAGGAGAAATATTAAAGTTATGCATTAAAGTTGGGTAAGATGAAGAAAAACAGGAATAGAGCACTGGGAGTGGAAAGACATTTCAGGAAAATGAAATAGCCTAAGGGTATAGAGGCAGAGAAGCATACCTGTACTACTTAGAAATAAGGTTGGTAAGACTGAGACAAATCATGGAGGATCTCATTATCACTGAATATGTAGAAGAAGGAAGGAAGAATAAAGAGGAAAACAGAAGACCAAAGTCTGAATTTTAAGGAAACTCTCTTAGGGAGAGCAAGAGACAAGGTCAGTTTGAAAGTGAAGGAGACAGACATTCAACAAACATTTGCTGATTGAATAAAAGAAATGGCCATTACTGTATACTGTTATAGAAATCAAAAAACAAAAATGAGTCTAGAGATTTTACAAAGAAAATGTGAAAGCAAGATGATATACTAATTGAATAAACCTAATTAAGAAAACCAGGAACTACAGAGCAGTATAATACAAATAATTTACTATCTCATATTGTATTTCCCTTTATAGGTATGTATCTGAACATGCTTCTCTGTAGTGTTCTGAGAGAATTCTGAATCCATGCACTTTTTAAATTTAAGTAAATATCTTTCATATGGTAGTGACAGGAAGGTATTTAATTCTGGAGGAATTATCAGATTAACTTCCCTCCTCACATTGGTAACTTAATTACATCCAGAGAATTCTGTATATCACAGTGAGAAAAATCAAACTTCAAAAGTTTCTAAGTATTCAAAACACAAGTCTTCAAATTCAGCCTCATTTATTTATGTTTTATCACTAGACAAAAGAGGTAAGGAATTTATCGTTGTCACACTATGAAAAGATGCTGTTGCTACATTAAAAGATTATGCACCACAACAACAGTGGTTGTATTCTTCTTAACACTTGCATGGAAGCCAGAATTAACTAAAATATTTGACTTTTAGGAAGTAAGCTGTTAGAAGTTGAATAAAATAATTTTCCAGGCAAGATGAATGGGTTTGAAAGTAAGTCTGTCTATGTCTCTCTCTCTTTCTCGCCTCTATTTCTATTTTTGTTTCTATATTTATCTTTCTATTGATGTAAGTTTAAAAAATAAAATTAAAATCTTCACCTAAACTTAAGGGACAAGTTGATTTCCATGAATTTAATTATAGTACTTTAGTAGGATTATATTAAGGGTAATAATAATATAGAAGTCTAAAAAGTATTTCAGAGAACTGTTTAAGAGATTATCTTGCTTATTGTAAGTGAATAGGCAATGATACCAAATTAAAGCAAGCTCCTATGTACGTACAAACCCCCACCCCAATATCCATACACATATACCCCAAACCCAATGCCACACATACACTGTGATATTGATTCACCACTCAACCACACTGTCAATCAGCAACAGCAGAAACATTCATGGTTCTCTGTTAACAGGTTAACATTAGCTTTTGTTTCCTGACCCAAAAGTATATGGAAAGGGAGAAGCAAGGCATTTATAAATTCAGTTACATGACTAGCTGTTTCAAATAAGTAACATTTTCTAAAACTTTAAACAAATAAACAACACTATTCCAGTATGACATCTTGACATTGCTAACCCAAATGTATATAGACATAAAGTGGTAAAGCTGTTTAATGGCAATTTTGCCACCCTTACTGATGAAACCTAAGTTGTTAGTATGGCCTTGAATATTAGACTATTTGTGATACACTTGTATACATTCTAGCTTATGTAGTTTAATTATAGCCTCTAATGCAGAGGCTATAAGTCACAGAAAATACAATATGCTCAAGATAAGTGTCTTTGTTTAAAAAAACCATTGCTTAGTGAGCACCAAGTTTTGAATACTTTTTAATTTCTTGTGATCATTCTTTCATGCTCAAAAATGTATCTGACCTTCAGAAGGCTTTTTAAATAAATATAAAATTTCCATTAAAATATGGCTCATAAGATGAGGATTTTAAGTTAGACTGTCAAGTATAAATTTAAGAAATACACTTACCTTTGACTCGAGGTAGACATTTGCTGATGACATTTTTGTAATTTTGCATATGTAACTAACTAAAGAGATGGCACAAAGAATAAACAGGCTATCATTAATTAATGCTCGAACAAACACAGTCCATTTCAACTGATTTTCTGGGACATCTCCATGGACTAACATTGCGCAAGTCAAGTTCACCACTAAAAAGAGAAGGCTTGCCAATATAAAGCCCAAATGCAACAGAATTCTGAAAGAAAAAATGAATGTATTAGATTTTTATAAAACTAATGAGAAACTAAACTTAATACTGAATTAGTGTGTTACTTTAAGTACAATAATCCCTTCAGTTTAAACTGTTTGTAATTTCATTAAATACAAATTTAATAATTACATGCAGTTACTTAGGATATTTTTGCAATTATGATATTAGTAATTAAGCCATTTAAAAATGGAATCAGATTTTAAACCATGAATTTAAAAATAGTCTCATGTGGACTTGAATTCAGTTGCCTCTATCAGGAAGAGTAATATAGGATTATCTTAACTAATTAAAGTAATCCTGAATTTTTCATTTTGTAACTGCTGAGCACATTTTCATTGACCTTTCCATTCTAAGAATTAGCAGGCTTCTAAAATTTTCTTGGAAAATTAATATACCATATATAAATTTAAATTATCACTAATATTAACTTTAGAAGGTAAAGGAAATGTGTCTTAAATAATTCTCCCCTTTATGAACACCTGATTATAGCAAACATTTATTTCAAACAAGACCAAAGAGGAACATAGGGAAAATATATGTAGCGTTTCATACACCCATCAATATCTCATCTTCTAATAAAGTGGCATATTTATTATGCATAGAGAACTACTCCCAAAGTAGAACGCTTAACTACTTCCCCTTAAGAAAAAATTAGACCACCTCATAAAAACTCTTCAGGTAAGGTGTGGCTCTCTGTATCAAGTAGCTAGAACAGCTCTCTATATGAAAGTAACTCAATTCAAATACATTTATACTCCAAATTAACATGATCCAGAAATTTATTTGCCATTCTAATAGCCTCTATTTTGGATCACTTTCAATAATGGGAATCATAAAACGTTGTTTGCCTTTATAAGTAATTTACACAAGGAAAATGGAAGGCAATGTGTAATCTGTAACAAGCAATCTTTATTAAGTATACATGCAAAATACAAGGATTCCAGTTTGAGAAGTTTAGATCTTAATATTCTCTCAGGTTAAATAACAAAAATAATAATTATATAGCTTGAAACCTAAAATGAACCTTGAAATTATTCATACATCCAGGGAATTATAGTAGTTTAAGAAAAAAAGCATCAAGAGGTTAGATGAGTTGAATTGCTGGCAAGTTTATAGAAGAATTGGTCTAAAACCCAAGGCTCCTGACTCCCCAGTTTAGCAATCTTATTTTTGAGGTGAATCAGTACAGAAACATTACTTATTTCATGGAATGACACTATACATTCTCACTCTAAACAGCATAATTTGATTATGAGAGTATAATCTATCTTGAGGACTTGTGAACCCTATTAAACTCCATCTGACATCGGAAGTGGGACAGCGGCAGAGCACCAACAGAGGTATGCAGCAGCAATACTGCTGAAGGGGGAAGACCAGACACTCGGTCCACTCTCTGTGAACTAATCCAAATACACGATCCTCTACAAAACTACTGAAGCACCCTCAACTACCAAGCCCTTCTACCTTGAGAAGTGTACTGTAAAAAAAAATTACATATGCTACTCATGAAACTTACTTGTGTTTGTCAAGCTCAGTTGCACATCTGACTTTACATATAACCTATAAAGAGAGTATAGAAAAAAAGTTTTGAAAACATGTGTATTCTTAAATTTGCATTGAATATGTGTTTCAAAGTGATACAACAAATAATAATAGCAAGTAAACCTCTAATGTTAACAGTTGAACCACTGAAGCAAAAATAGGCAGGTTTCCAAAAGCTTAATACAATAAATTAATAACTTTCTTTGGTATAATTTTTTTAGTATATGTGCTGCCAAAGTGAGCACTCTTTGGTATAATTTTAAACTTAATTTTCTATCTTTAAATTTTTAAACTGAGATAATTCAGTTTATGCGTTTATTGAACTTTTATTTTGAGCCAAACATTTTGCTGGATGGCTTGTAACCTATTTTAAACTTATCTTAAGATGGAATAACTTACTTAAATATGAATATGGCTGCATGTTCTCCAAATATTATTTCCCCTTAAGATGAAATGAAGTCATTAAAGGAAACAAAGGACCAAAAAAATGAACACAAAGATGATGAATATATATCATATTTAGTAAACTTACTTCTTTCATAAAGTCTTGCAAAAGGCAGGTCCTCAAATACTTGATGAATCAAGATAAGCAGGTAGATAAGGAGAATTTGAAATAAACATGGTAACTTCTGAGAACATGGGGGGAAGGTCTAAATTCCTGACTGGTGAATTTGGACTTTACTTTTTATATAGTGGGAAGATAATGAAGATTTTCATGTAAGCACTCCAAAATACTTCATTAATCTGGTATCAATGTACACGCAACCACAGAGAAACTACAGGCTAAAAGCAGAAAGACTAGGACTTCCCTGGCAGTCCAGTAGTTAAGACTCTGCACATCAACTGCAGGGGGCGCAGGTTCAACCCCTGCTTGGGGAACTAAGATCGCATATGTCCATGAGGATCAGCCAAAATAAATAAGCAAACATAGAAAGACTAGCTACAAGACTATTGAAATAGATAAGAACTTTGAGTGGGGGTGGGAGTGGGGTTGGGGTGGGAGACTCTAGAAAGAGGCAAGTACAGAACATTATAAAGAAACCTAGTGTAAGTCTTTTAATAACTTACTAATTTCACTCAAACAATTACTGAGCACACACTATGAAAGGTACCATGGATTCGTAAACCGAGTAACTGTTTCTGCCCTCAAGGAGCTCAGTGTATGGAAGAAAGAGATAAACCAACTATTTTGCAACATGGTGACAGCAACGCAAAAGATACTGTCACAACATCCAAGAAGGGAGAAAGACTAATTCAGTCCAGGAAATGGTGAGAGGTAAGGCGAAAGAGGAGAGACTGTGTAGAGTCAGTGAAAGTGAAAGTCACTCAGTCGAGTCCAACTCTTTGCGACCCCGTGGACTACGTAGTCCATGGAATTCTCCAGGCCAGAATACTGGAGTGGGTAGCCTTTCCCTTCTCCAGAGGATCTTCCCAACCCAGGAATCGAACCCAGGTCTCCTGCATTACAAGTGGATTCTTGACCAACTGAGCTATCAGGAATGCCTGTAAAGAGTCAGGGAGGGCTTTGGAAGCCACATTTGAGTGACAGATAAATGAGTATTACGTAAATGCTCAGGCAAAGATAGCGGCTTGTGAGTTTACTTATATCTATTATATTTTGGTTAACAGTGCCACCATCTACCAGAAGCTAGATGTGATAAAGGATTCTAAAATATCACCTTAGTAATCTCTAAATTGTACCACTAAATCATTCTCAGAGGCATCTGTTTTCTTTGTCACTAATACTATACTGAATTATTACTATGGCCTTTTAATTGGTCTCTCTGCTTCCATTCTTAACTCCATCTATATCTTTAGAACATAACTGGGCATTTTGCCATTTTCCCTTTATTCCCACCTCTCTACATGTTTTATTTTTATTCAAAATTGGACTAAAATATATATAACAAAAAACTACAACTTAACCATTTTCAAATTTCCGTTGCATTGGGTACCTTCACACTGCTATGCAACCATCACTATCATCCACCTCTGGGATTTCTTCATTCTCCCAAATTGAAACTCTGTATCCATCTAACAATATCTCCCTGTTCCCTCTACCCTCTGGTCTCTGGCAATCACCATTCTAATCTCTGTCTCTATGAATTTGGCTACTCCAGGTACCTCACATAAAAGAAATTATACAATATTTGTCTTCTTGTGATTGGCTTATTTCACTCAGCACAATGTCTTCAAGGTTTACCCACATACCTCACACATGAGCATGTGTCAGAATTATCCTTTTTAAGCCTGAATAATATTCCATTTATGTATATACTATATTTTGTTTTTATATTCACCCACTGATGGACACCTGAGTAGTTTCTGCCTCTTGGATACTGTGAACAATGCTGCTGTGGATACTGTGGATAAAGCTGCTTGGATACTAGGAATAATTCTGTACATAAATACGTTTTGTTGTTGCTCAGTTGTTAAGTCGTATTCAAATCTTTGTGACCCCATGGGATGGGCTGTAGCATGCCAGTCTTCCCTGTCCTTCACTATCTCTTAGAGTTTGTTCAAACTCAAGTCCATTGATTCAGTGATGTCATCTAATCATCTCATCCTCTGTTGCCTCCTTCTCCTCCTGCCCTCAATATTTCCCAGCATCAGGGTCTTTACCAATGAGTTGTTCCTTTGCATCAGGTGACCAGCGTATTGGAGTTTCAGCTTCAGCATCAGTCCTTCCAGTGAATATTCAGGATTTGATTTCCTTTAGGATTGACAAACCAAGGGAATCTCAAGAGTCTTCTCTAGCACCACAATTCGAAAGTATCAATTCTTCAGTGCTCAGCCTTCTTCATGGTCCAACTCTCACATCCATACTATATATGACTTAAATCATTTAAGAGTAAATTGCATATGCAATGCCCCTTCACCTTTAAATGTTTCAGTGTATATAATACCTCCTTTATAAAGGAAATCCTCTTATATAACCAGTATAATTATAAAAATAATAAAATCGATATTGATAAGTATCATTATCTAGTTTGCAGACCTTATTCAGATTTTGCCATTTGCTCACCAAAGTGCCATTTACAGAGGGAGGGAATCCAAGATAATACATTGCACATAGGTTTATTGCATACTTAATTCCTTAATTGTTATTTTTTCCCTTTGTCTCTTATGCTATTCACTTTTAAAGAGTTCAGACCAGTGATTCTATAGAATGCTTCTACCTGGGTTTATCAGATAGTCCCTCATGATTAGATTCAGAATGTGTATTTTGGTAGGAAAACCATAGAAATGATGGCACTGAATTCTTGTAGTACATTATATTATGAGGCTCAAGATGCTGATTTGCCACATTACTGTGATGTTAACTTTGATCATTGGTTAAGATGGTATCCACCAGTTTTCTCCACTGTTTAAGTCACTATTTTCCTCACTGTAATGAGTATCATGTGGAGAGATATTTAGATTCTTTATATTATGTTTATTTTTAATTGGAGAAAAATTGCTTTACAATGTTGTGTTGGTTTCTGTAGTCCAACAACGGGAATCAGTCATAATTATATATATATTGGCCCCCTCTTGAATCTCTCTTCTCATCCTGCCACTCTAGGTTGTCACAGAGCACTAGGCTGGGCTCCCTGTGTTATACAGCAGCTTCCTGAGATATTTAACTCCTGGTAAATATCTTTTATTCTTCAAACTTTCATACATTAGTTTTAGCATCTATCAATTATTCTTGCCTGAATAAATTATTACTATTTGGAACACTTTATTTAAAAAAAGTGAATCTGATCATACTATTACAGGAAAAAGCCCACTCCTTTGATAGAGCAAAGGTCTTTTATCACCTAGCTCCGCCTTCCCATCACTGTATCCTTTTATCCCTGTCTTGAATCTTATGGTCTGCTTATTCTGAACTATTTACAACTTTCAAATAAGGGGTTTCATTTCATATGCCTTTGTACATGTTTTTACTTTACCTGAAATACGATTTCATGGTCATATAACAAATTCTAATTTATCCTTCAACACCTTACTCAGAGTGTCATTCTCTGTTTCACCTTAAGTGCCTTAGGAAGAAGGAAACCACTCTGTACCCTTGCATTACAAATCACACTCTATGACATTTATTTACACTTCTATCCCCCTCTTAAGGGAGACTGTAACTTATTCATATTTATAGTTCCAGTGCCCAGCATAATGCCGGGTTCATAATAGGTTCAGAAAATGTTTGAATAAGTGAGCAGTGAGTTTAGGTCAAAGCAAGTACTTTGAAATGTTGTGGTGTGAGTACTAGAAATATGGCACAAGTAGAAACTGAAGGGAAAAGCAGTTGTCCAATAATGGAAGACTTGTATAAAAATGTAAAAGGATTAGACCTTAATTCTCACAAACTGTATGCTTTTATGCTTGAGTAATTTATTAGGTGTCAGCATAGACAATGGATCAGAATGCCAAAAAGAGTTTCAGTTAAGGCTGTTGCATTTGAGCAAATTGAAAGTGTTAGTAACCTCAGTCCAGGCTCCTCTGTCTATGGTATTCTTCAGGCAAGAAAACTGGAGTGGGTTGCCATTCCCTTCTCCCAGGGATCTTCCCAACCCAGGGATCGAACCTTCATTGAAGCCAGATTCTTAACCATATGAGCCACCAGGGAGTGAGTCTATTTCTCATTCTCACACTTCGATTCTAAAGAACTATTAGAATAAAAGTCCTACGGACAAAAAATTTTGAAAGTCAGGTCATGTAATTGATTTTTAGTTTTAAAATTTATTACATATGGGCAGAAACAGAGATAGCAGGTGAGTTTGGGAATATAAGAAATAAATCATAACCACCTATAGCGGTGATAGCTGCAACTCAAAGTAGAAGATACTTGGGAAAACAAATGTAGAATGAGAAACCAACCTGTGATATGTTCACATTTTACAGTAAAAGTAAAAAAAGCCCAAAAAGTGAAGAAAAGAGAGATGAGCAAGGGAGAGAGCCTTAAGAATCAGACTAGTCATAGAAAGCAGTGGAGTAGTTTAGAGGCAAAAGGAAGGAAGTATAGCCTTTGTTCAATTCTGCAAAAAGTCAAGAATAATTAAGAAATGAACATTTGACTGGGATAACTTGAAGAGAATAGTTTTCAGTGGAATCGCAGGAAGAAAAAAAGAAAGTAAGACAAAAAAGGCAGTGAGCACAGACTACATGAGATATTTTTTAAGACAGGAGAGAAACCTGGGAATTTTTTGTTTTTACTGGAAGTCATGTATTGGAATATTGCATGTTTCTGCATGGTCCAGGGTTTCTGCTACGCAAGGGATTTGCACAGTGAACATCCCTGAAAACTAGAGATGGTGTCTATCCAGTGGCAGAGGGAAGGAAATCTGTCTCCTGCTGGTATAATAGAGAGAAATCTCTCTCCCTGAAGACATTACAGGGGAGTAAAGTTTTCATCTCCCTCCTTGGTGAAGATTTGCTTACATTTCAGAGTAAAGACATGCTCTGCCTGTCTTCTTCATTTGGGGTTATCTCTCCTGTAATACACCTTACTGCACACAGGTAACATCCGGGCCTCACTGGTTGCCTTATGGGAACTGGGCTTGCGGAACTGGTTCAGAACACTACTTTGGTTGCTTCTTGTTTTTTTTCCATGAGCAACAGATGGCCTTTGTCTCTGACCTATGGGTCTTCTGCTTTCTGTTGGTATGTCTATAAAACTGTGGGAGGCTAACCTATCAGCTTTCAAACAGAATAAAATCTGACATTCACAATTTCTGATTTAATGATCTGTTGACCAGAAACAAACTAGAGAGGGTAAAATGGTAAATGGAAGAGAGTGGGAGAAAGGAAAGGAGAGCTCAATTGTTAAATAAGGCTCTAGGTGAGGCAGGTCGCCCTGAAAAGGAAAACACATACTTTTGAGATAAGAGAGAAGAAAAGATAGCTGAGTAAAAACTTAGAGATCTGTACAGAAAATGTAAAATAATCTACAAACCACTTTATTAAAATAAGAAATTTGGATGTAGCAATTTTGATATAGAGAAAATGGATGAGGGAATTTGGCAGATGGATTCTATTTTTTTTTTTTTTAAGTAAAGTAGAAGGCAAGGTCATATCCTGAGAAGGGATGTTAGATTTAAGCCCTTGGAACGTGGGAAACATTTGGAACACACGAATAGAGGGCTATAAAAGATTATTTTCAGAAACAGAGAGGTCCAGTTAAAGTCAGGCAGTTGACAGTGGATGTGGTCAGCAGGGGTTCTTAGTTTTAAAACTGAAACAATCTAACAGGAAAAAAAATGGATGCCATTAAAAAGTTAGGATAACTACATTGTACTTTTCAAATAATAATTTAGAACTGTGACATGTGGAACTACTGTAGAGAAAGAAAGAGTGGGTGAGTGAACCACAAGGGCACAACATAGTCAAGAGAAGAGAAATACTAGTCAGGCTAGATACTAAATGCAAATCACATCAGACAGAGGCTAATGGAGTGGGGAAAACAAAAAGGGTAAAGTGAGTAAAGGTTAGGATGAGGGTAAAAAACATATAAAGGGATGAATTCAAGATGTATAAGGGGAAGAGAAGTAACTAGTTGAAAAGAATTGCTTAATTTTCAAGAATTGATCCAAGACGTGATCATGCTACTGAGCAGCTCAAATAGAAATGGAGGGTTTTAGAGCTCTGAGAAACCACTGAAGTCAGAGACATTGGATGGGTTATCAATATGGGCTTTGAAAAAGATCTAAGTAACAGGAGACCAGGCTAGGAGAAGGAAAGTAATGATTCAGCCATGGAAGTGGAAGTTATTATGATAGACGATGATGATCTAATCAGATGGCATGTGTTTAAGAGCGATGATGGTATAACCTTAGTAAGTAGTATTGGAAAACATAAAACAGGCTGATTATTCTATAGAAAAAGCTAGATTTCAGGACAGGATGCTAGGTAAAAAATTAATACCATAAAATGTCAAGCAATTAGGATTTATTAAGATGTTAAGACAGTGAAGGACAGTTCATGAAACACAGTAAACTTTACTTTATGTAGATTTCCAGAAGTTTATGATGGTAAATAACATATATCTACATGATTCACTAATGACAATTTATGGTCAGGTCTTTCTTAATATCTGAAAACTGAATAAATGGGCCATTTTATTTTTTAATCAAACATTAGGAAATTGAAATATAGTTGATTTATAATCAGTTGTGTCTGACTCTTTGTGACCCCAAGGACTATAGCTCACCAGACTCCACTGTCCATGGAATTCTCCAGGCAAGAATATTGGAGTGGGTTGCCATTTCCTTCTCCAGGGGATCTTCCTGACCCGGGATCAAACCCAGTTTCCTGCATCTCCTGCAGTGGCAGATTCTTTATCTGCCACCTGGGAAGCCCTGATTTATATTAGTTTTAGGTGTACAACATAAAAATTTTAAATTTTTTAGTAAATTATACTCCATTTAAAGCTATCATAAAGTATTTGCTATAGTCCTTGTGCTATACAGTATATCACTGCAGTTTACATACTGTATATATACTAGTTTGTACTTCTTAACCTCTACCCCTATCTTGCCCCTCTCATCTTCTCTTTCTCCCTAGTAACCACTAGTTTTTTCTCTATGAGTCTGTTTTTGTTTTCTTATAGTCATTCATTTATTTTTCAGATTCCATATAGAAGTGATAATATACAGTATTGTCTTTGTCTGACTTATTTTACTATGCCTAATCCATGTTGCTGTAAATGGAAAATCTTCATTTTCATGGCTGAATAGTATTCCATCCATATGTATACATCTTCATTTATCTGTCTATGGACATTTAACTTATTTCCAAATTTTGGCTATTATAAATGATGTTGCTATGAACACTGAGGTGCATGTATCTTTTTGAATTAGTCTGTTCTCTTTCTTCAGATATATTTCCAGAAGTGGAATTGCTGCATCATAAGGTATAGCTCTACCTTTAGGTTTTTGGGAAACTCCATTCTGTCTTCTACAGCAGCTGTACCAATTTACATTCCCATCAACAGTATACAAGAACTCTCTTTTCTCCACATCCTCACCAACAGGTTATTTGTGCTCTTTTTGATTGATGATAGCCATGCTGACAAGGGTGAGGTGATATTCAATGTGGTTTTGGTTTTGGATTTCTCTGATTAGGGATGTTGAGTATATTTTCATGTGCCTGTTAGCCATCTATATATTTTTCTTGGAAAAATGTCTACTCAGGTCTTTAGCTCATTTTCAAAATCAAGTTGTTTGTTCTTTTGATGTTGAGTTGAATGAGCTGTTTATATGTTCTGAACATTAACCCTTTATTAGTCTTATCTGCAAACATTTTCTGTCATTCAATACGCTGTCCTTTGTTGATGTTTTCCTTTGCTATGCAAAAGCTTTTATGTTTGATTGGGTTTCATCTGTTAGTTGTAGCTTTTGTTTCCTTTGCCTTAGGAAATAGATGCAAAAAAATATGACTATGATACATCTCCTCCTCTAGGAGATTATGGCTTCTGATCTTTAATTAAATTTGAGTTTATTTTTGTATATGGTATATATTTTTGTGTAAGTTCTAATTTCATTCTTCTACATGTAGTCACTCAGTTTCCCACACCACTTACTGAAGAGTCTGTCTTTTTCCCATTGTATATTCTTATCTCTTCTGTCCTAGATTAATCAACCATAACAGTGTGGGCTTATGTCTAGGGTCTCTATTCTGTTCCATTGATCTATGAGCCTGTTTTTGTGCCAGTACTACACTGTATTTATGACTGTAGCTTTGTGGTATAGTCTGAAGTCAGGGAGCATTGAGTTTAGTTAATACAGGTATCTCAATATTTGAGGAAGAGTTACAGTGGAAATGTGTATCATTTACTGTCTCCCAGGGCATGCAGAACAATGGTGCTTAGAAATAGTAGATACTGAAATACCTATAGAATGTGTGCTTTTCTATAGAATTTCTTTTCGTCAATTTCCCTTCATTTGCTGATTTGAAATAGAAACTTTACTGGACAACATACCTATATAAACTTTGAAATTGATGCAAAAATAAATTGTGGTGAATATGATCTCTTTCCCATGGTACACAGAAGCTGAAAGTTGCTCAGTCATGTCTGACTCTTTGCAACCCCATACAGTCCATGGAATTCTCCAGGCCAGAATACTGGAGTGGGTAGCCTTTCCCTTCTCTAGCTATAAATTGAGTAGTCAGACTTTTCTCAGATATTCTCCTTCAGTGCCTATTCTACATTTTGTGTTTTAAAAACTCCTTCTAATCTTCTAAATATTTTTTGATTTATAGCAACTTCTTACTTCTAGGATACATAGAACACAATATCTTTCTGTCAGTTTCTTAGGATACTAGCACCTTTTTAGATTGCTTTGCTTAGCCTGTTTTTTTTTTCTCAAGTTGCTTAAAAATGATTTTATACAATTAAATTGGGGTGTTTTGATTTACAATTCAATACGTTCCAGATTAATATTGAAGATATATATCTAATTTTGTTCTCACCTGAAACTCCATTAAGACAATACTAAAGGGATTTTCTTAAAATAGATAAACCTATAAATGTGAGTAGAATGGGAAATGATAAGTAAAGTGTCAGAGGCTAGAAAGCAGATGGTTATGTGTGCAGAAAAGAGTTAACATAGTATTCCTGAGACTGTTATCTTTACTGGCTTGTAAGGCTGGTACTTGGCTGACATTGGGAACTTGGGATTTTGGGGAAGATTTTCACCATTGCCTAAATGAGAAAGGTATTTCATTGTGCCAAGGCTGTTTGTACGAACAATATCGTTTATACTCAACACTTGCTTTCCCTATGGGAGTCTGGAATTTGGGGGTTAGGAAGAGAGTGTTTATATAACTAAGCCCCAATAGAAAAAACTTTGGCACTGAGTGTCTCATGAGCTTCCCTGGTAAGTAACGTTTCACATGTTTTGTCACAACTCATTAAGGAAGGAATTAAGTATATCCTCTGACTCTCCTCAGAATTCTTGGAAGCTTGTGCCTGGTTTCCTTATGCCATGTATCTTGAAACCTTTACTGATTTTGCCCTATCCTTGCAAAAAAAATGTAACCATGGTATATAAGTCCTATTAGCAAATCACTGAGGCTGAGGGTGGTCTTAGGGATCATCAACACAATGTGATGAATCCAAAGCTAGTAGTGAGGAGGACTGAGAACAAACTTGATAAATATTTCAGACTCTTCAAAAGGTTCAGGAACCAAGAGAACCAAGTACCAGTGGAACTGAGAAGTGGAAACGACTGAAACAGAGGTGGATAAAAGCTGTTTATGAGCAGTTAAGTCCCTAACTGCGAAGAAGAAAGAAATACAGAGCTAAAGAACGAAGAGCCTCCTGATGAAAGTGAAAGAGGAGAGTGAAAAAGTTGACTTTAAACTCAACATTCAGAAAAGTAAGATCATGTCATCTGGTCCCATCACTTCATGGCAAATAGATGGGGAAACAGTGGCTGACTTTATTTTGCTGGGCTCCAAAACCGCTGCAGATGGTGACTTGCAGCCATGAAATTAACAGACGCTTACTCCTTGGAAGGAAAGTTATGACCAACCTAGATAGCATATTGAAAAGCAGAGACGTTACTTTGTCAACAAAGGTCCGTCTAGTCAAGGCTATGGTTTTTCCAGGGGTCATGTATGGATGTGAGAGTTGGACTATAAAGCTGAACACTTGATACTTTTGAACTGTGGTGTTAGAGAAAACACTTGAGAGTCCCTCAGACTGCTAGGAGATTAAACCAGTCTATCCTAAAGGAAATCAGTCCTAAATATTCATTGGAAGCACCAAGGCTGAAGCTGAAACCCCAATACTTTGGCCACCTGATGCGAAGAGCTGACTCATTTGAAAAGACCCTGATGTTAGGAAAGACTGAAGGCAGGAGGAGAAGGGGACGACAGAGATGGTTGGATGGCATCACTGACTTGATGGACATGAGTCTGGGTAAACTCCAGGAGTTGGTGATGGACAGGGAGGCCTGGCATGCTGCAGTCCATGGGACTGCAGTGAGCGACTGAACTGAAGTCCCTAAATCTCTTTCCCTGGTCCATGCCCTGAAACGCCACTTATTCATTCTGGCAGATACCTGCATGTTTATTCTCTGTAGAGGCTACTCTGACCTAGAGTATGAGATAGATGGCAGGCACAGTCTACAGTCTGGCACCATTCCAAAAACAAAGAGATTAATGATAAATATCAAATAAAGAAAGTCTCCCATGCCCAAACTCTCTTCCATGACTAGATTCTCAAGGTGTTGTGATCCACAGCTTTATTTTATGAAGGATTTTTCCTCCTGAGAAATCTGATCAGTCCAAGAGGGAAGACCCAGATATAACAATTCCAGTATCAGGGGTTCCCTAACAAATTGTCTAGCCAGACTGTCTACTGTGTATATGCCTCACCCACATGCTTAGAGCTTTCACTCTTAATTATGAAAAGACAGCCAAGGATAACTGGATAGCTCAAAAGTTTTCAATGAAAGATGGAGATCCCAACAAACTAATAGAAAAAGAAAAGTATAAACTATATAAACAATCCCATCATTAGCAGACTTGGAGAGATAAGAAAATCTACTGCACTCAAGAAACAAAAGCAAGATGCTATTAATAAAAAATTCAGAATACAAAAAAGAGCTCTTAGAAATTAAACAAGCTGATAGAAATGAAAATGTCAAGAGAGGGGCTAGAAGTTGGAGAAATCTTCCCCCCAAAACCTAGAGAATAAAGACATATTAAAAAATAGAGATGAGGTAAGAAAAAGATCTGTCTTGAAAGTCCAACATCCAAACGTTAGGGGTTCCAGAAAGAGAGAACAGATACAAAGGAGGGGAGAAAAATCAATGAAAAATTGAAGAAAGTTTCTCCAAACCAAAGCATACATATGGCTAAACTGAAAGGGCATGTTCAATGCCCAGCAAAATATATATAAAACATGAAGAGAGATCATTTTGGAACTCTAGGGTCAAAGAAAAATCTAATAGGTTTCAATAAAATAAAAACAATCCACATGGAAAAGGATCAAGAATCAGAATGGCTTTCAAGTTTCAATCACAACATTCAAAGTGGAGCAAATGGAGAAGGAAATGGAAACCCACTTCAGTACTCTTGCCTGGAAACTCCCATGGATGGAGGAGCCTTGTGGGCTACCGTCCATGGGGTCGTGAAGAGTCGGACACAACTGAGCAACTTCACTTTCACTTTCATGCACTGGAGAAGGAAATGGCAGCAAATTCCAGTGTTCTTGCCTGGAGAATCCCAGGGATGAGGGAGCCTAGTGGGCTGCCCATCTATGGGGTCACGGAGAGTCGGACACGACTGAAGCGACTTAGCAGTAGCAGCAGCAGCAACACCTTAAAATCTTTAGGGAAAATTATCTCCAACTTAGAATTCTATAGCTGCTTAAACTAGCAATAAAATATAACAGTGGAACAAAAATATTTGACAGGAAAAGCCCCCCCAAATTGCTTATCAAGCATACTTTCTCAAGAAGGTTCTAGAGAATCATTTCACTGTTCAGTTCAGTTCAGTTTAGTTGCTCAGTTGTGTCCAACTCTTTGTGACCCCATAAGCTGCAGCACGACAGGCCTCCCTGGCCAACAACTCTGTCCAACACTTCACTGAAAGGTATGCAATAAGGGATTAACTCAGCAGGCCTGAGTTGTATAAACTCTGCACATTCCACAGAAAGATCTGATTCTTGCCTAGCACTTGGAAGGTATTTCTGAATCCTTGGAGTATATTTCCTGATAAGAATACCATTGTTTACCTGGGGACTTGGGCCATACCAAGTAATTTATGCTAACAATGTGATTTATGGTGGCCATGTGACCACCATAATAATTTATGCTAATATATGATTAATGTGACCTAGACCATTTAATATGAGTTTGACCTTTGAAGAGGTGGGAGACTGAGTAATTAAAATCTGCCAGGGAGACCATGTCTATTTGACCAAATCCCAATAAAAAAACCCTGGACACCATGTTTTAGGTGAGTTCTGGCTGGCAATACTGTATAGGTGTTGTCACATGTTGTTGCTAGGAGAATAAGTCTATAAGACTGCTGGGAAAGGACAACTGGAAATGTATCCTGGTTTCTCCTGGACAAAGAGAAACCTTAGAGATTTAATTCAGTAACTTAATTTTATAAATAAATCTGTGCTTTAGAGATGAAGTGGACTGTCTAGCAACACATGAGAAATTAAAAGGATTAAAACCTAGGTGTCCTGACTCCTACTTCAAGGCTCATAGGGATCCTGGTTTTCTCTGATACATCTATACATTTAGATCTTTGATGGTACAGAGTTCAATTCCTTAATTTCCAAGCAGACAAATACTGCTTTATTAATAATAGTGTCATACATATGTCACTGCAACTACTTGTTCATTGTTCAAGATTTGCAAAATTAACGTGCCCAAGAAAAATATCCTCAGAAACCAAATGATCTGTTTAATAAAATATAATGATCTAGAAGCAGTTTAACATCTTTATTTTGTGCTCTTTTGCAGACTATAAAGTACCTTTACCATATCCTTTACATAACAAGTAGGTTTTTAAAAGAGCATAAATAACTATTTCAGGAATGAGGTATTAATTTTTTAAGGAAGAAAATTTGCAAGCTGTCATTATTGAAAATCATCCCAAAATATAACAGGTTACTATGGGTTGCTCATTAGTTTACCATGCATAGCTCTCTTAATGAAAATTTAACATACCTTATATTAAGGAATAAAAATAATTTATTTCTGAACTAAGAATTTCATACATTATAGATTTAAACTTCTTTGGAAACTAAACTGAATTTGTGATGAAACTGTGGTACTCTTTAAAAAGTTTTTCCATATAAAATCCCTCATTGTACATTACTGATTTTTCATAAAACCTTTCATGTTTTTCAAACTAGGAAGATAGCAGAATTGCTTTTTGTAAACAAAGAGACAGAGAGCCAAATTCATTGGAGAATGTCGTTCTAACTGATAATGGTGGTCATAAAAAGAGGCAGAACGTATCAGAAGTAATAGAATATCCCAGGGGAGAAAGAAGCAGAAAGAACACTGATTATCTTCTTTCCATCTAGATATCTTAAGGACAATAATAGATTTACCATCATCAGTGATGGTGCTCATTCACATTAGCTTAAAACCTGCTAACTCCATGGTATGACAGGAAAGTTCTAGAGTACACACTATCACCTCAAACCAGCCCAGGTGGCTTGATAAAGCAACTCGGCAAAGTCCTAAACGATAGCTGTGGAAAGAACACAAAAGTTTAGGAAAATACTATTTAAGCATTTTTATGTGTGTGTGTGGGCGCTCCGTGACATTGTGCACTTGACTATTTGTGACCCCATGAACTGTGGCCCACCAAGCTCCTCTGTGCCTTTCCAGGCAAGAATACTGGAGTGGGTTGCCATTTCCCAGTGCAGGGGATCTTCCCCACCCAGCACTTGAATCTGTACCCCCTGCGTCTCCTGCATTGGCATGTGGATTCTTTACCACTGTGCCTCTTGGGAACCCTAAGCATTTTTTTTTAATTCATTTTTAATTGGAGGATAATTGCTTTACAATACTGTGTTGGTTTCTGCCATACAACAACGTGAATCAGCCGTAGGTATAACGTCCCCTCCCTCTTGAACCTGCCTCCTGCTTTCTAGCCCTCCAGGTTGTCACAGAGCACCAGATTTAAGCTCACTGCATCACATAGCAAATTTCCACTGGCTATCTAATTTTACATATGGTAATGTATATGTTTTAAAGCTACTTTCTCAATTTGTCCCCCCACAATCATTTTTATACTGAGAGACTAAACCTGAAAAAAATTGTAGCACGTGATCAATATGCTAAAGGAAAATGGCAGCTGTAACTGAATTTTTGTTAAAAGTTAGAATATACATATTTGAAATACACAGTTATATCTTATCATATAAAGCAGATGATTCTAAATATTTAAATATTTGCATCCTAAAAAACTAAACTTTGGTTGATTTTAACATTATACGTGTAACTTAATATTCACAGATACTGCATTAGATTTCAGAACTAGGTCACACAGTAAGAAGAGGTTTTTTTTTTTAAAGAAACCCTCAAATTCTAGATGTTTTATCAGTGTCAGGTATCAGTGAGACTAACCACTTTACAAATTAAACAACTGGCCCAGAAAACTAGTGATATGAAAAATATCAATTAGCCAAGTAAAACAGAATTTGGAGTAGAACTCAGACTTTCAGAATTGATGAAATTATACTACTTTAAACAGATCCCTTAAAGTTATAACAAAAAGATAACAAGGATACTTAATTTATAAAAGTCTGTCTTTATTTAAAACAAATTAGATGGCAAAGTTCAACTTTGCTAAAGTTAGAGATTCTGATTGTATCTGTGTGGATGAAAAAAATTTCTTTTAAATTCCTTTACCTTACTATGAATTTGCTCTACTGTCCCAATCATTAAGCACTGATCTACATATATAACAGTGCTAGGCGCTAAAGAGCATGCAAAACTTCCCTCAAAACAAATATACAACAGTGACTGACCTAAAGCAATGGACAGCAGAGCAAGGCAGACATTGAGGGTGTATCATGCGATGTATGGTACTTTCTTTATACTTGTTCAAACATAGAACAAAATCAACTTCCCATAAGTTAAAGTGTAAATTATTGTTGTTGTTCAGTTGCTAAGTCATGTCTGACTCTTTGTGACCCATGGACTGCATGTCAGGTTTCCCTGTCCTTCACTATCTCCTGGAGCTTGCTCACATTCATGTACATTGGGTAGGTGATGCTATCTAACCATCTCATTCTCTGCCATCTCCTTCTCCTCCTGCCCTCAATCTTTCCTAGCATCAAGGTCTTTCCCAATTTGTTGGCTCTTAGCATCAGGTGGCCAAAGTACTGGAGCTTCAGCTTCCGCATCAGTCCTTCCAATGAATATTTAGGATTTGATTTCCTTTAGGATTGACTGGTTGATGTTCTTGCTGTCCAAGGGACTCTCAAGAGTCTTCTCCAGCACTTCAGTTCAAAATCATCAATTCTTTGGCACTCAGCCTTTCTTATGTTCCAACTCTCACCTCCATATATGACTAGTGGAAAAACCATAGCTTTGACCATAAGGACCTTTGTTGGACACTTTAGGTCTTACTCTTCATTAAATTTCAAACAAAACTGCACTTTTTTTTTTCCAAGAAGGGTCCATTTCATTGAGGTATAATACATGTATGCAAGTGTACAATTTGGTGAATTATGTCATACTTTAACAACCTAAGAAACCACTATTTCTGTCAAAAACAGATTCATCCTGCTTCTTTGTTGTATATCCTTCCCTCTGGCTCAAGTCCTAAGCAACTGGTGATCTACTTTTTATGTCTGGGTTTTCTAAAATTTAAATGTAGTGATATAGTATGAGCTGAGCTCATTTTTGTTCATCTGACCTACTTAATTTTAGATTTATCCTTGTTGTGCTGATCACTAGCATATTCCTATCTTACTGCCAAGTATACTCCTTTGTATACTTTATATCATATTTTGTTTATCCCTTTGCATTTTATGGATATCTGGGTCAATTTCAGTTTTGGCCATTGTGAGTAAAGCTACTTTGAACATTCACATTCAAGTTTTTGCAGAGAAATATGCTTTCCTTTCTGTTGGGCATCTAGGACTTCAGTAGATGTTTTATGATGTGTTTCACTTTTTAAAAACTGTCCAAATGTTTTTCAAAGTGGTTATAAAATTTTACTTTCCTAACATCAGGGTATTCTTTCTTATTAACCCATATCTTTGCCAATACTTTGTATAATCTTTTTAATTTCAGTCTTTCCAGTCAATATTTAATGGTATCTCATTGATGCAATTTTCGTTTTCCTGATGAGTAATATTGAGCGTCTTTTCATGAGTTTTTTGGCCATGCATATGTATTCTTTTATCAAGTGTCTTTCAAAATATTTTGTACCTATACATTGGATTTTCTTATTGTTAAGGAAAATTATAAATAAAAAGAGAAATTAGAAAATATCTCAAGACATAAAATGATGTAGCTTTTTTTTTGTTACACTGAAGTATTGTTTTTTGAGTTTTTATCATAAAATGGTGTTCAGTTCATTTCAGTTGCTCAGTCGTGTCCAACTCTTTGTGACCACATAGACTGCAGCATGCCAGGCTTCCCTGTCCATCACCAACTCCCAGGGCTTGCTCAAACTCATATCGATCGAATTGGTGATGCCATCCAGCCATCTCATGTTCTGTCGTCCCCTTCTCCTCCCACCTTCAATCTTTCCCAGCATTAGGGTCTTTTCCAATGAGTCAGTTCTTTGCTTCAGGTGGCCGAAGTATTGGAGTTTCAGCTTCAGCCTCAGTGCTTCCAATGAATATTTAGGACTGATTTCCTTTAGGATGGACTGGTTTGATCTCCTTGCAGTCCAAGGGACTCTCAAGAGTCTTCTCCAACACCACAGTTCAAAAGCATCGGTTCTTCAATGCTCAGCTTTCTTTATAGTCCAGCTCTCACATCCATACAGGACTACTGGAAAAACCACAGCCTTGACTGGATGGACCTTTGTTGGCAAAGTAATGTCTCTGCTTTTTAATATGCTATCTAGGTTGGTCATAGCTTTTCTTCTAAGGAGCAAGCATCTTTTAATTTCATGGCTGCAGTCACCATCTGCAGTGATTTTGGAGCCTCCCAAAATAAAGTCTCTGTTTCCACATCTATTTGCCATGAAGTGATGGGACCAGATGCCATGATCTTAGTTTTCTGGATGTTGAGTTTTAAGCCCACTTTGCATTCTCCTCTTTCACTTTCATCAAGAGGCTCTTTACTTCCTCTTTGCTTTCTGCCATAAGGGTGGTGTCATCTGTGTATCTGAGGTTAAATTTTGTCAAATACCTTTTCTGTGATCTACTGAAAACATGTGATATCTTTTATCCTGTCAATATGGTGTATCACATCAATTGATTTTCCTATACTGAACCATCCTTACATCTCAGGGGTAATTCCCACTTGGTCATGACGTGCTGTTGGATTTTTTTAATGTGCTGCTGGATTGTTTGCTAGTATTTTGTTGAGGACTTTTGAATCTATGTTCATTAAGAATACTGACCTGTAGTTTTCTTTTCAGGTGGTATCTTTGACTTTAGTATCAAGGTGATGATTGTCTCACTGAACTTGTTAGGAAGTGTTCTCTTCTCTTCAATTTTTTGGAAATATTTGAGAACTGACATTAATTCTTTAAATATTTGGTTGAATGGTCCAATGAAGCCATGTGTGTCTGGAGTTTTCTTTATTGGGAAGTTTTTTATTATTGATTCACTCTCCATGCTAGTTATAGGTCTGTTCATACTTTCTTCATGATTCAGTCTTGGTGTATCTCTGGGAATTTATCCATTTCTTCTAGGTTACTCAAGTTTTGGTACATAAGTGTTTATAGTAGTCTCTTATGATCCTGTTTATTTATGTGGCATCAGTTGTAATGTCTCATCTTTCATTTCTACTTTTACTTATTTTGTCTTTCTTCTTAATTGGCTGGCTAAGAATCTGTCAATTGTTTAGCTTTTCAAAAAACTTAGTTTCATCAATTTTTCTATTATTTTTAAATTGTTTTATTTCTGCTCTAGTCTTTCTTATCTCCTTCCATCTGCTAATTTTGGACTTAGTTGGTTCTTTTTTCCCCCAGCTCCTAGATATATAAAGTTAGGCTCTTCATTTGAGATTTTTCTTCTTTTTAAATACAGATGCTATTGCTTTAGAAATCTCTCTTAATACTGCTTTTTCCACAACCCATAATTTTTAGTATGCTGTGTTTTTCTTTTGTCATAACTTATTCTCTAATTTTCTTTTTGATTTCTTCTTTGACCCAGTGGTTGTTCCAAAGTATATGAATTTCCATATTGTTGTGAATTTTCTAGTTTTACTTCTGCTACTGAGTTCTAGTTTCATTCCACTGTGGTCAGAAAAGATACCCTGCACGATTTTAATCTTCTTAAATATGCTAAGACTTGAGAAGAATGTATATTTTGTTGCTGTTGTGTGAAAAGTTATGTATATGTCTGTTAGTGCCATTTGGTCCTTAGTATTGTTCAAATGCTTGGTTTCTTTATTGATCTTCTGTCTGGATGTTTTATCCATTATAGAATGTAGGGCACTGAAGTCTCTTACAGTTATGTTGTTGAGCTTTAAGCCAACTTTTTCCTTCCCCTCTTTCACTTTCATCAAAAGCCTCAGTGAAAGAGAAGAGTGAAAAAGTTGGCTTAAAGCTCAACATTCAGAAAACTAAGATCATGGCATCTGGTCCCATTACTTCATGGGAAATAGATAGGGAAACAGTGGAAACAGTGTCAGACTTTATTTTTTTGGGCTCCAAAATCACTGCAGATGGTGACTGCAGCCATGAAATTAAAAGACGCTTACTCCTTGGAAGGAAGGTTATGACCAACCTAGATAGCATATTGACAGAGAAGGCAATGGCACCCCACTACAGTACTCTTGCCTGGAAAGTCCCATGGACAGGGGAGCTCGGTAGGCTGCAGTCCGTGGGGTCGCTAAGAGTCGGCACAACTGTGTGGCTTCCCTTTCACTTTTCACTTTCATGCATTGGAGAAGAAAATGGCAACCCACTCCAGTGTTCTTGCCTGGAGAATCCCAGGGACGGTGGATCCTTGTGGGCTGCTGTCTATGGGGTTGCACAAAGTCGGACATGACTGAAGCAACTTAGCAGCAGCAGCAGATAGCATATTGAAAAGTAGAGACATTACTTTGCCCACAAAGGTCCGTCTAGTCAAGGCTATGGTTTTTCCAGTAGTCATGTATGGATGTGAGGGTTGAACGGTGAAGAAAGCTGAGCGCTGAAGAATTGATGCTTTTGAACTGTGGTGTTGGAGAAGACTCTTGAGAGTCCCTTGGACTGCAAGGAGATCCAACCAATCCATCCTAAAGGAGATCAGTCCTGGGTGTTCACTGGAAGGACTGATGTTGAAGCTGAAACTCCAATACACTGGCCTTCTAATGTGAAGAGTTGACTCACTGGAAAAGACCCTGATGCTGGGAAGGATTGGCGGCAGGAGGAGAAGGGGACAACAGAGGATGAGATGGCTGGATGGCATCACCGACTCAATGGACATGGGTTTGGGTATACTCTGGGAGTTGGTGATGGACAGGGAGGCCTTGCGTGCTGCAATTTATTCGGTTGCAAAGAGTCGGACACGACTGAGCAACTGAACTGAACTCAACAGCTATGATATTAGTGTCTTATTTATCCTTTAAATTTTATCAATGTTCATTTTATATGTTTAGGTACTCTGGTGTTGGACGCATCAGTTCAGTTCAGTTGTTTAGCGATTTGTCTTCAGGTTCATCGATCCTTTCTCTTGTTTCATTATTCAGTCTGTTGGCAAACTGCTGAATTTTTCACTTTAGTTTTCATGTTCTTCAGCTCTATGATTTCTGTTTTGTACTTTTTAATATATATATATATTTAATATATACATATATATATACATTTTTGTTTACACTGCTTGGATTGTGGGATTATAGTTCCCTGACCAGTGATTGAACTTGTGCCCCTTGCAATGGAATTGTGAAGTCCTATAATTGGATGATCAGAAATTGTCTTAATATTTTCTATCTCTTTTGAAATTCTGCTTTGTTGAAATTGTTCATGCTTTGATCTGTTGCCTGTGGTTAGCATCTTTATGACAGTCATTTTGAATTTTCTGTCAGGCAAATTATATAGCTCTATTTCATTGGGATTTCTGGATATTTATTTTGTTTTGTTTGAAACATCTTTGCCTGATTCATTTTCCTCAGCCTCAACTCTCTGTATTTATGTCTGTGAATTATACAAAATGGGTATCTTCCCCAATCTTCACGGACTGGCCATGGACAGCAGAATACTGTCATCAACCAACTTTTCCAGAGACTCTGGGGGCCTTGACCAACTCTTTCCCTCCTCAGGGAGTAGCAGGAAGTCATAGTTTAGGTTTCTTCATTCTCTGCTGAGGAAGCAGGGTAGCTATGTTGTTTGCCAGCTGAAGGTGCTGTACCCATTCTCCTCTAGGCGGCTAAACTATATTGGACATCTCAGACTTCCAAGACTGGTAAGATAGAAGGTCTCACCTCTGGGGAGCACCCTATGAAACACTGGGGTGCTGGACATATGAACTAACCCCTTCCTTCCTTTGGGAGAAGCTTAGAGCTAGGAGGTCTCGTCCCCACTGTGCTGGGGTCAGGTACTCTAATGTGAGTCTGACCCAAACCTCCTTACTGGTTTTGATGATTTTTGTTTTGTTTTCACCTGCTATAAAGGAGACTATCGATTAGTTTCTGGATTTCTCACACAGGGAATTTGTGAATTGTTGCTGAATTGGTATGTTTGTAGGGGGATGGAGGGTCCATCACTCTCTTGCTGATGTCACTCCAACATGGCTTCCATTTTTTCCTGTTGTTGACAGTGTTACTATGAGCAGAATTTTAGGTTGCTGGTTATTTTCTCTCAGCATTTTTAAGATGTTTCACCATCTTCTGGATTCCTTAGTTGTTAATGAAATGCCAAAATAAACTGATTTTCATTCCTTTTTTGGTAATATCTGTATTGAGTTGTTTTAAACAGTTTGCCTTTGGTACTTTAGATATTACTCTTTGCTCATTTCCTTTAACCTGTCTTGGATGTTTTTGGCTCTCTGAATTTTAAATTTAGCATCTTTCATAAATTTGGGCAAATTCTAAGCCATTATTTTTTAAAGTAGTTTCTCTAAAATTCCAACACATTGGACCTCCTCATTATATCTTAATTCTTTAATCTCTGTTCTTATTTTCCATCTTTTATTTCTCTGAGCTATATTCTGGGTGATTTCTCCCTCATATCTTTCAGCTTAATGATTTCTTTTTAGCTATTTAATTTGTTCAGTTCCTTTCAGTTTGTAATTTTAAATTGTTCTTTCATTAAAAATGATTTTTTTTCCAAATTTGCCTAATTTACATTATTTATCATATATCAATAGTGTTACTTTATTAAATCAAATAAACAGACATTTTATGCTATCTAGTTGATAATTCTGACATCTTTAATCTTTGAAAGGAAGAGTTCTCAGAGTGATTTTTCACTTTGAGCTCATGTTCCTTTGAATTTTGTCAGAATTCTGGGTTTATAGTATACTTCTCAACAGATTATTTGGATTTGCTCCCTCCAGGTGCTTGAGGTTACCACCAAGTCAAGATAACATTAAACTACATTTTTCCAGTTGAGTTTTTTCCTCCTCTAAAGTCACAGAAGTGTAATTTCAGGCTTCTAACGTGTGTGAGAATAAGCTTGCTATGCATTTTCAGAGAAGACATTTTTCCTCAATCTGTACCCCCTTCACCTAGAGCCACAGCAGAGACAAACACAAACCCCACCACCAACCTCTGAGAACCTGTTTACTTTCTCCCTAATTCATCTACTTAAGATGTGTTATCTCAAGAATTCTGGCATCAAATTGGAGGGGATGAGTCCTCTGATTAGACCTCACCACAAGGTATTGCCTCCAATGTCACCTCTTCATACCAATGTGTTGTCACCCCAAGATACTGAAATTCAGGACTTAGGTTAGCAGGAAACAGCAAGCAAACACACCCAAAACCCAAGACAAACATCGGTGAGGTACTTTACAATTTCATATTCACTTCTGTTTTTGTGGCTTCTTTTCTCTGAAGAACTTCCTCACTTACAAACTCAATCATTCACTGAAAGGGATTTAATGCTCTCTGCAGCATTTTAAGGCATTTCTCTGAGTCTTTGTTCAGCTAAATGGCCCTTATCAACTAGGAGGTGATGGTCATAAGCTGAGTAAGGAGGAGGAAAAAAGTTTGCTGAAGAGTGGAAAAGGTTTGAAATGGTGGGAAACCAGAATTGAAAGAGCCACGTGTACCCCAATGTTCATCGCTGCATTGTTTACAACAGCCAGGACATGGAAGCAACCTAGATGCCCATCAACTGACGAATGGTTAAGAAAGCTGTGGTACATATACACAATGGAATATTACTCAGCATTAAAAAAAAATTCATTTGAAGCAGTTCTACTCAGATGGACGAAACTGGAGCCCATTATCCAGAGTGAAGTAAGCCAGAAGCAAAAACAACAATACAGTATATTAACACATATATATGGAATTTAGAAAGACGGTAATGAGAACCCAACATGCGAGACAGCAAAAGGAACGCAGATATATAGAACAGACTCATGGACTCTATGGATGAGGGTAAAGGTGGGATGATATGGGAGAATGGCATTGAAACACGTTAATTATCATATGTGTAATCAATCGCCAGCCCAGGAGTGATGCTCGGGGCTGGTACATCGAGATTTCCCGGGGGGAGGGAGGAAGGAGGGAGGAGGGAGGGGGGCTCTGGAGGGGGAGCATATGTAAACCCATGGTGATATCATGGCATTGTATGGCAAAAACAATAATAATAATAATAATAATAATAAAGAAATGGTGGGAAATGGGAAAGATAAACAGTGAACACTAAGTAATTAGTAGTATAAATGGTATCCAGAAAAGTTCATAGAGAGGAGATAACTTGACAAGACTTTATAGCTCATGGGCTATACAGTAGTCTCATTTCTAATACATATTAGACATAAAACCTTGGACAAATCACACTGTTTATATATACCTATTTCATAGGGATTGTGAAGACATGTGTTGTGAAGTGCTTTGAAAATACTAAATCACATAGAATGTAAGACATTGTAATCATGTCTTTGCCATAGAAATGTATCTCAAACTCTTGCTTTACAGATGATCTCAGGAAAAACAGAATCAAGTTAATGGATAGAACAGTTTAGTAGATTTGGATAAAATGAGTTTATAATCACAGTTTTGGATAAAAATGTAACACTGAGAAAAGTATAGTTTCCAGTATACAGTAACTGACTCATGAGGTGAGACTTAATTGTTTTGCAGGCTTTTCTATTTAAAAGAATTTGTTGAAACCAAATTAGCAAAGCCCTAATTATTATGGGCCATTTGCCATGATATAAAAATAGCTTTGCTAAGTAAAACTCTTAAAGCAACTCCATCAGTAAGATTTTACCTGTAGTAATCAGAAGTAACTTATTGAACCAAGAAAATCTAAGAGAATCTTAGCATTCATATCATAGGCAATGTTTTAGGCACAAAATATAAAGATCCCAGAAAGTACACAAATAATTTACCTCGTATATTTATCAAAATTAACTCTCAAATTTTAGATGGTTAAATATTTTCAAGATTTTGGTCTTTTCAAGATTGTCATCCAAAATACTATTGTCATCCAAAAAAAAACTCACTATTGTTCTATGAGTTTAAAATATGACAAAGTAACTTCTTATCCTTCAGGAGTTTCTATTTTAGGTGGTAAAAGTACTTTTGTGAGAAATCACAGACCATTATAACAAAATGAAAATACCTGTAAGTTGAACTCCATCATGTTCTCTGACATTCCATCAATATTTGGAAGAATATATTGAATGTCAGGGACAATGACAGCAGCCATGTATGTAAGAGTTAAGATTCTGTATTTAATTTTCCTAGCTGTATTAGCATTGTGATTTAGTAACTGCATTTTATTGCGATTAAGCAACTGGCACTCATGTTACAAAATTGCAAGAAAAAATGTCAGTATGGGTCATGGAGGTGAACTCATTGATTTTGGCATGCATCAACAACACTGCAAAGATACTATCAACTCTCATTTTAAGTACTTTTACTTGTTCCAATGGTAGGTAGTATGTTTAATTAGATAATTTGTTTTAAAAACTGAACCCTTCTCTGGTAAAAGAACAAGAGCGTGAACTTTTCTTTGGTAAAGTACATGTTCTATTAATCATGCTGGAAAAAGTTCAATAGATGTTTTAAATTTAGTACATAGGTTTATTATTTTTTTCCAACTATAATTGTTCTAGGAGGTAAGTATGTAAATTTAATTATTTCAGAAAGGGCTACCTCCCCTTACCTGAATTCCATTCAAGCATGGTCAAGAAAAGAAAAAGTGGTTTAGGCAGTCTTAACTTTTTGAAAACTTATTTTTAGAATAATTACCACAATGTATTTGAAGTAGTAATGGTTGGTTTACAAACTTTATTTTTATACTGCTCTATGGTTCTTTGTAACTAAGTCTTTAAGTTAGAATTTAATTTTAAACTACTACTATATGCTTTTAATTAGTGAGAAATGGATACAACAAATACTTTAAAGAAGTCAAAAGTAAAATTAAACTGGCATTTAATACAACAGATTGGGTAATCAAGAAGCACAGCTATTCAAAACAGATGTAAGGGTCTTTTGGTTAAAAAAAAAAAAAGGTCAAATGGTAAGTTTTATATTTGTCATCATGTAGTTTTCCCTACCACTCTGCTGTAATACAAAGAACTCATTGGGAAAGTCTTATTCATCCAGATGATGAATAGTGCTTCCAATTACTTGGAATTGATATAAAAATTTGAATTAAAAAACTGGACATGGAACAATGGACTGATTCCAAATTGGGAAAGGAATACGTCAGTGTGGTATATTGTCACCTTGCTTATTTAACTTATATGCAGAGTACATCATGAGAAATGCTGGGCTGGAGAAGCACAAGATGGAATCCAGATTGCTGGGAGAAATATCAATAACCTCAGATATGCAGATGACACTACACATATGGCAGAAAGTGAAGAAGTACTAAAGAGCCTCTTGATGAAAGTGAAAAAGAAGAGTGAAAAAGTTGGCTTAAAACTCAACATTCAAAAAATGAAGATCATGGCAACCAGTCCCATCACTTCATGGCAAATAGATGGGGAAACAATGGAAACAGTGAGAGACTTCATTTCGGGGGGCTCCAAAATCACTTCAGATGGTGACTGCAGCCATGAAATTCAAAGACACTTGCTCCTTGGAAGAAAAGCTATGATCAACCTAGACAGCATATTAAAAAAACAGGGACGTTACTTTACCAACAAAAGTGGTCTAGTCAAAGCTATGGTTTTTCCAATAGCCATGTATGGATGTGAGAGTTGGACTATAAAGAAAGCTGAGCTCTAAGAATTGATGCTTTTGAACTGTGGTGTTGGAGAAGACTCTTGAGAGTCCCTTGGACTGCAAGGAGATTAAAACTGTCAATCCTAAAAGGAAATCAGTCCTGAATATTCATTGGAAGCACTGAAGCTGAAGTTCCAACACTTCGGCCACGTGATGTGAAGAACTAAGAACTGACTCATTGGAAAAGACCCTGATGCTGGGAAAGACTGAAGGAGGATGAGATGGCTGGATGGCATCACTGACTCGATGGACATGAGTTTGAGCAAGCCCTGGGAGTTGGTGATGGACAGGGAAGCCTGGTGTGCTGCAGTCCATGGGGTCTCAAAGAGTCACACACAACTGAGTGACTGAACTAAACTGTTTTAAATACAGATTCCTTTGTATTTTTTCCATTGAATATGGAAATGATTTCAGGTTAAAAATGTCTCTTTTTAAACAGGTAAAAATATGTTCTTTTAAGTATAGTTATGTGTCTTAAAATCATTCGTTTTATAAAAAGACAAGGATGGACAAACCAGTTACAATCTTTCTAGGAGACACTCCAAAAGGAAAAATACTTTAGCCCAGCTTCTTTCCAAATTATGTTTTCTTGGATAACAGAACCTTACTGTGTTTTAAAAAGTACATGACATAAACAAGATATCCATTTAATAGAAGACTTTTAGACATTTAAATATCTTCCTCACTAGCTTGGAATAACAGCAATCAAAAGTCTGAAAATCCAATCTGGATATTGTGTAGTTTATGCTGTAGAAGTATACTTTTAGAATTTCGAGCTTAAATATAGATGCTTTTTCCCTATTGTGATAATGTTTAGTCAATTTGTGTTTACCTTAGGGTGAGAGGTATGACAGGGAGAAGACACAAAGGGACCTCTGGGGCACTGAAAATGATGTATATCTTAATCTGGGTGGTGGCAACATGAGTGTATACATATGTAAAATTTCACCTACCTGTATATGTAAGCTTTATGCAGTTTATGGGTATATGTTATATTTCAAGAAAAGTAAAAAGAGTGTTTAGCTACTTACAAAATGCCCAACTGTTTTACAATGAGTCATTAATATGACTTTGTTAGTCAAAATGGGATAGGGAGAAAAACAAATTATCTGATACTCATGGCTTAAGGACTGCTAATCACACTTAGGCAAACTATATCTGAAGCTAGAGCAAAGTTTTAGTGATAAGATGTGCCGGTAGTGTATCAGAAATTGTCAGGAAGAATACAGTGTATCAGCTTAACTACAAAGGACTGAAGTATTGTAACAGTTAAAGCAACAACCAGAAGATCGGAACATCTGCAAATAAATGATGTGACTATGGCATGTTTATTTGATTTATTTACCCATGCTTTTTATTTCTGGTTACTGTTTGGGTTTTTGTCACTGTATTGCTTGGACTTCCAAATGATTGGGAATTAGTTCTGTTACATATTCTTAACTGTTGTTTTTAGTGTGGTAAAAAGCTGAATTTACGATTGTGCTTTTAAAATTATGCATTCAACTTCATAGCTATTACTGGAGAAGAGTTGGTTTACGCAGGAAATACAAACACTTAATCTGCCTCAAATGTTTTTTACTTTTGCTCAGAACCATGTTAATTCTCATCACCTCCAAAAGCCTTTGAGAGGATTAGCTGCATAGACCAATATTGTTCTATATTAGTCAGTATTAAGCATATGATGTCACCTTGTTTCCTCCCCTCCTCAAGCTTTTTTTTTTTTTTGCGGGGGGGGGGGGGGGGGGGGGGTTTTTTTTTTTTTTTTGGTAATTCTCAACATTCCGTGGCTTAAATATCACTAGAACTTACACTCTCAAACCTGTTTGAAATGGGTCAAATACCTAAGCGCTGCAGAACAATGCAAACCAACCAGCAATTCCTCATAAAAGAGAAAGGGGGTGTGATTAGGTGCCAGCTATTAAGCAAGTTATTGCAAAAACAGTTTGGTGGCTTGTTTCTGCAATAGGCGTTGGTTAAACTAGTATTTTCTCTTAATTAGCTGCGAAAAATTAAAAAGACTAGGCTTTAGGAAGTAGGATAAACAGTCGGGGCATGAAGCCACTGGGGCAAACACACTCGGGGCTTGACGGAGGTCTTTATACTGACCCTCGGGATTGGTTTCTGATTATTAACCCTGCCAGGGAACTAGCGAACGGAATCTGTGTGAGGCTTATCGAGCCCCGGGAAAGGAGATGCAGGAGGGAATATCAGCTTCTAATAAAAGAAACGCAGTAACAATAGCAGAGGACCAGCGCTGCCTGGTGACGTAATGGCTGGCAGCAGTCCAGCTTCAGCAGAGCTCCCGCTACCTCAGCACCAACCTCTCTCAACCCAGTCCAGCTTCGGCAGCGCTGCCCCGGCTACTTCTTGCGATGCCACTTTGTCGGTGCCACCGACACCTTGGCTTACAGGGCCAGGACGCCAAACAAAGGCTGGTCCTGCTGTTTCAAGTTGTCTGAACACACACTCTCACTCACCCCCCCCCCCAATTCCCCAAGCCCCTCAGCAGTCGAGTCAATCGGCTGCTTAAGTTTAGGGCCAGAAACCTGGCGCACACTCCAGGCGTGCCTCAGTTTCCCCGGGCTGCTCTCGCGACCGCTTCTCTCGGCCCGCACCCCACCCCTCCAACCCGCCAGCGATCCTCGGCCCGAGTGAAACGCGGCGGCTCCACTCTCCCGCCCGGCCCCGCGTGCCGGTCCCCCCGCCTTACCTCCGCCAGGTAGAGGTTGAGGAGACAGAGCGTGGAGAACTGGAGACAGGAGGGGAAGCAGTAGAGCAGCCAGTGGGGGAAGAAGTGCAGGTGAGCGGGCGGCCGGAGCAGGGGCAAGGAGCCGCTGAGCGAGAAGGCGGCGGAGAAGAGGGTGGTCCTGAGCGCTGCCCACAGGAGACAGAGGAAGAGACAGAGGCTCTGGTAACTCAGCCGCCGCTCGCGGTACAGGAGCAGCCGCCACAGCTGCAGGTAGGCAAAGGCGAAGAGCGCGGCGTAGAGCAAGGCGTGCAGGATGCTCAGCGCCAACTGCACCGAGCCAGGCACCGCGGCGCCTGAGGCGGCAGCGACGGCGTCTCCGCCGCCCCCGCCGGGCGTCGAGGGCTCGCGGCCGGCCGCCGGACCCGGCACGGACACCCTCATGAGGGGGCTGGGGGGCGGGCGAAAGAGCGCGGGAAGGAAGGGGCCGGACTCGGAGCCGCCGTCGAGGGGGAGAAGGCTGCCCCCTGGCCCCCCACCCACCCCAACCTCCAGCCCCAGGAAGCTCCGTGACAGGACCCAGAGCCCCGCGGAGAGCAGCCGCGGCTCCGCGGACCCCGCCTCCTCTCCCCGCCCCCCCACCCCCGGGGGTCTCGGCTCCTCCTGCTCCGGCTCGGCTCGGTAGATGCAAAAAACAACTCTCGGCTGGAGACAATCAGCTGAGAAACCCGAGCATTTGAGGCGCTCGCTCCGCACCTTGGGCTCCAGCCGATTGGCCCAGGAGGGCACGCCCCCTGGGCGCCGCGCTCGGAAGGCCACGGGCCACGGGACCCGTCGCTCAGGGCTCCCTGGATCTGATTGGGCGTTCGCTTTCCCCGGTTGCTCCCGCCCCTTCATTCCCCAGCCACGCTGCCGATTGGCCCAACTACTGCACGGCCTACTCGCGCCGGCGGGCGGACTAGACGTCGCCTGTCACCGGGGCGGCTCTTGCCCGCCCCCTGCGCTTCCCATTGGCTGGAGAGGCCGCACGTAAGGCCCACGAGGACAGGGAGGAGCCTCCTGGGTGGTTTTCTGCCCAGCCGTCAGACCCAGAGGAGCGGTGCAGGCTGTTGCTGCGGAGGCGGGAGGACAGCGCACCCGCAGGTAGGGGGAGCGGTTCGCGGTTTCTGGGCAGGCAGAGCACGGCCCCGCCTTCTGGCTCTCATCCTTCACGTGGAGGGAGCTGTCGGTCGGCAGTCCAGATCCCAGCCGGCAAGTCTTGTCCTCAGGTCTCGGGTACGCAGGTGGCAGCGCGGGTCCCGGAGACGAGGGCTGTGGTATCTGCAAGCAGGGATGCTTGTCGGCATTCGAACCTGGTGGGTCTCCCTCAGCCACGACCGCGCCGCCCGGCTGTGGAGCTTGGCTTAAATAGGGCCTCACCTGGATGCTTCTCAGGGACATTTTGTTGTCTCCTTTTCCCCTAGCGTGAGCGACTATAAAACGTGAGCCCTTTGTGGGGAGAGGGCAAGGAATGAGGCGAAGGCTGAACAGAAGCTCTAAGTAAGAGACCTTTCCCTCCCTCAGGACATGTTCCAGAAGAGAGTGGAATGGGAAATGGAAAGAGAGTGGAAAGAGAATGGGATGGGTATGGAAGTCGTTTCTGAGTAGGGAGAAAGTGGGCATTTAAAACTTAGAATTTGGAAAGATGCTGTGAGCGTTAAGTTAGGCAAAACGGGAGAATCAGAATTTTAAGTATTTGATGGATGTCTGGAGAGGAAAAGGGGACTAGCCTGTGGTTTTTAAATTCCAGATGTATTCCTTCAAAGACCTGGACCTGTGTGTGGGTGGATGGTTGCGCTGTATCTAGGGCTCAGAGGTTTAGGAAACAAATGCTACATTATGTTACTTAATGCTGTAAATAGATCTCCCCACATATATTGGACTGACATATTTGTTGACTTGGGAGGAGAGGAGTTGTTTGGTAACAAAATGAGCAAAGTAGTGCAGAATGATGAGAGAATCATTTGTGTTCCCCTTAGGATGGGTGGCGCATCGTTATTTAAGTATCCCTGTGAAAGACACTGCTACATTTATTTGTGTAGCTAAGACTCAGTCTTTCCTAACTCACCATCCTAAGAAGCGTGTTGCTGCCTTCTTTCCTAGCTAAGAGATTCACAGCGAAGGTAAAAATCTCCAGATTGTGGGACAGTAGTTCATTCAGCCAGGCACCGCATGTTGGTGTGTTTTGGGTTCTTTATAGGGTGTGCTGACAAACTGATGCATGTTGAGGCCTGGTACTGTTCTGTGAAGATCCGTCAGATGAAACACTCAGCTGAGCAGGTTGTGTTGTGCGGCCAGCCTACAGTAGGGCAAACTTGGAGTGAGAAGTTCACAGGCCTAATCCAACATTAGTTCTCTACAGAAGGATCTTGGTTTGTTGGTTTGTTTGTTTGTTTTTGCTGTGCAAGACATTTGCCTCATGGATTCATAGAGAATGTGGTTAGGCCAGTACACTGATTTGAAAGGTTTCAGAGCACTCCTCGCCCCAGTGAATTAACTGATTGCAGTTATGGACTTAAGCACATCAGTTAAGCATGGATTCAGAGTTATGTGCTTTTAGGCACTTGACAAAATCAGGAAAGCCACTTATTTTCTGGTATGTTTTATTTTTGTATGTTTTAGAATCAGTGAATCAGGTCATGAATAGATTTTCTCCATGAAGGGGTTTTTCTTTTTTCCCCAAATTCTCTACTTAAAGTGAGAGTAAACCACACATGGGCTTCCCAGGTGACTCAGTGGTAGAGTCCGCCTGCCAGTGCTATAGAAACAGGAAACACAAGTTTGATCCCTGAGTCAGGAAGATCCCCTGGAGAAGGGATTGGCAACCTACTCCAGTATTCTTGCCTGGAGAATTCCTTGGATAGAGCAGCCTGGCAGGCTACAGTCCATGGGGTTGCAGAGAGTCGGACACAGCTGAACACACATACATGCTCGTTTCACATCTTTGCTTGTGAGATTTTTTTTTTTTTTAAATTTCAGAGTTATAGGAAATCTGGATAGTCACCTTTTTCTCTTTCCCTTTTGGGGGCCTGTATATGGGGAGGTGCAGATAGATTTGCCTCACTCCCTTGGGGGAACTCTTTAAGTGGAGAGGTGTTGACTCCTTTTATTGCCTCCTTTCTGTCATAAATGATAAACTATGAGATTTATCATTTATGAGATCTAATCAGAATTTTATTGGAGGCTGGTTCAGTGAAGGTTCTCTTCTCCAATAACAGTGTTAAACTGTAAGTAAGCTAATTTTTGACAGGATGTTCTTACAGGAACTTTGCAAGTATTATATGCCCCATTTGTTGCAGAATATGAATGTGGCTTTTCCCAGAGAAGGATGCCTATAGATCTTGGTGTATTTTATTTAATGTTTAGAGTTGCTGATTTCCTCTTTCTCAAAAGGAGAAACTGTTAGTTTTATGTTTAATGATAAGGGGAATTTAGGCCTTTACAGAAGAAACTAACCAAGGGTCTGCTAGAAAAGCTTATGCCTGGAAAACCTAAAATTTGAAATGTGTCGCTGATACACAGTGGTTGAATATTGTTTTGGGAGAGGAGATTAGCACAGTGGTCTTTCAAACATTTGAAAGCGGAAGAACTGTTTGCCAACTGTTATTATCTATAGGACCCAGTTCCCAAATGAGATTGCGCCAACTGAAGAGGGCCACCAGCTGCTCCATCTGCACAGAAGGGCAAATCCTTGTCCACGCCTCTCACTGGCAGGAGGATCAGTGTTTTCCTCCTGAGGTACTTCCCCCTCTTTCTCAGAATTCTGGTGCTGAGCAAAACAAACTTTTGTTGCCGTTAACATTTTATTTACAAGCTTTAGCCCTTTTTGTACTAAAACTTCACGCATCCATTCTTATAGTGTTTGTCGTCCTCTTGTATTTGTCCTTGGTTAAATGTCACATACTTTTTCCCAACTTTTAAATGACCTGTCCGTGCATACTTGTTTAGAGTTTAGGGATAAGGCAGAAGTTACAGCTTACATATCTAGTCTGATTATTCAGCCTGGAGCATCGTATTGAAGAACTGATGGCTCTTTCCAGGTCCAAAGGTTAAGAGTCTGCATTTAGTAGGGAGGTGTCTGTGTGTAGTATTGGCGAATATTTGCGCATGAGTTCATTTTCTTTTCATATTGGTACTGGTTGTAGTAACAGTCAGTTGCATTTTCAGTTGCATTTTAGAGTCATCTTCCCTTTTAAAATTTTCCTAAAGTGAAATTGGGTCAATTTCTTGTGAAGTCTTTGAAATACGTTCCTTTAAAATCTAGGATGTGTATTTATGTTCAAGTCACTCTCTTCTTAGCTGTTACTAAAACAAATAGAGCTAGGTCGGGTTATAGTGTAATACCAACCCTAAATCTCTAGAAGTTTAAAGCAAGATGTTTATTTTATGTTAACACTAGTAGGCTGGGAGACTTGCCCCATGTTGCCCTCTTCCTGAGACTTGGTTCAACAGTTTGAGTGTTTTCAATCACTGTGGCAGAGACAAGGTATATCATGACACATCCACGTTCACTTTTAAAAGCTTTTGGAAGTTACATATGATACTTTGCACATTTCATTGGCCAAATAAAGTCATAGTCATATGTAACTCAAGGAAGTGGGGAGGTAGAATTTTAACATGTGTAGAGACCTAGAAACATTTGGACACTCTACCATTTTTGTGAATAGATATTCTCTTTCCTATATGTACATCAAAGAATGGGCCTGCCAATGCAGGAGACGTGGGTTCAGTCCCTGGGTCAGGAAGATTCCCTGGAGAAGGAAGTGGCAACCTACTCTAGTCTTCTTTCCTGGGAAGTCCCATGGATAGAGGAGCCTGTCAGGCTACAGTCTATGGGGTTGCAAAGAGTCAGGCATGACTTAGGGACTAAACAACAACTATATTCTTCTTCCTATATGTACTTTATCCTTGGCTCTTCCCTGTGAAGATAACCCCTAACTCCCATTCAGTCACTGTGTCAAGCTCAAAGTCTGGGATCTCTGAGTAACGGTTAGTAGCCATGATCTCTGGTAGTTTCTATCAGTTTGGACTTCATAAATTATCCATTTCCCTTACACTGTTGAATTCATAGAGTAGTTGTAGGGACATATAACTACAATACGTGTTCTTATTAATAATATTTGAAGAGGAGAAGAATGGAAGACATAAACCAGACACTGAACTGTAGCGGTTTTGGAACCTTGCTGGACAGATGTTGCTAGGGCTCAAAGTATAAGAAAAATGAAATAAAAAAGCATATCAAATGACTAGTCAACATTTGACTAGCCCACAGATTTACTTTGTGAAATTGCTATAAAAGCTGCTAAACATTTATAGTCAACTTCTGTGTTTTTCTCGTTACTGTAGACCAGTGACAAGCAGTTAATCTTCTAGCACATGCCCTGGAGCATAGTTCTTTATGGTTCTTGGCTTTGATTTGCAAGAGATCCTTTGATTTTTATCATCTTTGGCCACATCTGAAGTTGGACTTTGGAGAACATGGCTTTTTTCCCTGGCTGAGCAGTTTTGTCAGTGTGTTTCCTGACCCTGCAAAGGTGGGGACTTAGGAATTGTTTTATGTTTTGAACAGCTAGTCTTTTAGATGGTGGTGCTTCTTTGAGTACCTTTCTTTTATTTTATTTCTTTTATTTCCTTCCTTTCTTTTAGTTCTTAAGTTTTCTTTCTTTCTTTATTTATTTTCCTTTCTTTAGTTTTATTTATTTATTTTATTTTATTTCTTTTGTTTCCTTCCTTTCATTTAGTTCCTACTCAACAGCAACTATCACATACTACTCATCTTCTGTCTTCCAGCCTCTTCTCTTAGGGTCATAAATAAGTTCTTTAAGCACATGAACCTAGCTACATGTTCACAAATTCATTAGGTACTTCTCACTTCCAAATTATGGTAGTGACAGTTATATCAAATGTTTTTTTATTCCTTAACATGAGTCATTTGTTAAGGTCCTGACTCTGTGTTTCCTTGAAGAGAAAGAGTTTTCATGAGTAGTCTTAGAATAGTTTCCTGCTGCTTGGCCCCTGAGCCTATGTATGGGGTTCTAGTTAAGGCAGCACCTCACTTGTAATTTGTGTTCTGGTGAAGATAAACTAAATTATGCTGCAGTAATCCACACCAATCTCAGGGGTTTAAGACAACAAAGTTTATTTCTTCCTATGTCACATATTCGTTGCATATCACCTGGGGACTCTGGACTGCACCCCATATGGGACCTATGCTGACAAACAGCCACCATCTGAATGTTTCCAGTGACTATACAGAAGAAAAAAAAGCCAGGCATATTGCACAGGATTTGTTAAACTGTTGCGTGAGACAGCCTTATGTGCTTATAGTGTTGAAGAGCAAGGTATATGGAGTTTCAGTTTATCAGCTCTGTTGTAAATTGAGAACTAAATTGTTTCTCATTACCCCTGAAATGTTAAAGTGAAGAGTAAATGGTCTTCATGATCACTGAAATGATAAATATCTAATTTAGTATAATTTTTTCCCCTAAATTTTTCATTCTTTAATCTCTTCATTCTTTACTGAAAAGTTCCACTCCTATCCTTATGAGTAATTCTTACTACTTTTTTCCTCTGTCTCCTGTTTTGACAGAGTGATCTTTTGCTTAAAAGATAAGGAATCTATTTGAAATTAAAATTCTCACTTATATCTGTTGGTGTAGCTTTACTTTCTAAAAGTATGATGTTTAATACAAAAACTAATTTCCCCAAACTATCTTCTTTTAAATGTAGATAATATATATCAGCAGTAGAAAAGCTTCCCAAGAGAAGAAATTATTCAAAAGAAATTTGAAAGTAGCAAAAGTATAAGAAAAGAGAACTGACAGCGGACACAGAGGACAGCATGGGAGTAAGTACAGCATGAAAGAAGATGAGAAGATGATATATAGACTAAATCTGCGTTCAGAAGATAGAACTGAATTAAAATATGAGTTGAAAGAGCTATTTGCTTTTCTAAACTGTTTAAATCCATCAAAAGTTACTAAATGTTGAATGTTGAATGCTCTTAAATAGTTTCAGTAGATACCCTCTAGGGTGAAAGAAAGTGAAGTCACTCAGTCGTGTCCGACTCTTTGTGATCCCATGGACTGTAGCCTACCAGGCTTCTCTGTCCATGTGATTCTCCAGGCAAGAGTACTGGAGTGGGGTGCCATTTCCTTCTCCAGGGGATCTTCCCGACCCAGGGACCGAACCAGAGTCTCCTGCATTGCAGGCCGACGCTTTACCCTCTGAGCCACCAGGGAAAGCATCCACTAGCATAGGTGGCCCCAACCTTTTTGGTGCCAGGGACCAGTTTTGTGGAAAACAGGTTTTCCATGTGTAGGGGTTGGGGGCAGGAAGGATGGTTTCAAGATGATTCAAATGTATTACATTTACTATGCACTTTATTTCTATTATTATTTTATCAGCCCCACCTCAGATCATTAGGCATTAGATCCCAGAGATTGGGGACCCCTATTCTAGAGGATTTAAAGTAAAAAGAATGTAGACATATATTTTCGATCTCATTTTCATGTTAGTGGTTTTAATTGTTATTTGAGTATTAATTGTAAATCTGCCAGGGTCCAGCCCCGGCGGGGTCCGGGGGTCTTGAGGGATGAGTGGCGTCGGCGGAAGAACTGAGCTGAGTCAATGTGTGGTGATGAAGCAGTCTCTCTTTATTGCTGTTAGTTTTGTGAGGTGATGGAGAAGTCTCTCACTTTATTTTTGTTAGCTTTCAGTTTTATAGCCAAAAAACATCCCCATTACATCACAACTATTTTATGCAATCTTTTGTTTTCTGCCTACCATCAACAACTTTAACATTAAGCTCATTTTCCTTGCAAAAGGTCGGATTTCTGCATAATCAGACTTAACAATAGTATGTTTACCATTTGAATGTCTCTAGCATACCTTTTATTTAGCATAATGTGGGCATATATACACTGTCTTACAAGATAGCCTTTTCAGCAAAGATAAAAATCTTGCAACTTATCCAGGAAACAAAGGGCTAGAATCTATCTCAAAGAGAGGGGGTTGTAAAAACTCACTTTCCATATCAGAGAGGGAAGAAGGCTGTAAATGGTTACTTTACTTTAAGAATGTATGCATTTCTTTTGTCCCCGGGAAAGGTGTGCCTCTCCACTCATCTCTGAATATTCAGAGATTGACACAGGAAGCCTCCTGCCAAATGTTCCCTGACAGGATGCAACTATGTAGAAGCTAGAAAGAGGGGCTTAAGCTTGAAACTGTTTTATTCTATTAACCTATATTGGTTTTTACAAGGAAAGAGAAAAGAAAGCAAAGAGACAGTTTAGCAGCACTGCTTTAACAATGAAACCTTATTAACCTTACAACTACTAAAAGGAATTCCTATGTCTACACTACCCTAAAGCAATCAGTGTCTCCAACTATGCTAGCCACAGTTATGAGCATTTCTAAGTCCCATTCCAATCTGGTTTTTTCAAGGAAGGGAGCCGCCTCCGTGGAGTGATCGGGGGAGTGGGAGGTGGAAAGGTGACCCAAGTACGAGCTCTTCTGGTGGTGGCTTTGTCATGACCCCCAGAGAACTCTTGGTAAACTCCCCAGTAGCTAGTAGGAGGTATACTAATCTATTTAAATGTCCATTATTCCTCCTTAGTCCTCAGGAAAGGGAATCTGCCTTCCCGGATCCTCTGAGGGAAATAAGGTCTGAGGGAATTATCTCAGGATGAATTTTTTCTAATGGGGACTGATCTGAGATGAGCTAAAACATAAACAGATGAGCATAAACAGAACTTCCCAAGAAAAATACCAGGAGGGGCCTTGCCTTGGGATGCCCCTAGGGAAAATCCACTTTGCAGTTTCCTTCTCAGTCTCGTGACTTTGTCATCCGAGTGGCGGGGGGCATCCTGACGGCTCCCGGCATAAATCCACTCTAGGTAGAGAATGATTAAATGCCCTGTTTAAAAATAATGGATTCAATAATGTTTGAGAATTAATTTTAGAATCCTTAGAAATGATGGCTTAACATACACCAGTAAGTGGGGCTTCCCTGATGGTTCAGTAGTAAAGAATCCATCTGCAATGCAGGGGATGCAGGAGACTCAGGTTTGATCCCTGAAGTCGGGAAGCTCCCCTGGAGGAGGAAATGGCACCCCACTCCAGTATTCTTGCCTGAAAAAATCCCATGGATAGAGGACCCAAGTGGACTATACAGTTCAAAGGTTCACAAAGAGTCAAACACAACTGAGTAACACAACACAAATACACCAGTAAATAGCTATTAAACATAATATAGTTAGTATTGTGTTTTCCAGCTATCTTTGATATCTTTTGTATCAAAAATTAATAGTGTTCTTAAATCAATGTCATTATATATCATCCCCTCTCACATTTGTACTAGAAGGAAATAGTAAAGTATTAGCAAAATCAAATCTGAGACTAATTTCTTATATTATTCTTTTTACAGATTTTACTTCATTCATTCATTTAACAAATTCCTGGGGCACAAATTTGTCGAATACCTACTCTTGCTAGGTATTGTCCTGGGCAACAGAACACAGCAGTGAAGAAAATAGATTCTCCCATCCGTAAATAGCCACAGCTGATGATGTCTTCCAGTTTCAGTATGTTTAGAGCTGGTATCTCTTTTGTCATGATGTGCATTTTTTATACATCAGCAGTAGACTCTCCAGAGCTGAGTCCTCAGGAATTCTTTAGTACATTGCAACCTGGAAAAGCCACCTTAGTTTATTTTTGCCAAGCTGGTAAGTATTTTTTATATTTTAATATGATTTTTGTGATGTTTCTATTGGTGTTTAGTCATTATGCTCAGGGAGAACTTATTGTCAGGATTAATAAAATGTGCTTTAAAGCTGCTACTGTGATATGCCTACCTGGGTTTGAATCCTGACTTTGCTTCTTGACCTGTTGTGTGACCTGGGTCAAGTCACTTAATCTCTCCATGTGTCTTTTTTTGTCATCCATAATGAGGAAATAGTGTGTGCTTTATAAATTTGTTGTGACGATTAAGTGACTTAGCTCATGTCCCTAATCCATAGTAAATTCTGGGTGAGAATTAGCTATGAGTAATATCATTTCATTGTCATTTCTAAAAGTAAACATTTTGATATTTTTAGCATGTAAATATTTTTAAAGTGTTTTAAAACTTTAAATATAGTAATACTAATGCTTAAGTTTAATACTCTGCTTTAACCATACTGTTAATTATACTGAATTAATTAATACAGCTGTTGAACATAACTGATCATTGTCATGGTTCTATTAAAATTTCTCATGACTTAAAAAATACTATTCTTGGAATTAGTAAGTGAAGTGAATTCACATATTTGTTGGCTCCCTTATAGGGCTTTTCTAGTGGCTTAGAAGGTAGAGAGTCTGCAGGAGACCTGAGTTCGAACCCTGGGTTGGGAAGATCTCCTGGAGAAGGGAATGGCAACCCACTCCAGTATTCTTGCCTAGAGAATTCCGTGGACAGAGGAGCCTGGCGGGCTACAGTCCATAGGGTCACAAAGAGTCAGGCATGACTGAGTGACTAACACTTTATTATAATTAGGATTTGAAAATGATATGTTAAAATCATTTTGAAATGATTTTAACTTATTTTGTATATGAGTGTTGTGTATAGTATTAAACTTGGAAAAATAATGACAACCATTCCATTTAAATTAAACATTTATTTATCCAGTTTATGTTTAGAAAGCTTTTAAGGTCAATGAAAATATTTCATGATAAAAATATTAGAAATAAGAATAATGAGGCAATAGGAAATAGGGTACAAAATATGTAATTTGGTTTGTTTAGTTACTTATTGTTGCATAGTAGTTGGGCAAACTAATATATTTCTTTTGTAGTCTGCAGCTTTTGGCTTTAATTTTAAAAATTCATTTTTCCTAAGGGGCAAGTCATAAAACATTCACAAAACATTTCTTATTTTAGAGTCTCCAAGAACTTCTATGTTTCTTGAAGAACTGAATGAGGCTGCTAAACCACTCCAGGACTATGGAATTTCAGTAGCAAAGGTAAAAACATATTTATGTTAATAAATTATTAGTGACAAACATTTTACAGCTGTGTGACCTAAAACTGAGTATCTAAAAATAATGTGTTGTTTCACATCTTTTTTCAAACTGGAAAAATCTTTTTTTCTACCTTTTTTTCAAAGAATAAGCAGAAGTATAGATGGTTCCAAATTATTGTACACATTAGTACAAATATAGAGGAAAAAGCTATTTAAAATTCTTAGAGCTTTATTTTGTAAACCATTCTATTAGAGTTATAGTGTCATTTTTTCAATCTTGTATATAGGCTTTTTTAATTTTGCCTGAGAAATATAATAGATATTCATAACTATTAAAACATTTCTATTAGCACAAACTGAGGTACCAAAGTTGAAGTAATTGAAGTGTGTGCTTTGTTTTTTCTTTCATATTCTGTGTTTATAATTGCTTATGTTGTGGTTGTCATATTTGTTTTTAGAAAAATGTTAAGACAACCTAATTTGAAATTACATATTTAATTTCTCAAAAAGTGTTCAAACTTGCTGTGGAGTATTATGGAAAATTTCCAGATGCATCGTGGTTTAAATAGCTTCATGAGCCTTTCATTTAGCTTAAACTTAGAATTCGTACCTCAGAAAGTGGAATGATTAATAACCCAGTGATTATTAAATTCTTTCAGATTAGTGTCTCCCTGACTTTCTGTGTACATTTATTCTTTTCTAGTTCATTAACCTTCCTCCTCTGAGAGATGGCTCCTGTCTCTCTTGATCCCTGCAGCTTGAATTCCCAGGGTGGGAAACATGGAAAAGTTAACTGACTGTGACTTTTAAAGGGAAACTGTTCATTCTCACCACAGAACACTTCTGACACCAAATGTATGTGTTTTCCACACCAAGCAGTTCTGACACCAACAACCCAGAGTTAGCACAGACCCCTCAGGGGAAGGGTGCAGTCCTAGGAGACTGCCCTCACTTCAGATTCCAGTCACAGGGTGTGAGAAGATCCCCAGGCTTCCTATGACTTCTGTGGAACTTGGCTACAGAATGGGGGTTCTCACAACCCCCTCCTCAGGGTCCATAATTGGCTACAATGACTCACAGAACTGAGGGAAAGACTTTTCTTAACTGTTACTGGCTTCTTATAAAGGATATCTCAGGAATGGCCAGGAAGAAATGCATGGGCAAGATGTGCAAGAGTCTCAAGTGCAGGAGCTGGGAAATGGGGCTGAAAGTTACCACTCACTCTCTAATCTTGTCTTTTGCTGGCAACCAGCCCCCTTCCTGAAGCTATCTAGGGGCCCCAACTGCCAGTCATTTCATTTGCATGCAGACAGACACTCTTATCAATACCAGAGATTCCAAGGGTTTTAGAAACTCTTGTATTTGGTGTTACAAGACCAAATATTAGAACAGAAGATACTCCTACCACTCCATCATTCAGGAAATTGCAGGGTTTTAGGTGCTTCCCTAGTGGCTCAGTCAGTAAAGAATTTGCCTACAATGCAGGAGATCTGGGTTTGATCCCTGGGTCAAGAAGATCCCCTGGAGGAGGAAATGGCAGTCCACACCAGTATTTTTCCCAGTCAGCAACCGCCTGGGAAATCCCATGGGCAGAGGAGCCTGGTGGGATACAGTCCATGGGGTTGCAAGCGTCAGACATGACTTAGCAACTAGGCCACCATAACCACCACTAGGAGCTCTATGTCAGGAATGCGGGGTAGAGACCAAATACATATTTCTTATTATATCATAGTTAACATTCTTTGGAGAAGGAAATGGCAACCCACTGCAGTATTCTTGCCTGAAAAATCCTGTGGACAGAGGAGCCTGATTGGCTATAGTCCAAAGATCACAAAGAATTGGACACGACTGAGCAACTAAGCGTGCATGTATATACCTTAAAAAAAAAAAAGTCTTTTTTTTTTTTTTAAGGCAGTTCTCTTTGTGTAGAGGTCTCAGGGTCTCGATTAACTGTGAACCAGTTTATACTCTAGAATGGTAACGGCACTCAAGCGTTGAATAAAAATTGAAATTTAGAAACAAAATACTAGATTGGTATGACACTCAAAAGGGATAATCATACTGTTTATCTAGCAGTCAGTAAATTAATGACTAGTAACTATATGTCTGCTAACCAGAGTAGAATATGAAGGTTCATGCCTAAAGATCACCTTTATGAACTAATGGTTCATAAAGCTTTTACAGTTGAGGACTCTAAGTTATGTGAAAAGGAAACTATGGTGAAAGAGACAGACCTATCTTGAAAGAGATAGACCTAGACCTCAAGTACCTAGCTCAGTCCCTGGTACATAGTAGAAACTCAGTACTGTTTATGAGATTGAAGCAAGCTTACTATTATTTAGTCTCTTATTGGATTGTAGACTTAAAAAATATTCACAATCTAAAAGTTGAGAGTTACGTTTTATTAGGAGGGAATTTTTAGGACTTAAAACCCAGGAGCCAGCACCTCAAGTAACCCTGAGAGAATCGCTCTGAGGAGGTGAAGGGGGAACCAGATTTTGTAGAAGTTTTGAAAAAAAGGGCAGGTAGTCCGAATGTCAAAATAGATTGCTGTTAATTAAAGGAAAGTCAGATACCTGAAGTTCAGGAATTTAGCGCTTTTCTGTATGTGGGAATATGTAAGAGTCTGGGCTCACTGAAATCATTCCTTTGATATATACCTCAGCTATCTGGTGCCAGTATCCTATATTTTCACATCCTGAGTTTTCTCAGGGCTCACCTTCAGTGGTGGCTGCAATCACTGATGACTGTGACATCCTTTGTTTACTGATGTGGCAGGAAATACTCCATTTCTCAAGACAGAAAAATGACTAAGATCCCAGACTTTTTCTTTGGAGAGTAGATATCCAAAACACATTCACATACCTTTTTTTTTTTTTGGTTATGCTGCACACCTTTGGGAATCTTAGCTCCCTGACCAAGGATTGAATCTAGGCCCTTGGCAGTGAAAGCTTGGGCTCCCAACCACTGTACTGCCAAAGAATTCCTGCAGACTGTTTTAATAACTGGCAGAACTTGGTCATTATAAGAGGTACAAATATAATGTTGTACAGGTTTAAAAGAAATCTTACACGATTATCAAAGTGGACATCATATTATGGTATTAGGAAAGACTTCACAAAAAGTAGCATTTTGAGATTGTCTTCAAAAGTTAAGATTTCTTTAGGCAGATGTAGATGAAGAAAACACTAAATTATAAATGGACTAAATGTTCCAGGTAAGAAAACGATTGTCAGGCTGGGAACAATAACCAAACCCAATTGTAAGATATTTAGAAATGCATCTTCAAGGCTTTAGAAACTCTCAAAGTAAATGAAGGAAAAGTACTGTATCATGCAAATAATAACCAAAAGAAAGCTGGTGTGACTATATTACTTTATCAATGTAGACTTAAAAACAAAAAATCTTTGGGTCATCTTTTTTCTTTCATAACCAGTCCATTAATAAGTCCTTCAGGTTCTACTTCCCTTGTTGCTCAACTGGTAAAGAATCTGCCTGCAACTCAGGAGACCCTGGTTCAATTCCTGGGTCAGGAAGATCCACTGGACAAGGAATAGGCTACCCATTCCAGTATTCTTGGGCTTCCCTGGTGGCTCAGCTGGTAAAGAATCTGCCTGCAATGCGAGAGACCTGGGTTTGATCCCTGGGTTGGGAAAATCCCCTGGAGAAGGGAAAGGCTACCCACTCCAGTATTCTGGGCTGGAGAATTCCATGGACTGTACAGTCCATAGGGTTGCAAAGAGTTGGACACGACTGAGCGACTTTCACTCAGGTTCTACTATCAAAACCATGCATATTTGACCACTTCCGGTACCTTCATTTCCAGTATCTTGTCCAAACATCCTCACTTCTCCTCTGGGAAACCACAACAGCTGCCTATTTGGCCTTTCTCCTTTCACTTTTGTCTCACCAAACCCTTTTCCACATGTAAGCAAATGTATCAGATCTCAGAAAGGCTTCCCATTACAGTTGTGTTAAAATCGAAACTCCTTTTTGTATACTGACTTCCTCTTATCTCATTTTCTGTTCCTTACCTTCCTCAGTTTGTTCCTGACACTTGCTAGTTATCTTTTTGTTACTTGAACCTGCTAGATGTGTATTTCCATAAGGCCTTTGCAGGTATTTCCTCCTCATCTCTTCCACATATTTATACATTTGCATGCATCACTCTGTTACTTCAGTTCTTTGTTCACATGTTACCTCCTCAGAGAAGCCTTCTTTGATGACTTACCTAAAATGTCCTGTCATACACTATCCCCATAGTCAGTTTTTTTTTTCCTTCATAGTACTTAACATTACATATTATTTAGTTTTTAAATGGTCTATCTCTGCTTTTAGAATATGAGTTCTAAAGAAAAAGATTTTAATTTGGAACCTAACTGTTCCCAATGAAGAGAATAGTGACTAACATATGATAGGTGTTCAAATGTGTTTTGAGCGAATGAAAGGACAAATCTGTTATCATAATATCAACCATCCCCTATGCTCTGACTTTAAAAAAATTTTTTTAAATTACAGTAAAATTCATGGCTTTTGGTTATGACTATACTCTGGTTTTTAATTCTGGTTCTCTATTCCTCATATCTTTTCTGGGTATCAGTTCTCTTTTAGTAGCTGTTTAAAAAATAAAACAAATGTAGCTTTTCCACTTGTCATTGTGCTTCCTCAAACTCCATTAAAGTTAACCTGAAAACAAAAAATAAAAACAACCAAAAAACCCATTAAAAAATGCAAATTTAACAAAATCCAAAACAAAATACTAACTGTTCTTCCAGCCTTGGTTTTGGTAAGTTATGTTGCTGGAAACCTACTTGCCCCGTCTGACAGCCTCTTCATTCTCTCTTTCCTTCCCCCCTATGTCCCATGCTGCATATTATATGCTCAGTCTTCTTAGTTTTACTTTCTGTATTTGTGAAAAGTCTCTTGACTCTCTCCTTTTCTGCTTTACTTCAGGCCCCCGTCATCCTTGACCTGTGAAAGTGAAAGTGTCAGTCGCTCAGTGATGTCCCACTCCTTGCAACCCTATGGACTGTAGCCTACCAGGCTCCTCTGTCCATGGGATTCTCTAGACATGAATACTGGAGTGGGTTGCCATGCCCTCCTCTAGAGGATCTCCCTGACCCAGGGATCCAACCCAGTCTCCCACATTACAGGTGGATTCGTTACTGTCTGAGCCACCAGGGAAGCTCTTCTTGACCTGTGGTGGTGGTGGTTTAGTCGCCAAGTCATATCCGACTCTTGCAACCCCATGGACTGTAGCCCGCCAGGCTCCTCTGTCTGTGGGATTCTCCAGACAAGGATATTGGAGTGGGTTGCCATTTCCTTCTCCAGAGGATCTTCCTGACCCAGGAATCAAACCCAGGTCTCCTGCATTGCAGGCAGATTCTTTACTGGTTGAGCTACAAGGGAAGCTTTGACCTGTACTGATGTGACATTCTGTCAGCTGGCTCCCTTGCCTTTGTGTTCTCATGCCTTCCATTTCATCTGCATGTTTCTGCCAGGATCATCCTCGTGTTTTTCACATAGAGTTGTCATTGTAAGCTATCAAGAGTGTTGTGGCTGCTCTAGAATCACCAGGGACTCAGACTCATTCTTTCTGTTGCACTATCCATAGCAAGGGTTTCTCCTTTAAGGATGCCTTATGGTCCATGGTGACTGCTGGTGCCTACCTATCTTGTTAGGTTTTTTTTCTTTGTCAGCAAGGAGTGGGAAGAGCATGAGTATCAGACAATCCCCCTTTAAGACCCTTCTAGGAATTCCAAACCTGTGACTTCTCCTAACATTATTTAGCTTTCCTTAGCTGTTAGGGGAGTGTGGAAAAGTCTTTTCACGGGGCACTACCTATTAGTGACATTCTGTTCGTGAAGCAAAAAGAGTGGGGTGGATTTGGGGGGGAACCAGCAGTATCTGTCATACCCATGTTCCAGCTACTGAGATGCTTCTGTGGTTCCAACTTATCATTCACTTTGTTTCCTGGCTTTGCCCATGATTTTTTTGCCTTGCCTTTATTGTTTCCTTCCTTTTCCACTTCATTACCTCCTACTTCCTTCGTAAGATTGAATTGAATTAGGTATGATTAAATATAACTCTTTGGTAAGGAAACCGTTCTCTGGGTTCCTTTCTCTGGGTTACCTCAAGCACTTGAATAAGTGAGCAGTTATAGTATACAAATCAGAAAAAAAGTAAAATAAGAAGTGTGGTCTGGAGATACACTGAAATGTTTAATTTTCCTTTGTGTTTCCCTAACCAAGAAAACTCTGCCATTTGCTCTATACTCTTAAGTGTTAAATATAATCTTTTAAAGGTTAATTGTATCACAGAAGAAACATCAAGATACTGTGGAAGTGAAAAGGATTTGATGAAAGCATATTTATTCAGGTAAACTAGTTTTTTTCCACTGGGATGGATAAATATAAAGCTATACCTCTAAAATATTCAAGTATACAAAATGTCACTTGGAAGCTTCACCAGAAGGAAGCTCTGTATAGTGGGGATCATATGAAGCTTAGCAAAAAGTCTAAGTAATAGACTTGTTACCTCCACTTTGGTTTCCTAATCTATAGATTGAGGAGAATGATCCTTAACTATCAAGGTTGTTTTGGATATTATATGAGAATCTTTTGTAAGCTTCGACTGCAAATGCCTGGTTAGTAAGCACTTGACATATTTAATGTTCTAAGTAGATAGGTCAGGTGTGAAATAAATGTATTACTACTTTATTTTTGAGGGGTCTACAGATTTCTAGGTTATAGATTTCTCCATACTGGGGTCTGCTAATCTGAGTCAGCAAACTCTTGGGATTTGGCCTAGGAAGTAGGGAGAGGTCCTTTCTCCTCCAGGACCTACTGCTAAGGACTCTCCTTTGTCTCTGCTGCTTGCCTCCTTCCCAGCCCATTTGGGGCATCCGTGCATGCTGTGAGGCAGGGAGGCTGGGAGGAAGCCTTGTTGGGACTCAGGCTTTCTCCCAGTCTTTTTGCCAACCACAGAGCCTAAGCTTTTCAAAGTCAGCCTGTCTATGAGGTGTGTTCAGTAAGTATTTGAGTGTGTGTTATGACCGGTGCTCTGGTAGGTGCATCGGACAGTGGATAAGACACAGGTTCTAACATCAAAGAACTTCCAGTCAGTGTGTTAGAACCACGAGTGAACTGAATGCTAAGGAAATCTTTCTGTAATGCTTTACAGGGGCAACATACCGCTGAGAGAATTCCCAACGGATACCTTGTTTGACGTGGATGCTATCGTTGCTCATGTTCTCTTGTAAGTTCAGGGGGCACTTGTTCACTTACTCATTTGTTGTTTATCTATTGATTTCATTTCAGACAATCACAATCCATTGTAATACTTTAGGGCCTTAACATTATATTTATAAGCATCAGTTTTATACATATTGCTTGTCTATTTTCCCATGTAGTGAAGTGAAAGTTGCTCAGTCTTGTCTGACTCTTTGCTACCTCATGGACTATCCATGGAATTCTCCAGGCTATGATACTGGAGTGGGTAGCCTTTCCCTTTTCCAGTGGATCTTCCCAACCAAGGGATCAAGCCCAGGTCTCCTGCATTGCAGGCAGATTCTTTACCAGCTGAGCTGCAAGGGAAGCCTGTTTTCCCACGTAGGGAATCTATAATTTCTTGAATGGCAAAGTATACAGAAACATGGAAATATTCTGCATAAAACTAAGAAATGGTACAACATGGCCACCTGGGTCATACTATTGCTCTTGCCTTTGATTCTGTCTGTGGAGTGAGGATTTTACTAGGTCAGAAGCTCATCTTTGCTGTTCCCACTAGAGTTTTTGAAGTGTCTATCCTCCTTTTCACCCCTGCCTGATTTTTTTCTGGAGTCTGTAGCTCTGTGCCTTGGTAAGTACAGAAACATTTCAGATGTCCTCAGCAGATACTGAATGTTTATTGAGGGAGTGAATCTAATTTAATTTTCCTGGCATGGAATCATTAGGCCTGGGATTCAGACTCACCTGGGGTCCATTCCTCCTCAAATGAAGCAGTAACATCTTTGGTGACAGACCTAACAGCTACGACTTTTCAGGACATGACTTTGCATGGACTTTTTCAGTTTAACATTTACTGTGGTTCTTTTGCCACTGAGACCTTTTCTGACATTGAATATCTTGTTTTCTGCGTGGCTCCCATCTTCCTTCTCTTCTACCTAATTCTCACAAAAATGAGACTTTGGGTGAAAGTTAGTGATAGTCTCTCAGTTATGTCTGACTTTTTGTGATCCCATGGACTGTAGCCCACTAGGCTCTGCTGTCCATGGGATTTTCCAGGCAAGAATACTGGAGTGGGTTGCCATTGCCTTCTCCAGGGGATCTTCCTAACCCAGGAATTGAATTTACATCTCCTGTATCTCCTGCACTGTAAGCAGATTCTTTACCCCCTAAGCCATCAGGGAAGCCCCTGGGAGAAAGTTAAGTTACAGGACATTCTCAACTTCAAAGGTGAAAAGTTGTGGGTTATCACATGTTCCAGTACTAATATTAGTGAATAGTCTTTAGAAATCTCTGCTGACCTTGAACCCTGAGGCCTGTGGACTGAATAGCCAGTTGTAAATGATAAGAGATGGTCTTTTGAAGAAGGAATTCCAAAGAGCTCCTGGGCTGTCCCAGGACAAAGAAGGGATGGCTATCTTGATAGTGGGGGTGATAAAAAGCTTAGCAAAAAATTCAAGTCATAAATATATTAGTTCTCAAGAAGCTTACTCATTTATGCTCTTTTTACAGTGGACACTCAATGACTATCTTTGACCCAGAAATAAGGGTGAAGAATCACAGAAGGTTCTTTAAGGGATGGGGACGGGATACTAAGGTTGTGTTTGACAAGTTTGACAGCAGATTCTGGAGCAGCAGGTTCACACTAGCTCCATGACAGAAGTGGTTTTGAAACAATTGGGCAGTAGATGTGGAGAGGCTGCCTGAGCTGAAGGTCAGTGGGAAGTGGAGGGGATCTTTGTTTACCATGTGAAGTAGTTGAGGCTTTGGGGTAGCCGGTGAAGGGTGAGGAGGCCAGCTCTGGGACACAATCCTTGTGGGGTCTTCCAGGCCCAACCACAGGCAGCTGCAGGCTTTGTCCAGCAGGCCTCAGAGAGGGAAGGTGCCCACTCACAGCAGAGACAGGAGCCAGGTCTTTGGGGCTCCTTGGAATGCGATGACTCCTGCGCCCAGTGGCTCTGGCCTGGAGCTGTTCTGTGGTTAGGAAAGGGAATGGAACTTGTGGAGTTGGTGTCTCTCCTCCCCTTTTGCCTCTTGCACTGTCGAAGTGAGTAAATAAAGGCTTGGTTGCGACTTCTGCTTTGACTCTTTGTTCTAATTGACCGGATTGTTCAGCAGAAGGTTGTAGGCAGTAAGAGATGTGATCAGATTAGCACTTAAGAGCTCTTTCTGGTGGGTTAGAGACAAGTCCATGGGATCTACACACATGTAGACACCATTGTGTGGGCATTGTAGAGTCTAGGGAAATAAAGATAGCAAAGAGGTGGTTTCTTTTTAATGGTAAGGAGGTGAAATTTTTAAGAAATACTTGTTTGGTTGTGTTGGGTCTTAGTTGTGGCACAAGGGGTCTTGTTGCGTCCCATGGGATCTTTTTTTGAGGTGCACAGACTTTCGAGTTGTGGAACAGAGGCTCCAAAGTGTGCAGGCTCAGTAATTGAGGTGCATGGGCTTAGTTGCCCCGCAGCCTATGGGACTCTTAGTTCCCCAGTCAGGGATCTAATCCGCCACCCCCGCATTGTGAGGCGAATTCTTAACCACCAGGCCATCAGGAAAGCCCTATGCTGCTGCTGCTGCTAAGTCGCTTCAGTCGTGTCCAGCTCTGTGCAACCCCGTAGATGGCAGCCCACCAGGCTCCCCCATCCCTGGGATTCTCCAGGCAAGAACACTGGAGTAGGTTGCCATTTCCTTCTCCAATGTATGAAAGTGAAAAGTGAAAGTGAAGTCGCTCAGTCAAGTCCGACTCTTCGGGACCCCATGGATTGTAGCCTACCAGGCTCCTCCGCCATGGGATTTTCCAGGCAACAGGACTGGAGGGGGTTGCCATTGCCTTCTCAGGAAAGCACTCTAAGAGGTGAAATTAACTGAACTTGGTAGCGATTAATTTGAATAATCCCTGATCTCTTCTTTTCCTTCCTTCCCTCCTCACCGTACCCCAAATCTGATCTGATCACCATCTGAGATAGGAAAAGGAAGAAGGGCAAATTTACAGGAAAAAATGAGTCTAGTTTAATGTCAGACGCTCATCTTATCTGAGTCTCAAGTAGGCAGTTATAGGAATTTGCATTCCTGAGGAGTCTTGTCAACATGTAGGTCATCTAGGGAACATTCTAGGGTGTACAGACGTATAGAGGAAGGAGAAAATGGGCAGAAAAAAGAAATTTCAGGAAAGTAGAATTCCAAAGAGGCAATATCCTCATTTTTGTTTAAAATATAAGAAAAATGACTTGTGGAATATAGTATTTTACAAAATTTTTCAGTAATGATATTTAGAATCTTGAAGAACTGTGCTAAATAAATAGTATGCCATATCAGAGCTGTACCTTTTTTTTCTTCCATGAGAAAAGAGAATGCCTCTTAAGCCACCGTCCTACTTCTTTGTGCTAAGAGCATCCGTTTGAAATACCCAGTTCCTGGCAAGCAGTTCCTCTCTTATACTCTTTTCAGTTGCATACTGTTCATAGAAATGAAACTGAACTTGTTGCTGGATATTTTTTGCCCATTTTTCTATCACATTTTGAACTTTCATTCTTATTAATTTCAAAATACTTTCTGTATATAAAGGAGATAGAAACTGTACATTTTCCTGTTTGTCATTTATCTTTTGAATTTCTCTATATTCTTTTTAATATTATCAGGTAAAATTTATCTTTTCTCTTCTGACGTCTGGATTTTAAGTTGTACCAAGGTCTCCCTTTTGCTTTTGTTACAAAGGAATTCACTTAAAAACAACAGATTATTTTTTAGAGCAGTTTTAGAATTACAGAAAATTGAACAGACAGTACAGAGAATTCCTCGTTTCTCCTCTGTACTCAGTTTCCTCTGTTACCATATTACATTGGTGTATGCCTTTGTTACAGTTGATGAATTGATACTGACACATTATTATTAACCCAAGTGCGTACTTTTTATTAGGATTCACTCTTTGTTGTATAGTTCTATGAGTTTTGACAAATGTATAATGACATGTATCCATCGTTATTCATCAAACAGTAAGCTTCACAGCCAAAAATCCCCTGTAGTCCTTCTCTGCCACTCCCCAACCTCTGATTATCTTACTGTATACTTTTGCCTTTTTGAGGGTCATGTAGATGGAACTGTAACCCAGAAAAAGGGCTCATGTGTCAGAGCTTCGCAGAAAGCCGAGCTCTGACAGTGACCGCAGCAAAGTAAGCATTTATTGCAGGCCCCTGAGCAAGTGAGTGGGAGACAAACCCCAGGTCCGCTCCAGTGCGGTCTCTGAGCTAGGAGCTGGCGGAGAAGACCAGAGAACCTGGGGTTACTCATTGTCTGGTGACGTTTCTGTGACATTTCTCAGGTGTAGTTTCAGAAGTCAGGATACCTACAGTTTGCTCATATCTGGTTGGGTGGACCATGACCCCAGGGCCGGGAGGTCTGATAGCTCATCTTGCCCTAGAGAAGAAAACCTGAGTCTGTGGTTAATGGTAAGTTATCCATGACAGCAATTTAGTATGTTAGCAGTGTTACAGAGAACAGCAGCTCTAGTCACCTGACTCTGTTGATTACTGTTCAGTTAGCACAGGGGTGTGGTCAGAGGGGACGCGAAAGGGAATGCAGTTTTGGATATAGAAGTTAATCATGATGTTGTCAGGGGGACTTGATTTTAGAGGGGGCTCAGTTTCAGAATCATACAGCATGTACCCTTTTCAGACTGGCTGCTGCATATAATTAGCAGTATGTTTTAAGATGCCTGCATATCTTTTCATGGCTTGGAGGCTCATTTCTTTTTTTATTGCTGAGTAATAATAGTCCATTGTATGGATATATCAGTGTTTATCTCTTCACCTGTTGAAAGACATCTTGCTTACTTCCAAGTTTTGGCAGTTATCATTAAAGTTGCTATAAAGCTTGTGTGTAGGTTTTCTCTATTGATGTGGTTTTTCACCTCATTTGGGTGAAATCTTTGGGGTGTGATTTCTTGACCATATTTTAAGACTGATTCAGTTTCTAAAAAACTGCCAAACTGTCTCCAAACTGTATCATTTTTGCATTACCACCTATGTTGAATGACTTCCTGTTGCTATGCATCCCTACCAACATTTGGTATTGCTGATTTTCTTCTTTCTCTTTTTTCTTTCTTTTTTTAACGGTAGCTATTCTATTAGGTGTGTAGTGGTAGTTTGTTTTAATTTACAACTTCCTAAGGACATATGATATTGAGTATCTTTTAATATGCTTATTTGACATCTGTACATTTTCTTTGGTGGGGTATCTGCTCAGATCTTTTGCCCATATTGTAATTTTTTTTTCTCATTGTTCAGTTTAAGAGTTCTTTTATATATTTTGGATACAAGTCCTTTATCAGATATATATATGTTTTGCAAATATTTTCTTCCAGTCTGTGGCTTGTTCTTCATTCTCTTAACAGTGTCTTTTGTAGAGTAGAAATTTTTAATAATAATGAAATCCAACACTATGATTTTTTTTCATGGATCATGCTTTAGGTTGTATCTAAAAATTCATTGCCAAATGCAAGGTCACCAAGATTTTCTTCTATGTCTTACATTTAGGTCTCTGCTCCATTTTGAGTTATTTTTTGTGAAAGGTGTATAGTCAGTGTCTGCTGCTGCTGCTGCTGCTAAGTCGCTTCAGTCATGTCCAACTCTGTGCGACCCCATAGACGGCAGCCCACCAGGCTCTGCTGTCCCTGGGATTCTCCAGGCAAGAATACTGGAGTAGGTTGCCATTTCCTTCTCCAATGCATGAAAGTAAAAAGTGAAAGTGAAGTCGCTCAGTGGTGTCCAACTCTTTGAGACCCCATGATGTACAGGCCACCAGGCTCCTCCGTCTGTGGAATTTTCCAGGCAAGAGCACTGGAGTGGATGCCAGTGCCTTCTCCTACAGTCAGTGTCTAGGTGCACTTATTGGCATGTGGATGTCCAGTTTCTTTAGCACCGTTTTTGAAAAAAGTCTAGCCTTTCTCCATTAAATTGCTTTTGCTCCTTTGTCAAAGATGAGATTCTATTTATGTGGGTATATTTCTTCTCTTAATGTCTTAATGGTTCATTTTTACATTTAAATCTTTGCTTTGTTTGGAATTTAACTAGGTGAACGGTATGAGCAATGAATATAGCTATATAGTAATCAGGTGGTTAAATAGTGATCCCAAGAGAACTAAGATTAATCTTAGTTTTCAAGATGCTGTTTTTTATACTAAATGCTCATATATATTTGGGCATACTTTGGACTTTCTGCTTCATTAATCTGTCTTGTTTTTTTTTCTCTTTTTACTGTTACCTTAATTACTGAGGCTTTATAATATACTGTCTGAAAGATCCTGGACACAACTGAGCGACTAAGCACAGCCCAACACAGCACATCTGAAAGATCCAGGTCCCTTCATATTTCTTTTTATAGAATCACATTTTTATTCTATTTACATGTGACATTTAAGATTGGGTTGTCCAGTTTCTTCTTCTCCCTGACTGGAGGGCATTAAATTTATAAGTTATTTTAGGGATACTTGGCATCTTTGAATGAATCTTCCCATCCCAGAACCAGATGTCTTTCTATTTATGCAAGTTTTGTATCCTCTAGTAGTGTTTTAATGTTTTCTTTGTAGTGTTTCTTTTTAATGTTTTAATGTTTTCTTGGACAGTGAAATTTGTTTCTAGGCATTTTGTATCTTCTATTCCTATTGTAAATGGGGTCTTTTCTTCCATTATTCTCTAATACACACATACTGATAAATTTGTATGAGATTAGTAATCTACAATTATTTATACTTGAAACATAAAAGATTAAGGTTTTAGACAATTTCTTAGTCTCAGAAAATAAGAATTGAAGTAAAATCTTAGAATAACAAGTGTAAACTAGGGTGATCCTACACTAAATAGTTCTAGAACTGCATATTTTTGAACCATAATGGCCAATTAAATCATGGGGTTTTTTTTGTAGGACATTTAAAATATTCCTAAAACATCAGTAATTAAAAGTATGTTGACTTAATGGTCTATTAAGATTTTTCACACATTGATTTTTCAGGATATATTAATGAAATAAACCAAGTGTTTAGAGTATAGCAGAGTTCTGTGTGTATAAGAAAGGAAGTGTTATAGTCTAAAACTAAAACTCTGTAGGTCTTCGGTGTTACTTCCTTACATATATACATGTAGAAACACCAAGTCTTGGAATCAGCAATCACACACAGCAGTAACAGCAGTCGGAGTAACGTGATAGTACTGGATTGCTTTATCCAGGTCTCCACAGAGCTGCAAGGTGAAAGCTGTATTCTTAACATCTGTATTTACAGCAAGGTTTGGAGAAGAGCTGAAATTATGAATCTCTGAGTTTATATAGGAGCTGCCATATCTACTTTTTCCTTCTAGATATAGTGTGTTTATCTTTTTCTCTGGAATTTAAGTAAATTGCTTGGGGTAGGAGATAAAGGTTTCTATCCCTAGATATAAGAGTGCAGCTCCAGGGAAGATAAGAAAGAATTTATTACCTTTGAATGGAAGCAGATGACTCCAGAGAAAAGAAGACAAGATTAAGAGGAGACATTTCCCATCTTTGTGTCCTGGCAGTTTTCATCTTCAGGAGAGCGGGATTGTACAGGAACACTGAGAAATCTGGGAGAAATAGTCTCCTAGCAGAGACGTATATATTTATGGCATGTATGCATTTCAGTTCAGTTCAGTTGCTCAGTCGTGTCTGACTCTTTGAGACCCCATGGACTGCAGCATGCCAGGCTTCCCTGTCCATCACCAACTCCTGGAACTTGCTCAAACTCATGTCCATTGAGTTGGTAATGCCATCCCGCCGTCTTATCCTCTGTTGTCCCCTTCTCCTGCCTTTAGTCTTTCCCAGCATTAGGGTCTTTTCCACTGAGTCAGTTCTTCGCATCAGGTGGCCAAAGTATTGGAGTTTCAGCTTCAGCATCAGTCCTTCCAATGAATATTCAGGACTGATTTCCTCTAGGATTGACTGGTTGGATCTCCTTGCAGTCCAAGGGACTTTCAAGAGTCTTCAACACCACAGTTCGTAAGCATCGATTCTTTGAGACTCAGCTTTTTTTATAGTCCAGCTCTCACCTCCTAACATGACTACTGGAAAAACCATAGCTTTGACTAGATGGACCTTTGTTGGCAAGGTAATGTCTCTGCTTTTTAATATGCTATCTAGGTTGGTCATAGCTTTTCTTCCAAGGGGCAGGTGTCTTGATTTCATGGCTGCAGTTACCATCTGCAGTGATTTTGGAGCCCAAGAAAATAAAATCTCTCATTGTTTCCATTGTTTCCCCATCTATTTGCCAAGAAGTGATGGGACCAGATGCCATGATCTTCACTTTTTGAATGTTGAGTTTTAAGCTAGCCTTTTCACTCTCCTCTTTCATTTTCATCAAGAGGCTCTTCAGTTCTTGTATGCATTTAGTGTAAATATTTCAAAGTTTCACAAGAATCTGATGATTGGTTTATGGAAATGGAATGGGCAAGCTAGGATGGGAAGAAAGAATTGGAGGTAGACTTTTCACTCTTCAACTTTCCAGATACTTTTTGAGTGCTAAAAAAGTGTTAAAATGTGCATAATAAATAAAATTTAAAATAGAGGTAGGATTATAGATTTAGAGTCTAAAAATTCTCAGCTCTATTTTCTAAAATATACATAGCCCCAAAATTTGGTAACTGTAAGGAAAATTTCACTTCCCAGCTTTAAGATGTCATTAAGAAAGGTAATATTTAGAAAAAGATAATATTTAGTGTTACTTCACTAAGTAACAATTAATCTTTATTTGTTGATTGAGAAAACTTTATGTAACACTCCGGAGGCAAGTCAGATTGAGATATAGGAGACAGAGGCACTGTAATCTCAAAGGTGAGCTTCCCTGGTGGCTCATATGGTAAAGAGTCCAAATGCTAAAAAGGTCATTTCCCCCACTAGTCATTGTTGACTTCTAGAAATCATCAAATGATCCAAAAAGGAAAGATTTTCTAGTGCTATAAAGAAACACTTAAATCTCATTAACTCTTTATTAAGTTGTGCTAATTGATATTCTTGTGGCAATATTTAGTCAAATGAAAGGTTTCTTTCCTCTTAAGGTTAATATACTACTGACAATAATATGAACTACAAATATCATGGAAATTATTTTCAACTTTCATAATTTCTGCTAACATTTTATTTTTAACACATTACTGCAGAGCCTAGGTACTGAGATTTTAGGTGATGTTGCTATAGAGCCTCTGGGGAAAGATCCTACTGGAAGTTTCTTCCTCTAAAACTCCTGAACTGTGCCCAGGCTGGTCCCTTCCTAATAGATTTTGAGCTATTGTTAAATCCTTTATGTCTATCAGATTTGTTCCTACCCAGTATTGTCACTTGGGTTCCTATTTGATTGTGACATACTGGGAGAAATTGTAATAAAATAATTACTTGTCTTACAATCTGAGTTCCTCATAGCTCTTTGTTAATTTGATAGTAACTAATATTATAAACGCACATCCACCTCTATCATCACAAGCATCCTGTTTTGGTAGTAATGGTTGTATCCCCAGAGTGTGCCCTCTTATACACAGTCCTTCAACCAGAGCATGCCATCATGCATGACATGTGTTATGTGTTCAGAAAATATCAGATTAGTGGAAGAATGAATTGGGAAGCTCCACTTTTTGGTTGTTAAAAATTGGAGGAGCAGAAATGTTATAAGCCTATAACATTATTTCTGGTGATAAGAATTTTTTAAGTGGTAAGCTAGTAGGAAAATGTATAACATACGACAAAAAGTCCAAGACTGATGCTTTGGAGAAAGATCCTACTGGAAGTATCTTCCTCTAAAACTCCTGAAGCAGGCTGGTCCCTTCCTGATGTTTTTGAACTTTGTTACTTGTTTTCTCAATTCACGTTTCACTGGCTTCAGTTTGTTTTTTTAATTGTATTATTTAGAAAATGCTTTATGAAGTATTTGGGATATTTCATTTTATACATGGATCTGCCTTGCAGATCATTCCTCAGTATTTGAAGGGGACTGGTTTCAGTGCCCTCTACCCCCCCTTCTCCCCCATACCAGCATCCTCAGATACTCAAGTCCCTTACATATTAGCATATAACCTATGCACACCTTCCTGTAAACTTTAAATCATCTCTAGATTACTTAGCCTAATACAGTATGAATGCTGTGTAAATAGGTATCATTATATGGCAAATTCAGGTTTTGCTTTTTAGAACTTTATGGTATTATTTTTTTTGGAATACTTTCCATTCACAATTGGCTGAATCTGTGAATGCAGAACCCACTGGCCAATTGTAATTGATTTAGATAAAGTAACTTGTCTGTCTCCCTGTGCTGTTGCCCTCTTTTCCCTCCTCCCTCTTTTTCTTCATTTTGCCCTAGGGGTTTTAGTAAGGCAAGATAGAAGATAACAGTTCCTTTTTATTGGATTTTTTAGAATTTGAATAGTGACAGAACATAATAAAAAGTGGGGTTTTTCCTGAAAAAAGGCTGAGCAACATGCTGCTCTAAAAGCAGGGTAGACTCCTGAGTTCCCCCCCCTTTTTTTTTCTGACACCCACTGGATTCTTAACCATATATTTTATGTGCCTAGTGGTTGTGTTAGGAGAGTCTCAGGAAGAGTATGCCAAGGGAAAGGAAGGCCTTTCTGGGGCAGGAAGAACCCCCATGTCGGAGCAGGCTCGTGGTGTTTTATCGCATCTTTGGAACAGGAAAATCCTAAGACAGGTTTTTCCTTTAACCCATTTCTCCTCCTTGGAACTGGAGTAAAGGAGCAATGGCTCATGGAATGGCTCCTAGAGATCCCTAGATATCCCTATATTCTGGAAATTAACATTTAAAAATATATTAAAGTTAGGAAGCCATTGGGAATAATCCCAGAGATCATGAGGTTATGAATGTCATTAGTTTTGGTTATTATTACTTTGTGGATCGCTCTCTTGCTCAGTCACTCATTCGTGTTTGACTCTTTGTGACTCCGTGGACTGCAGCACGCTAGGCTTCCCTGTCCATCACCAACTCCCAGAGCTTACTCAAACTCATGTCCATAGAGTTGCTGATGTCATCCAACCATCTCATCCTCTCTCCTCCCTTTCTCCTCCTTCTACCTTGTGGATAATGACTCTTTAATAATAATAATAAGCTTTGGGACTTTAGACAAGATAACCTCTTTAAGCCCCATGACCTTTTCTTTAAAATGGAGTTAATGATAGTACTGATCTCAGATGGTTGCCATGAAAATTGAGCAAGACTAAGAGCGTGCCTGGGTGTTGTTAGTTATAAACCCCCAAATCTGGGTCTGACTGGCTTAAGAAGAAAAGAATTTGGAGAGGATCTAGGGACTCTTGGTCTCAGTAGAAGGGTTGGAGAACTGGACTCAGATTGATGTGGCTCTGAATTAGTCGTCATCATGACACAGAGCTAGTCTCAGGAGGACTGCTGCATCTCTGCTGGTCATCAGGTGCCACAGCTTGCACTGCTGGCACTGCGGCTGTCATTAGCAGTGTTGTCATTCCTGCCTTTGAAGCTGACTCTTGCTGCTACTGCTTCTGGAAATAATTCCGCACTGTCCCTGATTCTTTTCATCACTGGCTCCCAGTTTAGGATGTCAGACAAGTGATTCTGGGCCATATAGCCTAGCAGCAGGGAGACTGGAAAGGCAAACTTATAAAACGATCAGCTTGTATGAGGGGACTTGGACTTTGCTCACCATGAAGACTTAGAAAACTGGGAATTTCCAAAGCAAGAGAGTCAGTGAGTCCCAAACTGATAAATTGCCACTACTTATAATATTTTTTCAGTACTATGCCTGACATATGGGAAGTGTCCCCCAAAACCCTGGCTTTTGTTGATTTATACTTGCCAACCTTTGAGGAAAAGGTTAGATTTCTACTCCTAGGTTTGATTTTTGGAGCAAGAAAAAAAAAATTGCTGCTAGAGTAGTCAAGGTAAATGGATGGATGGAATTCCCAAGCAGAGAATTTACATGGCAGTCCAATTATGTTCTCTAGATGGTGCCTCCCAGTGATTTTGAAGTAACTTGAGGGTAATTCTGGTCTTGCTAGCCAAAATGTATAAGCAGCTAGTAACCTAGATTGCCACTGAGACTTTCTTGCTATTTATTAATTGCCTCTCTTTTTACCTGGTTTACCATTTATGAAGGGTCAGTAATAACATAGTTTAGAAAGTTACAAGCAAAGTGTCAGAAAACCTGGGTTTAAAAATCTTTACCAGTGACTACTGTTATGTCTCGGAGCATGTTAGTTAACCCCTGAGATTCTTTCCTCTGTGTGTCTGTATATGTGTTCTTGTGTGTGTGTGTGTGTGTGTGTGTGTGTGTGTAACAAGAAATTTCCCAAGAATAACAATGAGGATTTAAATGTGCTGCTGCTGCTGCTCAGTCGCTTCAGTCGTGTCCAACTCTTTGTAACCCTGTGGACCATAGCCCGCCAGGTTCCTCTGTCCATGGGATTCTCCAGGCAAGAATATTGGAGTGGGTTGTCATGCCCTCCTCCAGGGGATCTTCCCCACCCAAGGATCGAACCTGCATTTCTTACATCTTCTGCATTGGCAGGTGGGTTCTTTACCACTAGTGCCACCTGAAGATTTAAATGAAAACGTGAAAATATCTAGGAAATAGTGAGTACTGCTCAGTAAATATTTCTTTTAAAAATAAAACAAGAGCCCTTGGAATTAAAGAAGTTCAAGTTTCACATTTTTTTAAAAAAGTGGAAGAAATCTGTAATGTGTAGGTAAATATTTAAGCAGTGTAACTTAGGGCAGTCATTTCAGGGTGCCCCTGAAGTTATGATATTTTTATAATAATATTGAGATGTTTGTCATTTTCACTTTCATTTTTTCATGAATGCACTTTCTAAAGACTACATGATGTGTGTGTGTTATCACAACAGAGTGAACAAAGAAGCAAATATGAGAATCTACCTGTTTTCTATTTAGTTCAGTGTTATCGAGATTTGCAAAAGTGTAAAGTAATGCCACTCTTTTTATTAGACTTTTCTTTCATTTTGAAAATTTTAGTTATTTTTAATAAAAAGTGTTAATGTGCAGTGGTGTTTATTTTTATTTTTTAAAGAATTAACCTTTTCAATTTCTGTTTTAATTTCTATTTTGGCAACTATTGACAAATGAAACCTGCATAAATGAAAACCCATTGAAGAGCTCAGTAATTTTTAAGGGTATAAAGAGATTCCGAGACCAGAAAATTTGAGAATTGCTATATTAATAGAAAGTGCTTTGTTTTCTGTAAGAGGAAACTATGATTGACTAATTTATTGGAATGAACCTTGGGCTTCCTTGGTAGCTCAGACAGTAAAGAATCCACCTGTAGTGAGGTTCAGTTCCTCATCGGGAAGCTCCCTTGAAGAAGGGAATGGCTACCCACTCCAATATTCTTGTCTGGAGAATTCCATGGACATAGGAACCTGGCAGGCTGTAGTTCATGGTGTCACAAGGAGTTGGACACGAATGAGTGACTAACATTTTTGCTTATTTAAATATGTGGGTTTGGAACAGCTTTCAAAATTCATAAAGTCTAGCTTAACAAAAATACACATACAGATGGAGATATGCATGTGGAGATTAAGTGGAATTTGTTGTTAGTTACAGAGAATTTATATAGAAGTAGAAATTTTTAAAAGGAGATTCTTTTCAATGAACTAATGTGATCAGTTTTTCTGATCTATACATTAAATGTACCAGGTTCTATTCTAAGTTATTATGGATATCCTGACAAAATAAACAAAGTCCCTGCCTCAAGAAGGTAACAGTTTAATGAGACAGGCAAGGATAAACAAGTTAAAAATATATATGAATAATTATAAATTGTAATAAGAACTACAAAGGATCAAATATTGTGAAATTCAAGAGGAAAATGATGCAGACCTACTTTTACAAGAGAAGCAAGCTTCTCTAAGTCAATGATTTTTAAGCTGAGTCAGTATATATGAGAAGGAGCAGAGGAAATAGCTTTCTGCAAAGAAACCAGTGTGTGCAAAGACCCTGAGGCATTGTCTAAAATAGGGTAGACATGAGGAATGGTAGAACAAAATGATGTTGGAGAAGTAGGCAAGATCTAGGCCATGCAGGGCCTTTTGGGCAATGGAAAGAAGGCTTTAGTTTAGACATGTGAAGGGCTCAAAAGTGTCTATGGCTGAGAGGTTTGTAAGGGATTATTTGGCCAGAAGAGAATGTTAGTAAATATAGTTTATATTGAGGTAGTTGTGATAGAGGATAAGCAGTCATTCCTCATGACTGTCCCTGGTTGATGTTCTCATGACAGAATAATGATTTAGAGAGTGATTTTAATTCAGTATTGAAATTCTTAGGTTCTTAACTACTGAGAGTTTGTTCAGAAGATTAAATTTCTTTTTTGATTAGGTTCTTTAACTTACTCAAAATATGTATTAAATAACTAACTGCCTGTCAGATTTTTCTACCAGTTATATCTGTTTGTTTCAGTGCTCTTCTTTTTAATGAAGTAAAATATATTACCAACCTGGGAGACCTTCTGAACATAGAAAATGCTCTAAAAGGAAAAGGAAACATTGCATTCTCATATGTCAGAGCCATTGGAACACCAGGTATTTATCAACTTTTACTTTAACCTTTGCTGTGCCTCTATATATGTGTGTCTATGTTGAAGGACTTAACATAATGTGTTTTAACTACCATCATAATATTTTAAATAAATTTAAAGGCTCTTTTACCATTACATTTTCTTTCTTCAAGTAGGCAGCATAGTATAGTGATTGAATAAGAACTCTGGAGCTGGATACCTAGGTTAGACTCCCTGTTCCACCAACTATTTACAGTATGACCTTGGCATGCTCAGTTGCTTCAGTCATGTCCAACTCTTTGTGACCCCTTGGACTGTAGCCCGCCAGGCTCCTCTGTTCATGGAATTCTCCAGGCAAGAATACTGGAGTGCATTGCCATTTCTTCCTTCAGGGGATCTTCCCGACCCAGGGATCGAACCCATGTCTTCCGTGTCTCTTGCATTGGCAGCTGGGTTCCTTACCATTAGTGCCACCTGGAAAGCCCAGAAAATACAGAATGCTTCACAAATTTGAGTGCCATCCTTGTGCAGGGACCATGCTAATCTTCTCTGTATCGTTCTAAGTTTAGTATCTGAGCTGCCGAAGCAAGCACATGACCTTGGACAACTGGCTTATTTAACCTGTTTCCTGGTCACTAAGATGGTGAAAATAATTGTGCCTACCTCTTAGTGTTATTGTGAGAACCAAATGAATTTGAAAAAATAAAAAGGTTCCTGGCATATAGTAGGTGCTCTGTGTCTGCTATTACTGTTCTTATTTCCTAACTGTCCTCATGGTACCTGATTTAGTATTCAGTAGCTTATAGTATTTGGTAAATGTTGTTGACTGACTTGGCTTCCTTTTTTATTTTGGTGTTTACTGTTTATGATGTATTTTTCTTGACTTTTTAAAAATTCGGACAACATCACCTTAGCCTTACTAGGTAATTTACAGATGCTTTATGAACAAATAATAATTGTCCTTTCATGATTTTTATTTGTTAATGTTTATGACTTGGACATGTTAATATAAACTGTTGTTAAAAACATTTAAAATTGTATATGTTCTATTAAATAAAATCATTTATTGGAAAATTCTGTTTTTATAGACATAAAGCTTGATGGCTACATAGTTTAAACTTAAAATGTACATGTAAAATAATACCCCACAATCAGCCTGTTTATTGTTTACTTTTCAGGGCCCTTCAGGTTATTGTATTTTGCCCACATTCTGTAATTAAAGTCAGTAAGAGGGGTGAACTATACAGGGACTTACACTGCCATAGTGGAACCAGAAGTCCCTGATTTATATTTTAACAGGATCAGTCTGACTTCTGGGTTTGGAATAGAATAGAAGGAGCAATAGTAGAATAAGGGAGAAAATCAGGACGTTATTACAATAATGCAGGCAGATGGTGGTGGGTGGCTTGGACCATGGTATCAGCAGCAATGGCAGTGGAAATACATTTGAATTTTAGCCATAGTTTGGATTATAAGAGGTACTGAATTTTCTGACATATTGGATATAGATTGAGAGAGATAGCAGAGACAGGATGTCTCTAGGATTTTGGCTTGAGTTCCCTCCCTGAATGGTGAAATTGCTAATAACTAAGGTGGGACAGGCTGGAAATAGTTTGGAGAAGAAAGCTCTGAAACCGACTTCTGGACACCGTACTTGTGAAATACCCATTAGACAGCCAAGTAGAGATATCAACAAGGTAGTTGTAGTTGGATATTACTAGTCTGCATTTGATGATGGAATACAGACTAGGGATATACATTTATGACATAAAGTTGTGAGACCAGAGGAGACCATGAAGGGAGTGAGGCTAGATGGAAAAGAGAAGACTGAACTCATTAGATACTTCATCATTCACGGGTCAGTAGAGGAGGTGGAAGGAATGACCTGTGTGTAACGAAGTGAAGAGAGGGTTTTAGTGAAGAGATAGTAGCAATTGATCAAAGGAGGCTGAAAGATTGATTAGGACAAGAACTACCAGTTGGCCACTATGCTTAGCGATATGAAGTTACCCATGCCCTTGATACACGTGATTTCTGTAGAGTGGTAGCCTGGCTAAGATATAAGAGAGTAGGCAGAGAGCAACTGGAGACTGTGACTATAGAGTCTCATATAAGATTCTACTACTAAGGGAAGAAGGATACAAGGCAGTGGCTTGAGGAGTATGTAGGGTCGAATGAAGAATTTTTTAAGAAGCATATTTGTATGTTAACATGAAAGATCTTATAGAAAAAGGAAAATACATTATGGAGAAAAAGGAAGGGAAAATTATTGGAACAACATCTTTGAGTAGACTAGGGTAGATGGAATCTAGTGAATGGGTGAGGGATGGCTCTTTGCTGGGAGCATGGAAAACTCACCTATGGTATTAGGAGAAAAGACAGAATATTGGCATCAATTTAGTTAAGGGGGCAGATACATACGGTGCTGGGAATTTTTTTGGTTTTACTTAATTGATTCATTTTCTTAATGAAATAGAAATAAAGTGATCAGATAGTGTAAGGAAAGAAGAGATGAACTACTTGTTTTAGAAGCCCTGAAAATAAAGAACGGCTGTTACACAGCAGTAATAGTTGATGCCAGTAATCCAAAGTGAGACCATGGGCATGGTTATGCAAGCAGGTTCTTGTTTTCTTCCCCGGTCATATTCACTTTTATGGGTGTAAGTGCAAAATAGGCAGATTGTTTGATTTAACTTGGATTGTGTTTTAGCTAGACAGGCTGGTGAGTGATTATAAAGATTGACCATGGAATTTAAGCTGGACTAGGAGGGAAGAGAGGACCTGAGTTGGGTGAAGGACAGTGAAAATGGTAAGACTGTAAATTTGGGAAGGTTAAAGTTACGTACTAGACAAGTGACCCAGAGATGTAAGGGTGTGTGTGTGTGTGTGTGTGTGTGTGTGTGTGTGTGTGTGTTTGGGAGGGAGTGCTAGACGTTGAAAATTTGGAGGATTTGCTGATTGGTGATTACAAGCCTGAAGTGGGACAGTGGCCATGGGTGGTTAAGGTAGGGCTAAAGAGAAATCACTGGAGTTTCCAGATAAGACCAAGGACTGAAAGGCTAAGATTTTGCAAGGATCATTTATGGGGATAGGAAAGTTGGAGAGCGTGACAGTGTGACAAGAGCTAAATTTTTCATGAGATGAGGGGGATTGACCCTGGCTGGGGTAGTAGATGACTCCAACAAGGCAGGTTAGGTCAGGGAGGGGAAGATAACTACCTGTAAATGGCAGTGAGAAAAAAAGGGAAAATAAGATATGAAAAGGAAGAAATTGTCAAAGGAGTGCTTTAAGAAAATTTCCCAGAACTGAGGGATTTGAGCCCCCAAATTGCAAGGGTTCACTGAATCCCAGCAGTGTTTAAATGTAAAGCCATGCCAGAGGATCTCATTTTGAATTTTCAGAATATTGGGAACAAACACTATTCTAAATTTTCGAGAAAGAAAAAGTATGTGGTTTAAGGATCAGGAATCAGGATGACTTTGGATTTGGGAACCAATGAAAATGGAGGAATGCTTTCCAAATTCTTAGGGGGAAAGACTTAAACCTAGAATTCTATATGCAGACAACTTCAGTTAGTTATGAAAGCAGAATAAAGCCACTTTGAGAAGGGTAAGGTTGCAAAAAATGTTTATTCCATATATCCTTTCCCAGAAAGAAGCTAGAGAATGGGAACAAGGGAACAAATTAGTCCAGAAGATGAGGGTAACAGGCCAAGGCCCCAACACAAAAGTGAGAATCAGAGAATCCCCAGGACAATAATGAAAGTGAGTTCCTAGGATGAAAATTGGGGCAGATTGAGTAGCAGAGTCCACGTTTGAGCAAATCAGAAGACTCTGCAGAAATGTCTGCAAAGAGAGGGAATAGATAGTAAAACAGATAAATTTGAAGTACTGGGGGCCTTAGAGAGTTGCACAAGAATTTAGGAATAAATTATCAAGGAATCTAAACAAAAATTTTAAAGAAGTTATAACTGTAGTGAAAAAATTCTCAAAAGGAAATTGTATTTACTGAGTCCCAACAGTATGAAACCATGAACTTCCAGATGTTCAAGCTAGACTTAGAAAAGGCAGAGGAACCAGAGTTCAAATTGCCAGCATCCACTGGATCATTGAAAAAGCAAGAGAATACCAGAAAAACATCTGCTTTATTTATTACGCCAAAGGCTTTGACTGTGTAGATCACAACAAACTGGAAAATTCTTCAAGAGATGGGGATACCAGACCACCTTACCTGCCTCCTGAGAAATCTGTATGCAGGTCAGGAAGCAACACTTAGAACTGGACATGGAAAAACAGACTGGTTCCAGATTGGGAAAGGAGTACGTCAAGGCTGTTTATTGTCACCCTGCTTATTTAACTTATATGTAAAATGCAAAATGCCAGGCTGGATGAAGCCAAAGCTAGAATCAAGATTGCTGGGAGAAATATCAAGAACCTCAGATAACACAGATGACACCACCCTTATGGCAGAAAGCGAAGAAGAACTAAAGAGTCTCTAGATGAAAGTGAAAGAGGAGAGTGAAAAAGTTGGCTTAAAGCTCAACATTCAAAAAACGAAGATCATGGCATCTGATCCCACCACTTCATGACTAATAGATGGGGAAACAGTGGAAACAGTGAGAGACTTTATTTTTTGGGGCTCCAGAATCATTGCAGATGGCGACTGTAGCCATGAAATTAAAAGATCCTTGCTCCTTAGAAAAAAAGCTATGACCAACCTAGACAGCATATTAGAAAGCAGAGACGTTACTTTGCCAACAAAGGTCCATCTAGTCAAAGCTATGGTGTTTTCAGTAGTCATGTATGGATGTGAGAGCTGGACTCTAAAGATAGCTGAGCGCCCAAGAATTGATGCTTTTGAACTGTGGTGTTGGAGAAGACTCTTGAGAGTCCCTTGGACTGCAAGGATATCAAACCAGTCAATCCTAAAGAAAATCAGTCCTGAATATTCACTGGAAGGACTGATGCTGAAGCTGAAACTCCAATATTTTGGCCACCTGATGTGAAGAACTAACTCATTTGAAAAGACCCTGATGCTGGGAAAGATTGAAGGCAGGAGGAGAAGGGTACGATGGAGAATCAGATGGTTGGATGGCATCACCGACTCGATGGACATGAGTTTGAGCAAGCTCCAGGAGGTGGTGATGGACAGGGAAGCCTGGTATGCTGCAGTCCATGGGGTCACATGAATTGGACACAACTGAGTGACTGAACTGAACAATATGAAAACTATTGATCTAATAAAATCTAGGACTTTATTGGGAGAATTGAGGGTATAAAATTGTGTACATTTGTGGAATGAGGTTACAGAAAAGAAAGCTATTTATCATCTTTCATAGTGGGAGGTCAATAGACAATACTAACACACAGATAATCCGGAAATAAGATTGTAAGAGTGTCATTTAGGGATTTGGAGGTAAATACCTAAAGAAAGAGTGAGAAAGTAGGAGGTAGTTGTCCCTTGGAAATTGGCAGTGGAGTCAAGGGTAGAGGAACTGTTCATTTAAAAACTATACATTATAGAATTGTCTCTTTTTAGATAAGAATAAGTTTGATTAAAAAATAAGCCATAAATAGCATACAGACATATTCATATATAAAATATATAAAAGTTGTGTGGCGAATTCATACTCTCTTCCCTACTACTAGGAAAAAACTATCACAGAGTTGTCATATATCTTCAAGTATAACTCATTTTTAACTCCCTCTTAGTTCTGCTCTTACCTTGACTTGACTAGAACAGACTTTTTATGACTTTTTTAACTGCCTGCATTTTCCCAACTGGGATCCCTACAAAGGATTTTTCTTTAAACATAGTAGAGCATAAAATGGTGTAGGAAAGTATTCAAAATAGAATCACACAAACTAACCTCTCCTCCCTCTCTCCTCCCCTCTCTTTTGCAGAGCACAGAGCCGTCATGGAAGCCGCTTTTGTGTATGGGACCACATACCAATTTGTCTTAACCACGGAAAGTGCCCTTTTGGAAATTATTGGGTATGTATAAGAAACATAAGTAAACTATTTTAAGTTCATTTATTTCACATTACTTTTTCAACATTTCTATCATACTCTGACAGCATGGACTAATCTGACAGGAATCGTAAGCAGATGTGAATATATAAATGAAACCTGAAATCCTCTTCATTACTATCATGTGAAAGTGAAGGTTTCTCATTCGTGTCCAACTCATGGATTATACAATCCACGGACTTCTCCAGGCCAGAATACTGGAGTGGGTAGCCTTTCCCTTCTCCAGGGGATCTTCCCGACTCAGGGACTGAACCCAGGTCTCCTGAATTGCAGGCGGATTCTTTACCAGCTGAGCCACAAGGGCTGTACTAAAATGAACTTAAACATACAGAAGTGATGTTAACCTAAAGTGAACCAAGGCAGTATGGATAAGCCACAGTTGTGATCCCTTGAGTGGCCATGTGTATTTTAGAAATATATCTATCCCAGTAATCAGATAGGGGATCAAATAACAGCTTTTATGACTAAGCTCTAGAGATTCTTTGAGAGTTCCATCAGTTACTATACCAGAAAGATCTTAAAGTATTTGAGTACAATTTTCAACAGATGTTTTCTAAATGTTTAATTTTCTTGCCTAGTTTCTAGCTTACAGTTGTAGATAGAGACTTTCTTTGCCCTCTTATTGGCTGGGCAACTTAGGAGTAAAGTTTTTCTTCCATTTAGTAAGAAGACACAAGAGACATAGGAACACCAGTGCGTTTGAAAGCCTTTTAAGTTTGGCTTCAAAATATTTTTCAGGAAAATTAATCCAAGCAAGGCAAAAGGGTGATTGTGTGGCCCTTTTAAAACCATGCAAGAGTTTTATTTTTATTTTTTTTTATTGTAACAAATTCAATAAAGACTTTTTTTTTAATTGGTTTTGCCATACAATGACATGATATCACCATGGGTGTACATATGCTCCCCCTCCAGAACCCCCCTCCCTCCTCCCTCCCGACTCCCTCCCCCCGGGAAATCTCGGTGCACCAGCCCCGAGCAACAATCCTGGGCTGGCGATTGATTTCACATATGATACTTAACATGTTTCAATGCCATTCTCCCAAATCATCCCACCCCTGCCCTCATCCACAGAGTCCATGTGTCTGTTCTATATGTCTGCGTTCCTTTTGCTGTCTCGCATGCAGGGTTCTCGTTACCATCTTTCTAAATTCCATATATATGCGTTAGTATACTGTATTGTTGTTTTTCCTTCTGGCTTACTTCACTCTGGATAATAGGCTCCAGTTCCGTCCACCTGAGTAGAACTGCTTCAAATGAATTTTTTTTTAATGCTGAGTAATATTCCATTGTGTGTATGTACCACAGCTTTCTTATCCATTCGTCAGTTGATGGGCATCTAGATTGCTTCCATGTTCTGGCTATTGTAAACAATGCAGCGATGAACATTGGGGTACACGTGTCTCTTTCAATTCTGGTTTCCTCAGTGTGTCTGCCCAGCAGTGGGATTGCTGGGTCATATGGCAGGTCTGTTTGCAGTTTTTTAAGGAATCTCCACACTGTTCTCCATAGTGGCTGTACTAGTTTACATTCCTAACAACAGTGTAAGAGGGTTCCCTTTTCTCCACATCCTCTCCAGCATTTATTGCTTGTAGACTTTTGGATGGCAGCCATCCTGATTGGTGTAAAGTGGTACCTCATTGTGGTTTTGATTTGCATTTCTCTGATAATGAGTGATGTTGAGCATCTTTTCATGTGTTTGTTAGCCATTTTTATGTCTTGTTTGTGGAGAAATGTCTGTCAAGTTCTTTGGCCCACTTTTTGATTGGGTCATTTATTTTTCTGGAATAGAGCTGCAGGAGTTGCTTGTATATTTTTGAGATTAATTGTTTGTCTGTTGCTTCGTTTCCTATTATTTTCTCCCATTCTGAAGGCTGCCTTTTCACCTTGCTTTTAGTTTCCTTTGTTGTGCAGAAGCTTTTAATTCTAATTAGGTCCCATTTGTTTATTTGTGCTTTTATTTCCAATATTCTGGGAGGGGGGTCATAGAGGATCCTGCTTTGGTTTATGTCGGAGAGTGTTTTTTTCCTATGTTTTCCTCTAAGAGTTTTATAGTTTCTGGTCTTACATTTAGATCTTTAATCCATTTTGAGTTTATTTTTGTGTATGATGTTAGAAAGTGCTCTAGTTTCATTCTTTTACTAGTGGTTGACTAGTTTTCCCAGCACCACTTGTTAAAGAGATTGTCTTTTCTCCATTGTATATTCTTGTCTCCTTTGTCAAAGATAAGGTGTCCATGGGTGTGTGGATTTATCTCTGGGCTTTCTATTTTGTTCCATTGATCTATATTTCTGTCTTTGTTCCAGTACCATACTATCTTGAAGACTGTGGCTTTGTAGTATAGCCTAAAGTCAGGTAGGTTGATTCCTCCAGTTCCATTCTTCTTTCTCAAGATTGCTTTGGCTGTTCAAGGTTTTTTGTATTTCCATACAAATTGTGAAATTATTTGTTCTAGTTCTCTGAAAAAAGACCTCTGGTAGCTTGATAGGAATTGCATTGAATCTGTAGATTGCTCTGGATAGTATACTCATTTTCACTATATTGATTCTTCTGATCCATAAACACAGTATATTTCTCCATCTATTTGTGTCCTCTTTGATTTCTTTCATCAGTGTTTTATAGTTTTCTATATATAGGTCTTTTGTTTCTTTAGGTAGATATATTCCTAAGTATTTTATTCTTTTTGTTTCAATGGTGAATGGAATTGTTTCCTTAATTTCTCTTTCTGTTTTCTCATTGTTAGTGTATAGGAATGCAAGGGATTTCTGTGTGTTGATTTTTTTTTATTTTTATTTTTTTATTGTTTTTGCCATACAATGACATGATATCACCATGGGTTTACATATGCGTGTTGATTTTATATCCTGCAACTTTACTGTATTCATTGATTAGCTCTAGTAATTTTCTGGTGGAGTCTTTAGGGTTTTCTGTGTAGAGGATCATGTTGTCTGCAAACAGTGAGAGTTTTACTTCTTCTTTTCCAATCTGGATCCCTTTTATTTCTTTTTCTGCTCTAATTGCTGTGGCCAAGACTTCCAAAACTATGTTGAATAGTAGTGGTGAGAGTGGGCACCTTTGTCTTGTTCCTGACTTTAGGGGAAATGCTTTCAATTTTTCACCATTGAAGATAATGTTTGCTGTGAGTTTGTCATATACAGCTTTTATTATGTTGAGGTATGTTCCTCCTATTCCTGCTTTTTGGAGGGTTTTTTATCATAAATGGATGTTGAATTTTGTCAAAGGCTTTCTCTGCATCTATTGAGATAATCATGTGGTTTTTATTTTTCAATTTGTTAATGTGGTGTATTACATTGATTGATTTGCGGATATTGAAGAATCCTTGCATCTCTGGGATAAAGCCTGCTTGGTCATGATGTATGATCTTTTTAATGCGTTGTTGGATTCTGTTTGCTAGAATTTTGTTAAGGATTTTTGCATCTATGTTCATCAGTGATATTGGCCTGTAGTTCTCTTTTTTTGTGGCATCTTTGTCTGGTTTTGGTATTAGGGTGATGGTGGCCTCAGAGAATGAGTTTGGAAGTTTACCTTGCTCTGAAATTTTCTGGAAGAGTTTGAGTAGGATAGGTGTTAGCTCTTCTCTAAATTTTTGGTAGAATTCGGCTGTGAAGCCATCTTGTCCTGGGCTTTTGTTTGTTGGAAGATTTCTGGTTACAGTTTCAATTTCTGTGCTTGTGATGAGTCTGTTAAGATTTTCTATCTCTTCCTGATTTAGTTTTGGAAAGTTGTACTTTTCTAAGAATTTGTCCATTTCTTCCAAGTTGTCCAGTTTATTTGCATATAGTTGCTGATCATAGTCTCTTATGATCCTTTGTATTTCTGTGTTGTCTGTTGTGATTTCTCTTTTTTCATTTCTAATTTTGTTGATTTGGTTTTTCTCCCTTTGTTTCTTGATAAGTCTGGCTAATGATTTGTCGGTCTTATTTATCTTCTCAAAGAACCAGCTTTTGGCTGCGGGGGCAGAAGAACTGAGCTGAGTGGATGTGTGGTGATGGAGCAGTCTCTCAGTTTATTGTTGTTGGTTTACAGTTTTATAGCCAAAAGACATCCCCATTACATCATTACATCACCTATCATTCTATTCAATTTTTTGTTTTCTACCTTCCATAGCAACCTTATCATTGAGCTCATTCCCCAATCTATCATGAAACATTCCCTTTGCAGAAGTCAGATTTTTATGTAATTAGATTTAACAATAGTATGTTTACCATTTGAATGTCTTCAGTATACTTCATTCAATCATGATAAGTACTTCAATCTAAGTAGAGAGGTTACATTTCTCTTATCAGGTATAATTATGTAGAAGCTAGAGGGAAGGGCTAAAGCTTGAGACTGTTTATTCTAGTAACCTACTCTGGTTCTTACAAGGAAAGAGGAAAGAGGACAAAGAGACAGTTTAGAAAGGGCAAAGAGGACTAAAACAGTTTAGGAAGAGGAAGGAGGACTAAGAGACAGTTTAGGAAGAGGAAAGAGGACTAAGACAGTCAAGCAGCAATGCTTTAGCAATAAAACCCTATTAACCTTATAACTACTATAATGAATTCCTATGTCTACATTATCCTAAAGCAATCAATATCTCCAACTATGCTGGCCACAATTATGAGCATTCCTAAGTCCCAATCTAGCCTGATTTCTTCAAGGAAGAGAGCCTCCTCCGTGGAGTGGTCGGGGGAGTGGGAGGTGGAAAGGTGACCCAAGTACGAGCCTTTTTGGTGCTGACCTTGCCATGACCCCCAGAGAACTCTTGGTAAACTCCCCAGTAATTAGTAGGAGAAGTAGTAATCCATTTAAATGTCCCTTTCATTCCTCCTTAGCCCCCGGGGAAAGTGATCCACCTTCCCGGATCCTCTGGTCGATAAGGTCTGGGGGGATAATCTCAGGACGAATTCTTTCCAACTGGGACTGACCTACTGAGATGAGCCAATGTTCTGAGCATGGACAGAACTCCCAAGAAAAATACCAGTGTGGGGCTTGCCCGGGATGCCCCAATAAAGAAAGTCAGCTTTGCAATTTCTTTCTTAGTCTCGTGACCTTGTCATCCGAGCAAGGGCGCGTCCTGATGGCTCCCAGCATCACCAGAGGGGCGTGGGGTGCTAGTCCAGGATGCCCCATAAAGAAAGTCAGCCTTGGAATTTCTTTCTCAGTCTCGTGACCTTGTCATCCGAGCAAGGGGGCATCCTGGCGGCTCTCGGCATTTGGCTTTGTTGATTTTTGCTATGGTCTCTTGTTTCTTTTGCATTTATTTCTGCCCTGATCTTTAAGATTTCTTTCCTTCTACTAACCCTGAGGTTCTGCATTTCTTCCTTTTCTAGTTGCTTTAGGTGTAAAGTTAGGTTATTTATTTGACTTTTTCTTGTTTCTTGAGGTAAGCTTGTATTGCTATGAACCTTCCCCTTAGCACTGCTTTTACAGTGTCCCATAGGTTTTGGGTTGTTGTGTTTTCATTTTCATTCATTTCTATGCACATTTTGATTTCTTTTTTGATTTCTTGTTGGTTATTCAGCGACACGTTGTTCAGCCTCCATATGTTGGAATTTTAAAAGGTTTTTCTCCCATAATTGACATCTAATCTTACTGCATTGTGGTCAGAAAAGATGCTTGGAATGATTTCATTTTTTTTTCAATTTACCAAGGCTAGATTTACGGCTCAGGATGTGATCTATTCTGGAGAAGGTTCCACTTGAGAAAAAGGTGAAATTCATTGTTTTGGGGTGAAATGTCTTATAGATATCAATTTGGTCTAACTCGTCTATTGTATCATTTAAAGTTTGTGTGTCCATGCTAATTTTCTGTTTAGTTGATCTATCCATTGGTATGAGTGGGGTAAAAGTCTCCCACTATTATTGTGTTGTTGTTGATTTCTCCTTTCATATTTGTTAGCATTTGCCTTATGTATTGTGGTGCTCCTATGTTGGGTGCATATATATTTACAATTGTTATATCTTATGTAATGTCCATCTTTATCTCTTTTCACAGCCTTTGCTTTAAAGTCTAGTTTATCTGATATGAGTATTGCTACTCCTGCTTTCTTTTGTCTCTATTTGCATGGAATATCTTTTTGCAGCCCTTAACTTTCAGTCTGTATGTGTCCCTTGTTTCCAGGTGGGTCTCTTGTAGACAACATATCTAGGGATCTTGTTTTTCTATCCATTCAGCCAATCTTTTTCTTTTGATTGGGGCATTCAACCCGTTTACATTTAAGGTAATTATTGATAAGTATGATCCTGTTGCCATTTACTTTATTGTTTTGGGTTCAAGATTATACACCCGTTTACTTTATTGTTTTGGGTTCAAAATTATACACCCTATCCGTGTTTCCTTTAGCATTTGTTGGAGCGCTGGTTTGGTGTTACTGAATTCTCTCAGCTTTTGCTTGTCTGTAAAGCTTTTGATTTCTCCTTCAAATTTGAATGAGATCCTTGCTGGGTATATTAATTGGGGTTGTAGATTATTTTCTTTCATCACTTTAAGTATGTCCTGCCTTTCCCTTCTGGCCTGAAGCGTTTCTATTGAGAGATCAGGTGTTATGGGATTCCCCTTGTGTGTTGTTTGTTTTTCCCTTGCTGCTTTTAATATTTGTTCTTTGTGTTTGATCTTTGTTAATTTGATTAATATGTGTCTTGGGATGTTTTGCATTGGGTTTACCCTGTTTGGGACTCTCTGGGTTTCTTGGACTTGGGTGATTATTTCCTTCCCCATTTTAGGGAAGTTTTCAACTATTATCTCCTCAAGTATTTTCCGATGGTCTTTGTTTTTGTCTTCCTCTTCTGGGACTCCTATGATTCAAATGTTGGTGTGTTTAACATTGTCCCAGAGGTCTCTGAGGTTGTCCTCATTTCTTTTAATTCTTTTTTCTTTTTTCCTCTCTGTTTCATTTATTTCTACCATTCTATCTTCTATCTCACTTATCCTATCTTCTATTTCTGTTATTCTACTGTTAGTTCCCTCCAGGGTGTTATTGATCTCATTTATTGCATTATTCATTGTATTTTGACTCTTTTTTATTTCTTCTAAGTCCTTGTTAAACTTTCCTTGCATCTTCTGGATCCTTGTCTCCAGGTTATTTATCTGTAACTCCAATTTGTTTTCAAGATTTTGGATCATTTTCACTCTCATTATTTGGAATTCTTTATCAGGTAGATTCCCTATCTCTTCCTCTTTTGTTTGGTTTGGAGGGCATTTATCCTGTTCCTTTACCTGATGGCTATTTATCTGCCTTTTCTTCTTGTTTATATTGCTGTGTTACCTCTTTATTGTGGAGGTTCCTCGCTGTGGGTGGGGTTGGATGGGTGGTTTGTCAAAGTTTCCTGGTTGGGGAAGCTTGTGTTGGTGTTCTGGTGGGTGGATCTGGATTTCTTCTCTCTAGGGAGCAATGAAGTGTCCAGTAAAGAGTTTTGAGATGTCAGTGGGCTTGGTGTGACTTTGGGCAGCCTATGTATTGAAGCTCCAGGCTATGTTCCTGTGTTGCTGGAGAATTTGCGTGGTATATCTTACTCTGGAACTTGTTGGCCCTTGCGTGGTGCTTGGTTTCAGTGTAGGTATGGAGGCGTTTGATGAGCTCCTATTGATTCATGCTTCCTGGTATCAGGAGTTCTCTGGTATTCTCAGGATTTGGGCTTAGGCCTCCTGCCTCTGGTTTTCAGCCTTATTCTTACAGTAACCTCAGGACTCCTCCATCTATACAGCACCGATGGTAGAACATCTAGGTTAATGATGAAAAGTTTCTCCACAGTGAGGGACACCCAGAGAGGTACACAGAGTTACATGGAGAGGAGAAGAGGTAGGAGGGAGATAGAGGTGACCAGAAGGAGAAGAGAGGAATCAAATGGGGACAGAGCGAGCTAGCCATGCAAGAGTTTTTAATGAGACCTCTTGCTCACCTCTCAGAAAATAGTGACTATTTGTTAAACCTCACACAGTTAATTAAATCCCAGATATTTTAGAGTTTGGTAAATTTGGATGTTAGTGCATAGAAAACTGATAAGGTGAAATGATTTTTTGGGGGGAGGTTGTTGGGAGTGCATAGGCAGAGAATGAAGTACTTGCAAAGAAAATTTATTGCTCTGTGCAACATCAACCAACATTCCTTTTTCCCTCTTCTTATTGAACTGCCATTCTGCTGGTTCCCTCATTAATGAGTTAAAGAAAACTTTGATACATGTTTACTATGTGTATAAGAATTAATATTCTTAACAATTTGAGAATCATGCTGATAGTATCATAAAGCTCTATGATATGTAGTCACTACATCTCAAGATACAATGAGCAGTAATTTAGATAGCTCCTTTGCTACTGCCAGTGTAGACTTCCAAATTCCCATCTTGGGATGGGAGAACCTGGCAGTTCTCAGCCCCATGAGAACTGGGGTAATTCTGGGGTAGCCCCACACTTTCTCTGATTGTTTGTACTTTCTCTTCTGTTATCATCTTCTTTATTTTTCTGCTAATGAATAATTGCTAATAACAGTGACATGCTTCAAATATAGAAGGTTGGTTATTTACTGGCAAGGTGTGGGTCCTCTCATTTGTCTTACAAATCCTGTTTAGCAAGACCAGACTATACAGTGATCAATTACTAAACATGGTAATGTTCTGGAAAAATTTTTGCTTATCTCCGTTTTTAAAATGAGAATTAAAAACATACAGTTATTCTGTTTTTCATAAATTTGTTAGTATACGACACAGTGGAGAGGTTTATTCATGGCTAACAAAGTGGTGAGGAATCTTACCTGACCCCGATGTGGTAGGGAAGGACTATGGATTCAGAATATGTAGTCAGTGGCTCAGATGGTAAAGAATTCGCCTGTAATGTGGGAGAGCTTGGTTCCATTCCTTGGTTGGGGAGATCCCCTGGAGGAGAGCATGACAACCCACTCCAGTATTCTTGCCTGAAGAATCCTCAAGAACAGAGGAGCTGTAGCCTTCCAGCTCCTCTGCCCATGGGTTTTCCCAGGCAAGAAAACTGGAGTAAGTTACCATTCCTTTCTCCAGGGATCTTCCCAACCCAGTGATCGAATCTAGGTCTCCTGCATTGCAGGCAGATTCTTTACCATCTGAGCCACCAGGGAAGCCCCACCACTTAATGGATGAGAGATGAATGTATTTTTTCTTCCATCTGTTCTTTTTATTTTTTTTTCTTTGTTCATTCTTTCATTCAACAATTATCTATTGAATGCTGTGTTCTAGGTGGATAATCTTGTATATTAATAGTTATGTTGGACCTGAGTATGTTTGAAATGGTTAAGAAGGGTACATGCGCTCTGTAATGACCTACATGGGAAAAGAAGAGGTTATATGTTTATGTGTAACTGATTCACTTTGCTGTATACCTGAAACTAACACACAATGTAAATAAATAAAACTCCAATACCAATTTTTTTTAAATGGTGAGAAAAAAAAGGGTATATATGATGGGTAGTAAAAGATGTGGCATGCTGTAGAGACACAAGTACTTTCTGCTGCCTCCCCATATTACCTTCTTAAAGTATCTGTGTGTAGGTCAAGAAGGGTGTTACCCCTCCCTCTTATCCTTACCACAGTCTGTTAAGTCAGAGGTGGCCACCTGAACTAGAGTCAACCAATCCATGGGCTTCCCTGAGCAAATGAGATGTCTTCTTCCAGGAGCTTGGAATTGAACATGGGAGAAACTGGGTTATACAGCACTTTAACTGTCTTGTTTACTGAATGTTTTGCCCATGTAGAAGTAAAGCAGAAAGAGTGGGAGCTACAAAGTGTTAATGGCAAAATGAAGAACTCTGAACTCTTGCTGTTCAGATCTGTACATTTGTTCTCTGATCCAGTTACTTGAATTTTCCTTGTATTCTATGATATACCCTTCTAAAGTAGTAAGTTCCCCCTACCCCCACTTTTTTGGTTTCTGTTACCTACAACCAAATGATCTCTGATTAGATAACTTTCTAACATAATTTTGTTATTTCATAAATTATAGTATGTGGTCCAGCCTCAGCTGGGTCATCTTGCTCTTGACACTTTCCATTCAATAATAGGTGACTGTTCATGGTTTCCCTCAAAAAAGTTATGTACTTTGACTGGGGCCTTGGCTATGTTGTTCTGTCGTCTGAAATTCTCCTTAGTCTTATCTTCTTGGAGAAGTCATTCTCTTACTGTTTTTAATCTCTATGATGATCTTTCTTTCCCTTTCCTTCCTTCTCTTCCCTGACTTGAGCAGAATGAATGTTTCTTTGTTTCTTATAGCACCCTGTGTATTATAGTACTTATGAACCACATTTTTTTTTTTTTACTAAATATATGTCCTTTAGCCCATGCCCCTCAAGGATTTGAAATATCTAATTCATCATATTCTTTTATATTTAGCACAGGGCCTAACATAGTAGGCGTTAAGTAATCTTTGAGTGATCATTTCTTTAATCATTGAATCTATTAGATATTACTTTGTAATGAAATTTGAAGTCAGTGAATCTTGGAGCTCAGTTGAAGCATGTGTCAATAATTAAAATAACATTGTAAAAATAAAACTTTGCAGTATTTTGCCAGACTGTACCAATGCCATATGGAGATTTATAAAATATTATTTTAATTTTGGCAAATCTTACTTACTATAAGTTTATCTTTGAATTTTCATATTGAAGGGAATGCCAAAACTCAAATTATAAGCCACATTTGCTGGATTTTCTAATATTTCAGATATAAAGTTGCTAACTCTCACAAAGTGTCACATGGTTTCTATCTTAAGGCATGTTTTGGCTGAAGTTTATTCAAAACAGATTTGGGTTTAAATTAAACCTACAAGATTTGTGTTACAAAGCTTTATTTAGCATAGCTGTAGAAAAGCAACTATATTTTAAGATAATCTCATTGTCCTCGAGGTGACAGTCTTTTATTTAAAAATAATTTTGTAGACCTGTCTCTAACCTAATTTAAAAGTTGCCATATGAAACAGTTCAGGAAAAAAAATTGCTTATACGTCTCAAAAATTCCTTTTGTTTTCTTTTTTTGCTTTGGTCTACTAATTTTGTTATACTGTTTTAGACTTTTACCAAAACAGTAATTCAAAAGCACGAGACTTAGGACAAAGAGATTTATTATGTCTTTCTGCATAGTAGAAGAATCACACATTGAACTTCAAGTGGATCTGTTCCTCATTTTTAATTTGCAGCCCTGAGGATATAGAATATCCACATCTCTACTTTTTTCACTGTAAACCGGTCTTGGATTTGACCCAGCCATGTAGGAGAATACCAATGAAACAGTCACTGACTACACTGAACATTCATCGATTTATTAAGACAATGGAAGCACCTCTGCTGGTATGTGTTTTGTTTAAATATGTTAGATAATTCATATGTAAAATTTATTGTTTTGATTCACAGATATGCATTTAACTTCGATGAGCTATATCTTTCCCTCTTGAACATATTTATTTCATTTAGGCAGTTTTAGGAGTAGTACCTTATTAAAGGTAGGTTAGAGGATAAACTGTATATTCATAAAATGGTATTTTAAAGCCTTGAAGTGTTGTTGTTTTGAAGAACCCAGTATAACATTGTGTAATTAGAATGGTAGTTATAATGAACTGTGGAACTATTCTGTGGTAGTTATAATGAACTGTGACCATTCTAAGATCACAAAGATTACATCATTGGCTAAGAAAAGACCTCTTTTGTGAATGTTTTGATTCCCGTTTTAAAAGTTTATAAATATTTGCATTATAGCATTTTTGGTGTCTCACTTTCCTTAGTGTCAGCCTGGAAGAATCTTAGACTCAGTAGGTGATCAACTGACTTCTCTCTGGAAGTTTAAAGGATTGTCCTGAACATAAGTAAAACCTTCAATAGGCCTTCTCACTCACCATGTCCTTTTTACATAAAAATTGTGCATATGTGCTATAAATAATTCAAATAGTGCAGTGAAGTATAAAGAATGAAAAAATTTAAATCTACCAGTTCCCATCATTCAGAAATGAACTGTTAGATGCAGTTATCTCTGCATCCATATAGATATAGATAGAGGGATGAATGGATTCATGGACATATATTGCATGAGCTACTCTATAGTAAGAAGCATTATATTTAATCTTATTTGAATTTACTAGAAGGAAAAGAAACTGATATGAAACTAGAGGAATTAAGGAACTTTTGAGAAATCATTTCATCATTAGAGGGCTGTTTAGGAAATACTGTCTTAAGTGTTGAAATGATTATGGAAAACACTGAGAAGTAAAAATTATTTTAAGAAAACTGCATATTTTCATTTTAGATAATATTGATTTACTCCTTGGTGTAAAAGATGAGAATATTAACTTCATATGTTTATTTCTATCTCAATTCCCTTTTACACTCAAGATTTTTGTTTTGTGTTATTTCACATTGTAAAGGTTATAGTATTTATATTGTGTTCTATAATCATAATTCCCATTTTTAAAAACAGCCCTGCTTTCATATTTAAATAGATTCAGAGCTCATCAGTCCCAGTTCTCCTGGCTTCATTCCTGAGTTCTTTATTTTGGTCAGTTTTTATTTGGTTGGATTTGGACTTCAAGCAACTAAGAAAAAACAAAACAGTATATAGGTCTTTTTCCTTTCTGTTCACATGGGAGAAGGAAATATTTATCTAATGACCATTGGGAGAAGATCCTCTGATTTTGGTTTGATCTCCCCCTTCCTCCACAAAGCCTTTATAAGTTCATTGTACAATTCTTCATCATTTCTCTCCATCTTCATTTCCTTTTCTTCCAATGTTGAGATGTTAAGAATTCTCAGGATTTTGTCTACTCACTAGTCAACATTATCTATAAACATTAATAAAAATGGAAGCTGAGATTCAAACTTTTTGATAAACTTCGGATGCATGATCATTGCAATTATATGCATTGTTTCATTTCTAAACATATGAATATAGATGCAGAGTCTGTATATTTGTGTGTTAAGCAGGTAGGATTCCTGGACATTTAACTGTTGCAGATACCTAGCACAGCTGCATCTTATTATCGTGATAGGCTCATTCTTGTAACCCAACAACTTTGCTGTGAAATTAAGCCTGAGGAGAAATCATGTGAAAAGAAATTGAGGCCCCTAGCCCACAGCTCTGACTGAGCTCATACTAGTCAGCAATAGTTTGCTAACTAGTAAATGAGCCATTTTTAAAGTGCAACCTTCATCCTCCAGTCAAAACGCCCTACAAATGCAACATGGGCCAGAGATGAGTTTGTAGACATATGGACAACAGAAATGATTCTTTTATTTTAAGCCATTAGGTTTTGGGGTGCTTTACTACATACACAATGATAGAGGCTCAGAACACACCCTCATCTGCCTCTATGGCATTAACTACTCTTGATTTTTAAATCTGAATTTTCAGGTCAGATGTTTCTTTGGAGTTCCTGTCCCATGTATTTAACTACTAACTAGATGTCTCTAAGATTTACACATCTGACATTAACGTGTTGTCTATTACCATCTGTTCTTGCTCCATTATCTTGGTTAATTTACTGTCCAGTCACTCATGGCAGAAGCCTAGAAAATCATTCTCCATTCCTGTATCTCTCTGCATCTGATTTTAGATCTGAAATATCTTCTCAAATTCTTCATTCTAACAGCCAGTGCTTTAATCCAGGTTCTTCCTCTCTCTTGTGTACTATTTTAGTAACAGGAATTGATCTAGTCTATATTCCTATATTTCACTCTCTTTAAGTTCATACTCCCTGTTGCTTGCTTAGTAACATATTTTAAACACACATATATGATCTTATTCTGGTAATTTCTGCAGTTCCTAAATGGCTTCAATTGTTTACAGAATGAAGGCATACTCTCTTAGGAGGATAGACATGGTTTTTAGTGATTTGGTCCTTTGCCAGTTGTCCAGGCTTACTTGTCTGTTCCTGTTTTTACTTTTTAATATTGAATTGCTTATGGTTCTCCAAATACTCAAAGAAGAAACCAGGCTTTTCTGTTCCTTCAGGCTGTTACACCCATTCAGGTCTTGACAATTCAGTTCTGTGTGGTTGTGAGACTGAGGTTTCTACCGTCTCGCTAGCTTATGGCTGGTGTTGCTCTTAGCTCCTATGATCTGCTTTCAGATTTTGGCCACGTGGCCCTCTCAGAAAAAATTGCAAGTTTCTCCTTCAAAGCCAGCACACAGTCTTGCTCCATTGTGCTGTGACAGTCTTACATGGTATAATCTCATTAGGGGAATGACTATGCTGTGAGTACCACCCAAGGAATTAGGATTATACCAAAACTCCTGTACACCAGGAATTTGGGGAGTCATCTTAGAATTATGTCTACCATAGCTAAATACAGATTTCTCTCTGGAAACTTTAAGGATTAGAAAAATGATTCTCTATTATTAGAAAATTTGCAAGAAAGCATCTCTGTGCGTATCTACTTTTATCCCCTAGGCTGGTTTTCTCAGTGGGCCCTTTCAGTCTGGCAGCTCATGCTCCTTTAGTTGTGGGAAATTTCTGTGTTTATTTCAGTGATGACTTCTTCCTGTCTGTTTTCTCCCTTCTCTCTTTCTGGGACTCCTGTTTGAATGTTGGGTCTCTTGAACTAGTCTCTCAATTTTACTATCTTTTCTATTTTCCAGTTGTCTTTTGCTGTACTTTCTGGCAGATTTATCCAACTTTCGTTTTCGTTTTTGTGGATACAGTCTCTTCTCCTCTTTTCGAGCTTATCAGTGGTGGTTTTCTGAACCTTTCTTCTTCCTGAATAATGTTTCCTCCATGTTACTTGTTTTTCTGTTTGTTCTGGTCTTTCATGTTAGAGGCTTTCCTCAGATGCTTATTACTCCTTGTTCATGATTTAGAATATGAAACTAAAGAAGTTGGCTGGAAATTCTGAGACTATGGATCAGACTTGTTAACTTTGAGCTCCATGGGGTGCTTGGACCTGGGCAGCTTTTTGGTGAACCACACTGTCAGTAGCTTTAGGCTTTTACCTGTGGTTGTTCAAGGTCCCCAGAGAAAGATCTTCCAGTTTTCTGCTGGAATACAGAAGTCTAGCTGCTAGCTTACTGGAAACTGGGTGGGGGAGGGGCTAGAAGGAGTCTCAGCATTTGGTTGCTCAGTCCCTCTGCTTTGCGCGTGGTATTCACACTCAGCTGTTCCACAGTCCCCCCGCATTTCTTCTGGTATGATGCAGGGGTGGTTGCCTAAGCTCACGGAGTTAGGGAAGAGGATCTAGAGGTCTAACTGCTTCTCCAAAGGTTTTGTCTGGTCTTTCTTACTCTAGAGCCTTCCTGCCGTCATTCCCCTTCCACTCCTTCTTTCCCTGTTCCAGAGGCTCCAGGCACTGACAGTTCCTGAGCAGTTTTAGGATTCTGCAGTTAAAATGAAATTGTTTCTTATCCTTTCCTCTCGTGGCTTAGGATTTTGTTGTGCTCTAGCTTCTAAGACTTCACTGCCTTTACTCTTTTCCCTTCTTCATGTATGTATGTTCATCTGTTTTGAAAAATCCTACTGCTGAAGTTGCCCTGGGATTTCCGGAAGAAGTGAAGTTAGATGTGTGTTCAAGCTGATGTCATCTCAGATGTTCCTCATTGTTCTGTAATATGTCATTATATATGTTAAATTCTTATATGGAAGAATTTGTTATGTGTTTCATTTTTGTTTCAAATCTCTCTCTTTATGCAGCAGCACCACAGTTTTATTTATTGCTTTTTTGGGTTTCTCTGTGATATCCTTATTCTTTATGGTTGTAAATATCTGCTTAACTACTTGTGAAATTTGTTAGTTTCATATGTTAGTTTAAATTATATAGGTACCTAGGAACATGAAACTTAGAAAACCTTGAGACCATTTTTGTTAACTGTGGATTTATTTCATAGACTTGTTTTTTCACTTATTATTAGCAGGGTTTAAATCCAAATGTTGGAACATTATTATCACATAGTGAAGACGTTTTGTTCTTTTTCTAAATGAAGACTGAAGTTGCTGGAGATCCTAGACAAGTTTCAACTGTTCATCTACAACTAGGATTACCACTGGTTTTTATTGTTGGTCAACAAGCTACTTATGAAGCTGATAGAACAACTGCAGAATGGGTTGCTTGGCGTCTTCTGGGAAAAGCTGGAGTTCTATTTTTGTTAAGGTATTTTAAACATGGAATAGTAACTCTTCTGTATTTAGCAGGACACTTGTATTTTTCTTGGTAATCTGTTCACTGGTAAATAAATTCAAATCTCTAATAGATTCTAATATAGTTAGAGCCAGTTGCTGAATTGAAGTCTTTAATTATCAGCTTGATTAATATTTAGACCTTTAAACTTTACTAAATGAAGGTGTAGATTAAGATAGAGTATAGAAAACCTGGTCTGTATTTACATGAAAAATTTCTCAGACTCACTAAATTGTAATCTTTTTTCATAAACATTTTTAGTATAAGATTTTCAATTCAATTTTAGATTGACCTCCTGGATGACTATTATTCTTGAGATTGGCAACATATAACATTTATTTCCATTTTGATAAAGGGACTCTTTGGAACTGGACGTTCCTCAGGATACTAATGTTATCATCAGAAGAGCAGAAGAGGTTGGTCATTTTCTATATTGGTCTACAACGTGTGCTTATTTAAAAGAGGTTAATATACATGGTCCTAAAGTAACATATGCTTATTACAGGAAAATTCTATGAATTGCCACTATTCAGAGATAACTGTTGTTAATATTTTGGTGTGTTATTTTCATTTGTTAATCTCTTTTTCTGTGTGTGTTTGTGTGTGTGTGTATTTATATAAATATATGTATATCTACATATGCATTTTTTAAAGAAATTTAGGTTCATGCTGTATACATCCTACCTTTCACATACAATTATATTTCATTACTTGGTATTGTGCCGTGATGCCTGCCTTTAAACACTGTTTTGAGCATCACTGATTTATTTCCCTTTGCTAAATTTCTAGAAGTAAATTTTGTTAAATGAGATTTGTCTTTTTCAGAGCTTGAGCCTTTAGCCACTTTAATTAATCATTTTGGTGATTTAAAAATTTTATAGACTATACTTCATTTAAAATTACTATAAACTATTGGCTGTATTCCTTATGCTGTACAATATATCCTTGTGACTTATTTATTTTATTCATGATAGTTTGTACCTCTTAATCCCCTCCCCCATTCCCTCTTTCTACTGGTAGCCATAGTTTGTACTCTGTATCTCTGAGTCTGTTTCTGTTTTGTTATATTCATTCATTTTATGTTTTAAATTCCACATATAAGTGATGTACAGCATTTGTCTTTTTCTGCCTGATTTATTTCATTGAGCATAATATCCTCCAGGTCCATCTATGTTATTGGAAATGACAAAATTTCATTCTTTTTTATGGCAGAGTGATATTTCGTTGCATATGTATGCCACATCTCCTTTACCCACTTGTCTGTTCATAGACACTTAGGTTGCTTCCATATCTTGGCTATTGTAAATAATGCTACTATGAAGACTGGAGTGTATGTATCTTTTCAGATTAGTGTTTTTGTTTTCTTTGGATTCTTCTCTTTTATTTAATTGACTTTCATTTTTTTTTTTTCTGAATGTTAGTTTTCTTTCTTTTCTTCCATGGAACGGCATTTTATTTTAAATATAGCAGTGTGTACATGTCAATGGGAATTTTAAAGACTTTTGAAATACACAGTTAAATTTCCCTCCAGAAATATTATTTTACCAGAAGGATTTAGAATTCCTTGTTCTTTGTACGTCTTTGTCAGTACCAAGTAGTAATCTTTTAAAAAAAAGTTCTATACACAAAAAAGTTTCCATATTAATTTGCATGTCTTTGATAACTTTAACTGGTGAGAGCACCTGTATTTCCTTTGTAAATTTCTTAAATTTTTTAATTTCCTAAATTCTTAAAAATTTCCTTAAATTTTTCTTAATAACTCTTTGGAATATTTTCTAAATATTTTAAACATGTGCTAAAAATTGTTGATATGTTTACAAATGGTCAGATAGTTTAAACTTAAATTCTCTTGCACAAGTCAATGGTATGAATATTGGATTCATATATCAAGGTTGCTGGGAGAAATATCAGTAACCTCAGATATGCAGGTGACACCACCCTTATGGAAGAAAGTGGAGAAGAACTAAAGAGCCTCTTGATGAAAGTGAAAGAGGAGAGTGAAAAAGATGGCTTAAAACTCAGCATTTGAAAACTAAGATCATGGCATCTGGTCCCATCACTCCATGGCAAATAGATGGAGAAACAATGGAAACAATGAGAGACTTTATTTTCTTGGGCTTCAAAATGATTGCAGATGGTGACTGCAGCCATGAAATTAAAAGATGCTTGCTCCTTGGAAGAAAAGCCATGACTAACCTAGACAGCATATTAGAAAGCAGAGATATCACTTTGCTGACAAAGGTCCATCTAGTCAAGGCTATGATTTTTCCAGTAGTCATGTATGGATGTGAGAGTTGGACTATAAAGAATGCTTAGCGCCAGAGAACTGATGCTTTTGAACTGTGGTGTTGGAGAAGACTCTTGAGAGTCCCTTGGACTGCAAGGAGATCAAACCAGTCAATCCTAAAAAAAATCAGTCCTGAATATTCATTGGAAGGACTGATGCTGAAGCTGAAACTCCAATACTTTGGCCACCTGATGCAAAGAACTGACTCACTGGAAAAGACCTTGATGCTGGGAAAGATTGAGGGCAGGAGGAGAAGGGGACAACAGAGGATGAGATGGTTGGATGGCATCACCGACTTGATGGACATGAGTTTGAGCAAGCTGCAGGAATTGGTGATGAACAGGGAAGCCCGGTGTGCTGCAGTTCATGCGGTCGCAAAGAGTTGGACATGACTGAGCAACTAAACTGAACTGACTGCTGAATACTGAGTTAAAGAGTCAGAAGACTTGACTCCATTCCTGCTAGTTCTGGGCCTAGATAACTCAATTAACTTCTTCCAGCTCAGTTTTCTCATTTGTGAAATAGTTATAAAACCTCTGCTTCTAACTTATAAGAAATTTTATCAGACCAAATAGGAAAATACTTTGAGAACTGTAATACTGTTTGAATATGTGTACTGTGAGGTCATTATGCTTTGCTTTTAGACCAGGTAATGGAAAGAATACTTACTGAAGCTCTTTTTTTTGTAACTATTAGATAAAGTATTCCAAAATAGGACATTACTTTGTTATTGGAAAAAAGGTTTTATGGAAGAATTAAAGTTCATGCTGTTTTTCCCAGTACATATGAAAGTTAGGTTTATAACATACTGTAGTCTGTTAAGTGTACAATAGCATTATGTCTAAAACAAATTAATGTATGTACCTTTAGTTAAAAAATAGTTACTGCTAAAAAATGCTAACCATCATCTGAGCCTCTAGTGAGTTGTAATCTTTTTGCTCATAGAGGGTCCTGCCTTGATGTTGATGGCTGCTGAGTGATCAAGACAGTGGTTGCTAAAGGTTGGGGTAGCTGTGGCAATTTCTTAAAATAAGACGGCAGTGAAGTTTGCCACATTGATTGACTCTTCCTTTCCCAAATGATTTCTCTGTAATATGCAATGCTACTTGGTAGAATTTTACCCATAGTAGAACTTCTTTCAAAATTGGAATCAATCCCCTCAGACTCTGCTGCTGCTCTATCAACTAAATTTTTGTAAGAGTCTCAATTTTTTTGTTCTCATATCAACGATCTTTAGAGCTGCTTCACCAGAAGTAGATTCCATCTCCAGAAACCACTTTCTTTGCTCATCCATAAGAAACAACTCATCTGTGCAAGTTTGATTGTGAGACTGCAGCAGGGATAATTACTGAAATAATTTAGTGGCCTAAAATTTCATGTTTTAAAAAAGTTTTGGTTGAACCTTAGTGTAAGAAATTTTAATGGAATAATTTCAATGGAATATAATTTGGTATTCTTAAAATTCCTGGGGCCAGGTATTATTTTTATGTTTATGGTTAAACAGTCAATTGAACTTTGTAGTGAAATTATTTATTTATTTTTATTAAATTACTTTCCCCCCCTTCTTTTTGGCCATGCTGCACAACTTGTGGGATCTAAATTCCCCAACCAGGGATTGAAAACCCAGGCCAGGGCAGTGAAAGCCCGATCCTAACTGCTAGGCCACCAGGGTCCTCTCTAGTGGAATTATTTTAGATTAAATATTATTTTGAATTGTGGTGGTGGTTTAGTCACTAAATCATGTAAAATATAAAAAGAATTTTGGTGCTATTTGCAATAAAATTGCATATATTTGTATCTTGTATTGAGGTAGGACTTACTGTTATATGTAAAATACTTCAGATTTCAGCAGAATGTAACTGTGGCAAAAAGCAAATGAGACTTTCAGTTCCATGTTTTGCCCTGTTTTCTAGTAGCATGCACTATCTTTCTATAATGTTTAGATACTTTTAATATTGTGGAGTTAATTTCCCATTTTTATTTTTAAATATTAAAATTGAAATTCACAGGTTTAGTTTCATTTTAGTGTCAAGTAAAATCTATTAAAATGGTTCATTATATTCTAGTCATATCTTTTAAAATTAATGTATTTCTAGGGAGCGCAAGTGCAGTTTTTGGCGTTTAGTCCTATTGATTTAATAGTGTTCCATGTGGAAAGTACCATGAACATTGAGGAAATGGGCAAATATGAAGACATTGAAGTCCTAAAAATAGGTAATGTGTTTTTTTGATGCTCACGTTCCCCTCCCATTTCTGCCCAGCATCCTTAAAATTAGTGAAATTTCAGTGCATTAACTTTCACATTCAAGAATATGAAGAGACCTGAAGAAATTAATTTTGAATCACATTTTAGCAAGTTGATTAGGTGAAAAGATACAAGGATGCCCTATTTTGCTTAGTGTGATACGTTTCATTGTTATATGTGAGGCTTCTCTCTTTCCACCTGTGCCTTTATCCTCCAGATCAGTTCTTTCAGTCCTACTGATCTATTCCATGTTTTAAAAGGACCTAGGAGCCACAATATGATATTTATTTTTGTTATTCCTATTAGGGTATGAAATTCTGATGAATATAGTTATATTTATAGTTGTAAATGAATCCAGTTGTTAACAGTAAAAGGAGTAAACTTTGATAACATTTTTATAATTATTTTAACAGAATTTTACCAATTCTGTTTTTCTTTTTATTGTTCTATCGCTTATGTTTTGAAGTATTCTGTAGTTTTCAAGGCTATTTCCCACACATTATTTACTTAGATTGTTATCCTCTGAGTTAGCTGAGGTCACCTTCGTTGTAGATGAAGAATCTGTATTTTGGCAGAGTTAAATGATCTGCACAAAGTCACAAATGGCACATGGAGCATTCTGACTTGAAATTTCATTTATGACCATTGTCATTCCTGATACTTCTTTATAACATATACTATTCTGAAATTGCTCATTTGCTTTTCTCTCTTCTGTACTCATCTATTATAAACTTCTAAGGCAGGGATTATATCTTGTGCATTTACTAAATGTATCCCGTTTAGTAAATTATTGAATTTTTATCATGAGCCCCGTTGAGTAAATACTTTTTATGTAGTCCTGTTGTTACGAGTCCCAGGAAGGAAGGAATTTGCATATTCTTTTAATGAGATCCGTTTATGATGATGACCAAAATCTGTATTATAAATTTAGTAACGCCTCTGAGCATTAACTGAGCTTCCCTGGTGACTCAGATGGTAAAGCATCTGCCTGCAATGTGGGAGACCCAGGTTCGATCCCTGGGTTGGGAAGATCTAGAGAAGGAAATGGCAACCCACTCCAGTATTCTTGCCTGGAGAATCCCACGGACGGAGGAGCCTGGTAGGCTACAGTCCATGGGGTCACAAAGAGTTGGATACAACTGAGCAACTTCACTTTCACTAAGCTTTAACTGATACATCACCAGCTTCATGGTTTGAGCACTGCTTTAGTTTTCTGATATACAGAGGTTAGAACTGCTAATGATTTAAGCTGGAGTTCTTCTCCATAGCATCATCATTATATAGGCAGATCTGTGTTCTGGTCTCTTGCTCCTTGCTTTATTCCTATCACCGTTCATATATTCAAACTTTCCAAGTCACAGGAATCATCCAAGTGTCAGTTTAATAGGATTCCTGTCCTCAGTGGAAGTTGCTTTTTCAACATTTTGTTGCCATGTCTCATTTTACTTAGTGACTCTCTGGCTTCAGTTTGCCCTCTGGTGCTGCCTTCTCATTTTTTCTCTCTCCTGTCTTCGCTCCTCAGCCCAGTTCTTGTGTTTTGGGGTTGGGGAGTGTTTGGTCTTAACTTCCTATGTTTGTAATCCATATTGACTCATAATACAGTATGGTGTTCTGCCCAAATACACAATTGCCCTCTTATTTTCATTCCTTCTCATTAATTAGGAAAAATAGATGAGGCTTGGAAAGAGTTTGTTACCATGTAAAAGTGGAATATAAAGAAAAATGCTCTTCAAAGGAAATGAACACACAATGAATCAGAATTAAATGAACTGGGTTCTACAAAAAGGAGAGTATGAAAAAAAAAAACTTGTGTGACTAAAAAAAATATACATGTTGATAAGTAGGTAAAATGTAGAGATGAGGAGTGAATATATTTTAAAACTAAAGTGGCTTATTAAGAGAATGGGAAAGCAGAAAGGTGTTAGGACAAGGTAAGAGAAGAAAGGATGGATTAGGAAATAAGAATGGACTGGCAGTAAAATGAAAATACGTGAATAATAAGAAAATACTGTAAATGAGAAAGTTGGCCTTTATCAATTTTGATATTGAAGGCATAACTTTTAGTGTCATAGAATGTGATATTTGAAAGTATCTTAAAATTAATAGTGTAAGTCTTGTGGTTCACAGGTTTGTATACTGAGACTCAGAGTTATGTAACTGACTAGAGTCACACAGCTAAAAATTGCTGATGGGATACTAAAATCTAGATCTAGTCTTTTATGGTATTGGAAATCATATGGAAAATAATAATTTAGTTTTCTGAATGTATTGTCTTTCTCACTTCCTTTCTTTTTAACATGTTATTACAGAGAATTATAAATGTATCATAAATAGACAGGATAATAGAACAAACCTCCAGATAACCATTACCTGGCCTCACCCAACTACCATCAGTTAGTGGCTAGTCCTGTTACAGTCATAGCCCTTTACTTATTATTTTGCACCTAATTCCAAACATATAAATTCATCCATAAATATTTCCCTGTATTTCAGACATATAAGGATTCTTTTAAAATTAACATAATGCTATTACTACACCTACATGGTTAAAAATTCTTAATATCAGATGCTAAGTTGACATTCAGATTTCCAGATTCATCATGCTTTTTCATGTCACTGTTGCCTTGTACATGCTGCTCATTTTATTCATATGCCTCTACTGCCTCCTTAAGTTTCATTTTTCTTTTAATAATGTTTAGCTAGCGTCAACTTCTAGGAAGCTTTAATTGTCTCTCTGATCAAGTTAGATGTGCCTCCAGTGTTACCATATGATCCGTACAAACTTCCAACAGGACATTTGTGAATCCAGAATATGTGTGTGTATGTGTGTTTACTACATACTTGAATGGATGGATGAATGAGTGGGTGGGTGGGTCCATCCATCTTAATGAAAAGTTTTTTTTCATATTTAACTGATATGTAACATTATATTAGTTTTAGTTATATACTGTAATGATTCAATATTTCTATATATTGTGGTTAATGAAATGATTTTTGCATATTCAGAATCTACCCATAACTCAATACACATAGGATAAAATCTGAATATCTTGGTTTATGTGGCCTCTTATGGCTTTCCATGTGGTGCTAGTGGTAAAGAACCTGCTTGCCAATGCAGGAGAAGGAGACATAAAAGATGCAGGTTCAGTCCCGGATTGGGAAGGTCACCTGGAGGAGGAAATGGCAACCCACTCCTGTATTCTTGACTGGAGAATCCCGTAGACAGAGGAGCCTGGCGGGCTACCTACAGTCCATGGGGTCACAAAGAATTGAACACAACTGTGTGACTCATACACACATGATCTAGAAAGCCTGGGGGTTTCTCACATCATCCCTTCAGTCTGTTTTGTTTTGGTCACATGTGCCTTGCCTCAGTGCCCTGAGTACGCTGAGCTCTTTTATGTCTCAGAGTCTCTGCATATGTTGTTCTTTGTCTAAAACATTCTTCTGTTGATTATCTGGTAGACTTTGGATCGCCCAATTTAAATCTCCCTGTTAAAATCTCTCACTGTATCTTTTACCTTTCTGCTTAAACTGATCACCTTTATAGTTATATATTTATTTACTCATGAGTTTATTGACGGACTTTTCCATAGATAGAAATCTGTGTGGTCAGGGACTGTGTCTGCTTTGCTTACCACTTTCCTTAGTGTCCATCACAGTGCTTGCCATGCAGTAGAAGCTAAAGAAATACTGTCAAACATGTGTGGTAGGACTTTTTTAGGTTATAAATTAATGTTAATTAGAAACAAATGTTATTTGTGACAAGTTTATTTTATATTTATATTTATTATATTATTTCTTGACAAGTGTAAGTAATTCCTTTTGGAATTAACTAAAACTTGATCATTTCTAGGTCAGGAAGCATCTGAGAGTCACTTAAGATAGGAAGCCAGACAACTGGAAAGTTTTCTAAATATCATGCATTTTAAATATTAAGGTAGTATGAATTCATGAGTTTCTATGAAGTACCAAATTTTCTTATGCTTGCCTGGGAGAAAAGCTTAAATATTTTAAATTATACATTTATATTTACATTAGTTTCTCTTCAAACATTTCAGGAATTCAAGATGATGAAGTGGAAGAAACTGTTTACAGAGACAGGAAGAGACAGTTACCTTTGGAACTCACTGTGGAATTAACAGAAGAGACATTTCATGCGACAGTAACAGCTTCTGACAGCATAGTGCTTTTTTATGCTGGCTGTGAGTATTATGAGCATTTAGAGGTGACTACTGTACTGCGTATTAGGACATTTAAAGTAGGCAGATTTTACTTTTGCATCCTGTTATTTCACATTGTAAAATGACATAGCTTTCATACGTCCCACACTTTTAAACAATTTACGTCGGAGCTGTTTCTGGGTTGTAAAACTGATTATATATAGTATAGTCCAAGTGTTAGTCGCTTAGTCATATCGGACTCTTTGCAATCCCATGGACTGTAGCCCACCAAGCACTTCTGCCCCTGGGATTCTCCAGGCAAGAATCCTGGAGTGGGTTGCCGTTCCCTTCTCCAGGGGATCTGAGCCTCTTGCATTGCAGGCAGATTCTTTACCGTGTAAGCCACCAGAGAAGCCCTGATTATATATATCTGACTTATAAATTGAAGATTATGATTAAACTAGATGTTAACTTACTAATTTGGAAAACTGTTGTTATTAAAGCTAATGATTTTAATAGATTAACATTTATTATAGGGTTATAGGCATTATATTGCTATTATCTTCAAACAATAGCCATTCAACTATACTCCTTGCCAGATGAATGTAGAAAACTAGCTGTACTTGGAACTCTGTTGAATGTGTGGACAATACTGAGCGCTGCTTATTGGAATATTTCTTAGTATAAAGTAATTTTGAGATACCCCATTAATCTATATGTCTGTTGTATATAAGTATGGATGCTTTAGAAATATGTATGTTGTAATATCTATTTAATTTTTTATTTTAATGTAGGGCAAGCAGTATCCATGGCATTCCTGCAGTCCTATATCGATGTGGCAATTAAACTGAAAGGTATTACACTATTGTAGGCATGTTTATTTTCCTGGTTCTGAGCTATAGCTATTTGTAAAATTGTGTCACACTAAAGATGTAGAAAACCACATAAAATTTCAGATTATTATGTTTGTGTTTCCACCGTTAATAAGTTAAGGAATCATGAGTTTCAAATCTGTTAGGAGCATTCCCTTTGATTGTCTTCATTAAACTGTCTTATAGCTTTATACTTAATCCAGTAAACTTTTTGGCTGAATTCAGTCATTCAGCAAACATTTATTGAGTGTCTACTATGTGCCAGTTACTGTTAAATATTATTAAATATATACTAAATATTATTAAATAAAAATTTGATAGATAAGACTGTAGTCTCACAGTCTAATGAAGGCTCTAAGATCCCAGTGTTCTTGAAAATATACAGTTAGCTTTTCATGGGTAGGGAATTTCTTAATAGCCAGAATCTTTTTATTTTAACTATTCTGTGAAACCTGATTCAGTAGTAGACAAAAAGTAATCCAAGCAATGAACTCAAAATGTCTATGCCACTGTCCCAGCAAAGACAAAAGGAGTGAAGAGGTCTGTTAGTGTTAATAAGAGAGAGATAGTAATGGATTAGGTAAGTATAATATTTTGTAATCTTTCAAATAAGACAGTCTGTATCATGCTTTGTATCTTTAATATGATTTCTTCTTACTCTGTTTTTCTTGTTAATAAAAGCTGTTGTGGCTAAATGGGCTTTTTCTTGGCTACTCGAGAAATGCATCCACCATTTAGTTTTTTGGGCATTAGCTTACAGCCGCTTTTATTATTTAGTTAGTTCCTTATGGGAAGAAAGTATGCCTTATACTCAGCTCATTAGACTTGATGCATTGTCTTACATTACAGAATATCTCGCGTTTAATAATTGCTGAGTAAATGAATTAGCAAATATAGTAAAGTTTCATAAATTTTATTTTGTGGAAAAGGTGTACTGGTGTACAACTTGTGTGTGTGTATGTGTGTGTACATATATATACCCCATATATATATATATATAGATAGATAGATAGATAGATATAGATATATGGGGCTTTTGTGAATTCAAGAAGTTGAGTCCAGATAGTCAACCCTAAATACAACATGTTCTATAATAATAAAAGCATCAGAGATATAAAAAATAATTTTTGATCCATTTCTCTTCCATTCATTTCCAAACTACATTTGATCCATTGTTTGATTATTTCATTCCCCAAGTGAAGAGATGATTAAGTCTGTAGATAATATGATCCCTAATTTTTTTTTTTTTAAAGCAAATCTTGTCACTCTCTAGTTTTCCTTTATGGTTGCAGTCTACAGACTGATTCACGTTTCTTCTCTTAGGTTTTCCAGCCTTACTGGTAAATGATTAGAAGAAAGAAAAAGTAGGAAAATATAAACCATAATGAAATAGTAATTGGGTAATATCCCTGAATACTAGAATTATCCCCACTCCGCAGCCCATTTGGCTAGATACCAAATGAAAGTGGAAGAAGGTTCTCTTACCTTCTTCTCTGTTGATGACCAAATAAAGACCTGACCCCTCAATGCAAGGACTCTGAGTTGTATGTGTTTGTAGAATAAAAAAGCAGATTAACCAACCTAAAGACTTGATTTCTTTTTTCAATTACTGTGTTCTTTATGAATAACAATTCTTTTGGTAATTAGATATCAGATAGGTGGATTATTTTGGAAGTTCATGGGACTTCATATAGAAATGCATACTATAGGTAACAATAATGTTTTGTGTCTGTGGTGAAGATTATACTATAATTTTATAAACTAGGACAATATTGTAATACTTTGGGTGTTTAGTTGTATAATCTTTCATGTTTTTTTGGGAAAAAGCCACTTTTTATCTCTTAATCCAAGAGGATGAAGAATATTTTATATTAAGTCACAAGGTGGCAGCAAATGTCAAGTTTTCATAATTACATAGTATCTGTAGCTGAGTCTGTTTCTGTTTTTCAAATAATAGGATCCTTATTTGAAATTGCTGTGTTGTTAAAGTATGTGGAGTGTAATATACTATAGTCATCTTAGAAAATTAGACTATTCCACTTGAAACATGATTAAGTATTGAAACTATTTTACAGCAAAGAAAATTAAAATGTGATAACCTCAATATAAGTAGCCTTACCATTTTTTAATAATAAATACCAATATTCTTTTTTTTCAGTGTTAAAGATAACATCAGGTTTTCAGCTTGGCCTGCAGGGACACTGTAAGCAGTGGTAGACCCACTGAGGTTGCTTATTGAAGGGAGAGAACTACATTTATTATGACACCATGCTCCATCCTTGGTGGCAATACATAGTATGATACTCTGTCTGAACAAGCACCAGTACATGTACCACTAGATATTTATTGACTAAATGACTAAGATAAAGGAGAAGAGAACTTTATAGAGTAGATATAAGCTTAGAAGGAATAAAGCTTTATCTTTGTATGCTCATATAATATTCAGGTATTAACATACTTTAATGTAAACACTGAGAATTTGGTCAATGAAGAAATATCAAGGTACATTTCACAATTTTTATTGGACACATAATATGTAATAGACATTGTACTAGGTAGCAGGTTTATAAGACAGACTAGACCCTGTGAGATAGAATCTAGGATCATAATGTAAGGATTTTTTTTTTAGTGTTAAAACTTTTGATGATAAAATATTGCATTTCACAATTTTAGTCATGTGGGTAGGTTACATACTAATTTAGAATTTAGGATTAAATTGATATACAAAGATTCCTTCTTGATCTAATACTATATTAAAATGTACCCTTATTAGATTTTCTTCCTTTCTTTAGCTGAGTTATATGGTACTTTGTTATTTGATTTTTGATATCTCTTCACCTAACTATATATTTTGGAGAACTGGAGAACTTTGCATATACAGTTGACTTCGACATTGCAGAGATTAGGGGCGTTGACTTTCCATGCTAGAGAAAATCCAAGGATAACAGATTTGGCCCTCCATATACACATTTGCTCTATATCTAAGTTTCCACATCCATGGATTCATCCAACTTTGGATCTTGTAGGACTGTGGTATTTACCATTGAAAAAAATCCATAAGTGGACCTGCACAGTGTTTTTCAAGGGTCAACTGTATTAGTATAGAACAAGTAGGAATTTCTCTTTGAGGTTCTGCTATGTGTTTTCTCAGGCTGAAAATAAATTATTTAAATAAATATGTATGAAATTATACTATTTAGATAGGTTGGGTATGTGAAAGTGAAAAGTGAAAGTCGCTCAGTCGTGTCCAACTCTTTGCAACTCCATAGAAGTCCATGGAATTCTCCAGGCCAGAATACTGGAGTGGGTGGCTTTTCCCTTCTCCAGGGGGTCTTCCCAACCCAGGGGTCGAACCCAGGTCTCCTACATACCAGCTGAGCCACAAGGGAAACCAAGTGGGTAGCCTATCCCTTCTCCAGGGGAATCGTCCCAACCCAGGAATCAAACTGGGGTCTCCTGCATTGCAGGCAGATTTTTTACCAACTGAGCTATCAGAGAAGCCCTAGATAAATATCATGGAGGCCCTAGATAGTATATTCATGCACATATTAAGGGCTTCCCTGGTGGCTTAGAGGGTAAAGCGTCCACCTGCAATGCAGGAGACCCAGGTTCAATCCTTGAGTCGGGAAGATCCCCTGGAGAAGGAAATGGCAACCCACTCCAGTAGTCTTGCCTGGAAAATCCCATGGATGGAGGAGCCTGGGAGGCTGCAGTCCATGGGTTCGCAAAGAGTTGGACACGACTGAGTGACTTCACTTTCACTTTTCACTTTTTATGTGCAAGGACTGCTCTAGATTCTGGAAAATTGGTAATGAGGAAACCAAACACAGTCCTTGCTCTTGGGAAGCTCAGATCATGCAACAACACAGATGAGTACATAATTCCATGATGAGGTAGGGAAAAGAGCATGGTCCTTTAGGAGTAAAAGAATCAGATATAGATCAGAGAGTCAATGGAGACTTCTTTGAAATGGTCACACATGCAGAGATCTGAAGGGTGAGGAAGACCTGACTGGTAACACTGGTAGAGGTGGGCTGATATCAAAATAGATTTGAGTTTTGAAAAGGTATCTCTAGCTTCAGTGCAGAGACATATTAAATTCTGGGAGATGATTTAGAAGTGATGACTAAAATGGTGGCAGTAAAGAGAAAGGGACAGATATAAGAAGTACTCAAAATTTAGGTGGTAAAATTGGAAGGCATGCAGATTGATGAGGTGAGACCTGAGGAGTTTAGGAATGAGAAAGTGTGAAAGGTGATGCTTTGCTTTCAGAGTTGCACAAGATGGCAACGTTCACTACTGTTCAGAGCAAAGACAACATGTTTGGTTTTAGGCGTCTTGAGTTTGAGGATGTTTCTGTTCAGAGGGACCTAGAGAAGGCAGTATGGATACATGGTTCTGGAACTTTGAGGAGCCTGGGCCAAAGCTATAAATTTAGGATTTATTAGGTTGTTGATGATTATTGAGATGGTCTAGAAGCGAGTGAAGAACAAGAGAAAGCAACTTAAACTGAGCCTTGAGGGAACTCCCGACTCCACTGGCCAAAGAGCCTGCAAAAGGGAACAAAAGGAGGCAGCTGGGGAGAGGTTGGAGCCAATGGGAGAAGGTGCTGCAAGGAACCAAGGGAAGAGAGTGTGCCAGGAGTGTGTTGTGCTGCTGAGAAGTTGAAATAAGAACGGGATATAAAGGCATGGACAGTTCTCAACAACTGAGTTTCCCACATTAACATTTATAAAAATGTGCATTTTCTTTTTATGCAGGCACATCCACTATGCTGCTTGCTAGAGTAAACTGTGCAGATTGGCCTCATATGTGTACCAAGCAAAATGTTACCCAATTTCCTGTTGTAAAGATGTACAAGGAAGGCCAGAACCCGGTATCTTACACTGGTATGCTGGGAACTGAAGATCTCTTAAAATTTATTCAACTGTAAGTATTCAGTGTCACCCTAAGATCTTTTAAGTTTTTGTTCAACTCCTAATTCCCTTACTTATTTGACACACCTTGGATAGTATGAACACTGATGAGAAGAGCCTATTACTTTTTATCACTTTTGGGGAGATAGAAATTTTATTTAATGAGACTGATTTTTTTTTTTGTTTAGAATAGTGTTCAGTTGTCTTTATTTTGTCAGATGTTTATCCTATGGAATATACTAAGTTCAATATATATATATATACTTTACACACTGAGAAGTATTTTTAAAAATTAATTTTGACTATAAATATCCATCCAGCAACAGAATTTCATGCCCAGTGAACATTACATCTGTCCAAGAAGCAGAAGAATATTTAAATGGGGAATTATATAAAGACCTAATCTCCTATTCTAGCATCTCAGTACTGGGACTGTTTAGTCCAACCATGACAAGAGGTAAGTGGAACTGAACATTTAAATTATATAATGTATAGTTGAAGGCTTGTTTACTTGTTTTCTTTTTAAAGAATTAATACCTTTTTAAATTAAAGCAAATTCAATTGTAGAGAATTTTGAAAATGCCAAGAAGTTTGAAGAAAAATAAAAATCTTTAGAGTTGTTAAATTTTAATGTAATTTCTTCCCTTTTTTTTGTGAACGTATGTGTTGAATATTAATATAAATTTTAATGTAATTGGGCTAGTACTCTGTATTTAGGTTAGTATCTGCTGTTTTTATTTAACATTAAGTGGGTGCATTTTTCCATGTGGTTAATATTCTTCAAAAACATCATGGCTGTATAATATTTGATTGGATGAATATACTATAATTTATTTAACTGTTTACCAACAGATAATTTATTTTATTTCCTTTCTTCTTTGTATTGTAAAGAGTATTTTTATTTATGAGTCTTTGTGTAGGTTTTAGACTATTTAATAGCTATGGGTTCCCAGTAAGTGAATAACTTTGTCTTCTGTAAACTGTATATATGTTATTCATTTTTTTAAAAAAAATTTTAGCATTTGTCTAAGGAATTACTATGAGATTATTATATATTAAAGATATTAAGCTTTTGTCATTTTATTAATATTACAATTATTTCCCCCAGCTTGTTGTTTGCCTTTTAGCTTTGCCTAGTAATTTTATATGTAATAGTTAAAATTTTTTTCAAATTTATTAATTTTGAGATTTCTTCCATTGCTTTAACTATAGAAAATCCTTATCATTCTGATCAGTTAATAGCTACCTGTCTCTTCTTGTTGCTTTATAATATTTTCTTATGCTATATTGTCTTCTTGTTTTGAATATTCTTTTTTAAAATTTGTGAGTGATCACAGATAACATGAAACTTAGCATCTTAATCATTTATAAGTGTATAGTTAACTCGTGTTAACTGTATTTCTATTGTGTGCAAATTCTGATTTCCAGAATTTTTTCATATTAAAAAATTGAAAGTCTTTATATGTTAAAGAGCATCTTCCTTTGCCTGTTTCCCTAGTGCTTGGCAAACACCGTTTTCCTGTCCATTTCTATGAGTTTGACTACTCTAGTACCTCATGAAAGCCAGATCATGTAGTGTTTGTCTTTTTCTGAATAGCTAATCTATATACACATATCTTTTAAAATGTTTCCTATTTTATTCACTTTACCTATTGATACTTAATCTGTTTATTTTATAAAGCATGTTGAATATTTTTGGGTCATCTCTTTTTCTTTTTGACAATTTCTTATCTTTTTTGCCTATTGACTCTTCTAAAAGAAGAGTCAAAATGTCAGCCATTTACACATATTGTCTAAACTTATTCAAATTTTTGTTGCTTGTTTTATACTTCACTGGTATTTCTTTTTTAAAAAAAGTTTTATTTTTTTTTAATTTACTGAAGGGTAGTTGATTTATAATGTTGTATTAATTTCAGCTGTACTTCAGAGTGACTCAGTGACATATATTTTTTCATATTCTTTTCCATTATGGTTTATCATAGGATACTGTAATAGTTCCCTGTGCTTTACAGTAGAATCTTGTTGTTTATTCATCCTATATATACAAGTTGGTATATGTTAATCCCAAACTCCCAATTCTTCCCTCCCTCACACTTCCCTCCTTGTCAAACACTAGTCTGTTCTGGTTTGTGAGGCTGTTTCTGTTTCACAGATATTTCATTTATGTTGTATTTTAGATTCCCCATATAAGTGATATCATATGGTATTTGTCTTTCTCTTTCTGACTTACTTCACTGTCTGATAATCTCTAGGTCCATGCATGTTGTTGCAAATGGCATTATTTCATTCTTTTTCATGGCTGAGTAGTATTCCATTATATATGTATGTACCCCATCTTCTTTATCTGTTCATCTGTTGATGGAAATTTAATTTATTTGTGTCTTGGCTATTGTGAATAGTGCTGCTGTGAACATAGGGGTGCTTATAACCTTTCAAATTATAGTTTTGTCTGGGTTTATGCCTAGGGGTGGAATTACAGAATCATATGGCAACTCTATTTTTGGTTTTTTGAGCAACTTTCATATACTGTTTTCCTATAGTGGCTGCACCACTTTATATTCCCACCAACAGTATAAGAGAGTACCTTTTTCTTCACACCCTTTCTGATATTTATTATTTGTAGACTTTTTAATGATGGCCATTCTGACTGGTGTGAGGTGGTATCTCATTGTAGTTTTGATTTGCATTTCTCTAATAATTAATGATAATGAGCATCTGTGTCTTCTTTGGAGAAATGTCTGTTTAGACCTTCTGCCCATTTTTTAAATTGGGTTGTTTGTTTTTATTATTGAATTATGTGAGCTGTTTGTGTATTTTGGAAATTAAGCCTTTATTGGTTGCATCCTTTGCAGATATTTTTTCCCAGTTCCTAGGTTGTTTTTTTGTTTTATTTTTGGTTTCCTTTTCTATACAGAAGCTAGTAAGCTTGATTAGGTCATATTTATTTACTTTTGCTTTTATTTCTATTTCCTTGGGAGACTAACCTACGAAAACTAATTCATCTTATTTTTTTTTTTTAATTTTCTTTACTTTATTGTGTTGGTTTTGCCATACATTGACATGAAACTGCCATGGGTTTACATATGCTCCCCCTCCAGAACCCCCCTCCCTCCTCCCTCCTGACTCCCTCCCCCTGGGTCATCTTGGTGCACCAGCCCTGAGCATCAGCCTTGGGCTGGCGATTGATTTCACATATGATAATTAACATGTTTCAATGCCATTCTCCCATAACATCCCACCCTTGCCCTCTTCCACAGAGTCCACGAGTCTGTTCTATACATCTGTGTTTCTTTTGCTGTCTCGCATGCAGGGTTCTCGTTACCATTTTTCTAAATTCCATATGTATGCGTTAGTATACTGTATTGTTGTTTTTCCTTCTGGCTTACTTCACTCCGGATAATTCATCTTATTTTTGATGCATTTCAAATTAATGCTTTTGCCTTCAGCTTTGATATAATGCTTATAGTAATAAGTTTAATTTGTTTTACATAGTATTGTTGGTTTTCCATAGTATCATAAGCCCACCAGTGGGCTCCTCTGATGGCTGAGATGGTAAAGAATCTGCCTTGCAGGTAGGAGCCCCAGGTTTGATCCCTGGGTTGGGAAAATTCCCTAGAGAGTGGAATACTCACTCTAGTATTCTTACCAGGAGAATTCATGGACAGAGGAGCTTGACGGGTTATACTCTATGGGGTTACAAAGAGTCGGACAAAACTGAGCAGTTAGAACTCTCTCTACACTGTTGGGTATAGTGTTCTTTTAATATTACAACTTCTCTATACTTAAACTGCCTCTCTTTACTTTTTTTGTCCTTCAAAGGACTGTGTCTTTCAATAAGCTTTAAAGAGAGAGTCCACAGGGCATTTCTTCTAACCAGTGGTGTTGCTTAGAATGTCATCTCTTGGCTTTGGAGATGGATGGCCTCTTGACTGGGTGGCAAAAAGTGTTTTCTTCATCATGTCAACTGAAAAAATGAAAAAAAGCACAATGTGAGAGTTGTGAGTCAAGTTTTATTTGGGGGCAAAATGAAGATTATAGCCTGGAGCCAACCTCTCAGATAGTTTTGAGGACCTGCTCTGAAGAGCTGAGCGGGGAGGCAGTGTATATGTAATTGTGGGGAAGAGGAATGCATGCAGGCAAGCACACGTTTTGACAGAGACTGCTGCCAGTCACAAGAGGTTGCTGCCAGGCAGGGGGCGCTTATGTCTCTGTTAATGATTTAGTGCTGCTTTTCTAGATGCGAAAAGATACAAGAAATTGGGTCCATAAAATCTTCTGAGAGTATCTATTTGAAGGCCTGTTCTGCCAGTTTTCCCCAGAGTGCAGAGTGCCTCATTCCTGATTTCCACCCCGAACTCCTTTCAGGGTGTGTTCAACTGAACACAACTAAAATGGTCAATTGCCTCATCCTTATAGAGGCAGATGGCAAGTAACAGTGTTTAGTTGGCATTCTCATGCTGTTTCCATTTATGTAGCAAACTTCCTCTTTCATTTTTCTTTTATTTAAGATGAATTTCAAAATCTTAATAAAATAGTTTAAGGATGTTTGTATGGGAAAAAGATCCCCAGTGTCCAGCATTATAATTGTATATAGTTGATACTATTAACTATTGATTCTTATTAAATTTTGCTTTCTACAAATTGCTGTCTAGTAATTTTTTCTTTCTACTTTGTCTTCAAAATTTTTAAAAATAAAAAGCCAAAAGAACTCACTAGTAAGAATAATAAGACTGTTAATGTGTGCCATGTGGCTTACCATCTTAGAAGGCAAAATCCAGAGAGCATAACTTTTTAATTTCTATTCTATGAAAAATCATGAAGTAAATGACTCTGTTTTATTCCTTTTTCCCTTTCTCATGTTTTTTCACCCACACTGACTTTGTTTCCTGCCTACCTCAGGTGCCTTGTGTCCTGAAGTTCTTGTTTATTATTTACACTGGGCCTCCTTCTGAAATGAATTAGTCTTTAGATAATAAAAAGCACAAATACAGTAAAACCATTAAAACAAGGATAAGAGTCAAGCAATAAAAGTAGGAGATAATTAGGTAAAATGCCTACAAACAGTGCAGTGATCATAAAACTTAACCCTGAGCAGTCTAGTAGCAAACAGAAACAAAGATGAAATTTTTGCCAACTTATCATCATTATATAATAAATGACAAAATACAAGTTAGGGTGCTGAGTCACCCAGAGAGAAAATATTTCTCTGATTGTACATGCTGAGAGGAATTTTTCATATATGTGTGTATATACACATATGTATTTTATTTAGAGATAAAGGAACACATAAGGAACAGTGTGTTGTTTAGTCACCAAGTTGTGTCCAACTCTTCTTGAGCCCATAAACCGTAGCCTGCCAGCCCGCTCTGTCCATGGGATTTCCCAGGCAATAACCTGGAAGCGGGTTGCCATTTCCTTCTCCAGGGGATCTTCCTGACCCAGGGATTGAACCCACATCTCCTGCATTGGCAGGCAGATTCTTTACCACTGAGGCACTTGCATGACCCCCAGAAACACTGTGCTTAACCATATTTCTATACAAATGATGATAGAATTTACATATAATTATCCCTCAACAAATGTCAAACGCATAATGCTGAAGTATTGATACACAAAGGTGGTTCTGGGGTACCAGGATGATGTAGTCTGGATATGATGCTCTTTTCCTGGCTTGGTTGCTTCTCAGCCTTTTAAGTCAGGTATTAGTTCCTCTCCTTTTTGTTTGTTTTTGTTTGCAGGCATTCCTGTGATAGTTGTTGGATTTTCAGCATCTACTGAATGAGAAAACATCAAACAATAAAGGGCTCTCATGAATCCATAGAATTTTTATGTTCATTTTGATTATATTCACAAATGCTAACTACCAACATTTGCTGAGCACTTTTTGTATGAGATATTAATTGTTGTTCATGTAGATTCTAATGGTTTGAATTCTAATGTGAGTCCCATGAAAGCTGAAATGTCTTTTATCCGCTGGTGTATCTTTCAGGCCCCTCCACTAGAAAGTTACTACTTTTCCCCTGATAGTTAATAAATACCTTGTGGGAATATAATTTAAAACTCTGTCATTGTTTCTCATCTTACTTTTGCATACTGGTTTTAGAATCCACTCACTGCCTGAAAGAGGTATTACTGTGATAGTTGCCAAGTGGGCAGTTTCTAATCCCATTATTCCTTTTACCTTTTGTTAGTTGGCATACTACTCATTTGTTTATCAGCATGGTTATCTGAGTTCTTATTTTATTCAATGAATTATAATCAGTCACTATCATTAGTTTGCTCAGGTTGTCCTAGGATCCCTTTCATTCTATAATGCTTTTTTTCTCCTCATCCCTAGTACCTGTGACCTTTTGATATGTCTCCATTGTTTTATGAATGTCCTTTGCCACAAAATGTTCCCAGCCCCATTCCTAGAATCAGTCAGTTCTCCTGGGAATCCAGTTTCCTTTAGTGACACATTGAATCTAAAAGCTGAGATCTAGGGGTTAGGAATGCTTTTAGTTTCTGGGGTGTTCTTGCCTCTTGCTGACAGAGCTAAAATACAGATAAATCTACATATTAGTGTGTATAAATATAACTATGTAATAAAATGTAACAGTGGAAAAAAGCAGTATTGCTAGATTAATGTTTAGTCAGTCATGCCAAACTCTTTGTGACCGCATGGCCTGTAGCCTGCCAGGCTTCTCTGTCCATGGACTTCTACAGGCAAGACTACTTGCATGGGTTGCCATTTGCTTCTCCAGGGAACCTTCCTGACCCAGGAACTGAACCCACTTCTCCTCCTTTGGCAGGTGGATTCTTTACCACTGAGCCACCAGGAAAGCTACCAAGTCTATACTGAAATATATTTATAATTAATACTAAAGCACTATCATCTATAAATCTGTTCATCAGTTGAATAGCACATAGAACTTTAAAGGTTTCAGAGTTGTATCTTGTTTGTATATTTATAGCAAAAGAAGAGTTCGCTGAAGCAGGAAGCTACCTAAAAGGATCTGTTACCACAGGAATTTATTCTGGAGAAGATGTTTTGAGACTGTAAGTATATTATAATTTGAGGGAGGAGGAAGTTTGCAAAATAGGGTATTACCTGTCTTCACATGATTTTTTTAAAGGAGAACAGGGCAGCAACATACCTAAATTTTTAATTTCATCCTGGGAAAATCTGGAAAGTACTCTCTGGCTATTTAGAATTTTTCCATACTCAAAATTCTTCTTTAGGCTAGAGCCCGCCATGAGGCAACATTGGATTCATACCACTTCATCTTCCTATAAATGTTTTTCCTCTTTGGATTCTATTACCTGCAATTTAAATTCTTTGCAATTATAGTTTTTTGAGGAATTTTACATCTTGAGGGTCTGGGTTTTGATTTGCCATCAAGGTATGCATAAAAATCAGAGTTTTTACATGTTTCTCCCAGAGTTTTAGGTGATGAACTGATAGTTCTAGTTAATTTTGTTATTGCAGACATAAACTGAAGCAGTACTTTTTTAGCCACTTAAGCTGCTATATGTGTAGAATTTGGGGCTCCAGTAAACTATCAGATATTTCAATTGCTGCAGAATGAATGAACTGAAGATTTAGACGTTATTAGTACCCATCACATCCTACACTAATGACTCATCTTCAGATGCACGTGGAGTTGTCTGTGTTTCTTACCCTCTGACTATATTATCACCAATTGTGATTTCTGAGCTTAATTAAATCTTTCACCCTGAACACTGGTGACACATGCATTTGATGACTGAGCTCCTGTCATCATCTATCTGAGAAATCAGTGACTTTTGAGAAAGTGAATACTGAACTCTAGGCTTTTAGGGAATATGAGACCTATTCAACTGACACATGGAGTCACCCACTGTCTTTTAGACCAGTAGTTTTCAGAGTATGTTTTATTTCTAACTGACTCATCCACTAAGAGCACCTTCCGGGTAATCTGAAGACTGGGTAGTAGAAAGCCCAGTCTTGAGATTTATACTTTGTTTTAGCATGAATTAAGTTTTTACATGATATAAGTGTTACCATATCACTGGTAATTTCACACGGGCATTTTTTCCTATTTATTTTTGTTTTAGGTTTAGTTAGCAAAAGTAGTGGTAGGAGAGAGCAGATTTCAGGTTCTGTTTCAGTGGAGAGAGCTCAGACTCTGTATCTGGAATACCTCAGTGTGAATTCTGTCTCTGCTATTTATCACTCTTTCATCATCTGTAAAATGAGGATTATAGGGCCGTTCTGAGGGTTAAATAAAAATGTAACTAGAAGCACCTGGTGTAGTGCCTGGCAAATATAGGCCTGTTCTCATAAATGCCTGTCTCCTTGGTCAGCAGTTTGGTGAGCAGTCCAAAAAGTTACAAACCATTCAGTGTGCTACTAGTCCTATTTAGACACTTTCTTGATGAGTAAATTGTCTAGAAAAAAAAAATCTGGCTAGATTAGTATCTGCTGTTTTCTTTTAATCTAGGTTGTCAAGGCTCTTGAACTTGTTCAGATAGCCTCACATAAAAGCTAAGTTTGCCTGGAAATGGAGTTTTGTTTTGTTTTTTTTTTTCTTAGTAGGGCTTCCCATTTGCTGCCTCCACTGTGACTTCTTGGCCTAACTGTTCATGTTTTTGATGACTTGCTGTATTTTGGTTGGGAATTTTAATACTCTGTTTCTCCATAGGTCAAGTAAATACACCATAACTCCTCCAGCCCTGCTGCTTGCCAGACACAAAGAAGGCAAAATAGAGAGCATTCCATTAGTTAACGTCCATGTGCAAGACATAGTTCAGATAATAACAAATGCATCACTGGAAACATTTGTGAGTATATTTTATAATAAGGATGTTGTTTGAAATAAAATCTAGAGCAGTTAAAGATAGTGTAAAAAACTGTGTTTTAATACATGGTTTTCCATCTTTTGCTGGCACAGGGCATGATGTTTGGTGAGCTCTAGATTCATTGGGTTGCTCTGTTTTATTATTCACCCATCATGCATATAGCTTCTTTAATCCACTGCCAAAAGTTTACATGTCTTTGGATTATTTTTCTTTCTGAGATGCTTGTGGCTGATGGCCAGTTGAAGTACTCCATCTGGGCTGAAACTTGGCATGAAGCAAGTTTAGATTCCAGAGAGCGGCATGCTAGGCTTCCAGTCCTTGCTTGCCTCCTTACTTGCTGTTGTGTAAGCGTCTCTCCACATGTGTAAAAAGGTTATTGTCAGGACTGAGTGAGGATGGGTGTTCAGTGCTCCGTGTACAGTGTTTAGCCCCTGATAAACACTCAGCAAACGTTTGCTAGTATTGCTTACATTATTGGAGAGAAAAGTATGATTTATCAAAGTCCTTTTTCTGATGCCTACTTTGTATAATAGTGGATTTAAAGGCACAACAGATGTAACCTGCATTTCTTGATTTTGGTTGTTTTGCATTAATATTAAACACAGCTAGAATATTATAAATTGATGCTTTTCTACATTTCTAAAGTGACATGGGAGCAGTATTATCAATTATAAATACTGAATGAATATACCTTTGTTATTGTCTTTTGTCATGATGATCTAAACATTACATTTTAGGCTAAAGAAATGAATGTGTTCTGTAAGTCATTTTGTGGCCTCAGTCCTTTTAACTCCCTTCCCTAATTAAAGTTACAGTTTATAATTAATTAAATCATTAAAATTTTTAGGATGCAGTTTTTAAATTATTAAAGTAACATTTTTGTCTTTAATAACTTTATTAAGTGACTGTTTCTTTGGCACATCCATAGTGTAATATTTTTGGAATTTTTAAAAGACGTTAGCTTTTTTCCCAGATAATACAGAAAACTATAAAGAGGAAAATTAGAATAAAAAATAACTTCTTTAACCAAGCTTAAATTTAGGGATGTATTTTCCCAAACTTAAAAAAACGTCCGTGTGTGCTGTTAAATTTCCTAATGCTGCTTTGTGTTGGAGCTTTTAAGTTGAGAGCATCAGTGGCTGTATACAATAGCTAGCTAGCAGTAAGCTATCTTCTGGCCTGCCCTTAGGTACTAGAAAGACTTCCTCTGGATAGGAAAGAGCAATGGATGGCCAGATGGTAAACATTTTTTTATATAACATCAAACTTTTATTTTAATGAACCTGATGACAAATTAGACCAGGTAAATAATGCCCAGATCATAGTTAGTTAAATGTTAGTTGCTCAGTCATGTCCAACTCTTTTATCACCTCATGGATTCTATGTAGCCCACTAGGTTCCTCTGTCCATGGAATTTTGCAGGCAAGAATACTGGACTAGGTTGCCATGCCCTCCTCCAGGGGATCTTCCCAACCCAGGGATTGAACCTGCATCTCTTATGTCTCCTGCAGTGGCAGGCACTAGCACCACCTGGGAAGCCCGGAGAATGACATGTATACCATCTATGTAATGGCTCATAAATTCATATGGCCAACACAGACCTTGGGCCTGCTCTCCAGGCTCCTATATACAGTTGTCTGCTTGACAGTTTGTCTTGAATATCTTTGGAAATGAAAGTGGTAGTCGCTCAGTTGTGTCTGACTCTTCATGAACCCCCTGCCAGGTTCCTTTGTGGAATTTTCCAGGCAAGAATATTGGAACTCTGCAGGCAAGAACACTGCAGTGGGTAGCCGTTCCTTTCCCCAGGGGATCTTCTCAAACCAGGCATCAGACCTGGGTTTCCTGCATTGCAGGCAGATTACCATCAGAGTCATCAAGGACGCCTCGAATCATAGCTAATTACATGCTAATTAACTATGTAGTTATTACAGTTAAGCAATAGTATATTTAAGGCTGTCACACTTAGAACTATTTGTTGGGTAATATGTTTAGCACTTTTCTCAACTACATTGAGTTTGTTTTTGTGCTTTTTTTTTCATTTTTCTTATTATAAATAATATGGGAACACACATTATTATAGTCTCTCATATACTCAAATAGCCAAATAGCCAACAGTCATCCTCCAGGAACCACATTTGATGACCTTTTCTTTTTCTCTAAGTAGCCTCTGAGTAGCAATCAAAACCACTGATTGTGCTGTTCCTTTTTAAGGTTCTCTCTCCTTTTGGCTTTTGCAGTTCTGTCCTCTCCAGGTGCACCTTCAACCCTCTTGCCTCTCCAGAATTACATCTTTAACCATGTTTTCTTCTTTTGCTACATTCATTCTTTGGGAGACTTAGTATCTATACCCATAACTTATATGGGTCATTATCCCAGCTGATGATTCCTAACTTTTGAGTTTCTAATCTTAACTAAACTTGCATAACTCTTAGTTTTTCTTTCCTGACAGGAAAGAGCAGTGCCTGTCACTGGCCTATCTTTGCACAAATTCATACCCTAGTCAGTCATCTAAAACAGGCCTGACCATGTGACTTATTTGGTACAAAATCTTCTCAGTGTTTCTGGGAGCTAGAAAACCTCTCTAGTCATTTTCCAATGTGGCCTTACAGCCGTATTTGCTGCTGGCCTGCCTGAGTCTGGTACACTTCACTATCACTGTTCCCCAGATACTCCGTGTGCCTGACACCTGTCTGCACTCTCGTTCGCCTGTCTGCTCCCTGTGTCTGGAATCCCCACTCTAGCACACACTTCAGTCTGTCAAGGTCTTTTTCCTTATCCAAGGCCCAGGTCAAATATCACTTCCTAAAATCACTCATGAGGTCCCCTACCTTGTTTTTTAGTTTTAATTTAGAGCCAATAGGCTTGCTTATCCATGCTCAGGCACTTCAGTCATGTTGGACTCTTTATAACCCTATGGACTGTAGCCCACCAGGCTCCTCTGTCCAATTTTCTAGGCAAGAATACTGGAGTGGATTGCCATGCCCTCCTCTGGGGGATCTTCCCAACCCAGGGACTGAACTGTGTCTCCTCTATTTCAGGCTGATTCTTTACCGCTGAGTCACTGGGGTCTTCTTTTTGTCAAACATTAAAATTTTTTCTTGGATCACAGCAGTTTGCACACTTGTCTCCTCCTCTAAACTATGAACTCTTTGAGGGCACATAAGCATCTTCCTTCTTTTTCATTCAGTCCCCAGCATAAGGGGCTTCCCAGGTGGTGCACTGGTAAAGAATCTGCCTGCCGATGCAGGAGACATGGGTTTGACCCTTGTGTCAGGAAGCTCCCCCGGCAGCCTGCTCCAGTATTCTTGCCTGGAAAATCCCATGGACAGAGGAGCCTGACAGGCTAGGGTCCATGGGATCGCAAAGAGTCAGACACAACCAAGCGACTGAGCACACGCACATGCACGCATGCACCCACCCACGGAAGATCTTAAAATTCTCAGTAAATTTTTGAATTGAGCTGTGATGGCTCCATTACATCATATCCATCAAGTCTGTTCTGCTGGCTTGATAAGATCTGTCAGTTTTAGGAAGGGGACATAACTCATGTAGAAGAGAAATGACTATAGTTAACATAAGACAACACGGAGGAGTTTGGATAAAAGGGGATCAAAGATTTAAATCATGAAAGAGGAAGGTGTGAGAAGAGGATTTTGAGCGGTGAAAGAGAAAGAATTCAAAGAAAAATGGAAACTGGCAGAGGAAAGTGGCTTTGAGAACTAAGTAGAGAGAAGTATGTGTCAGAGTTTGGTGTTTGAGGATGGGTTGGCACCATAAAAAAGATTGTTCATATGGATTTCTAGTGTGATCCAGTGAACGCTTCCTCCTACTTAGCTGTGTGGCTTCAGCAAGTCAACTTCTCATCCTTGGTTTCCTCATCTGTCAGCTGGGGATTTGTTTTCTGATGTAGGAAGATTTAATTCATACTGGACAAGTATATCCAGAAGATGAATTAATAGATGTGGTACTAAAAATGGAAAATGGTAGAAGCTTTTAATACTCTAAGTCACTGCTATTTTTAATCCTAACTATTTTAACTTTGTTTCTTACTCTTTTCAATTCTTGTTAATAACAGCCTAAACAAATTGTCTTCTATAAATATATTTTTTAAAATATTCTCTTTTAATTAATAAAAAGAGTAAGATTTCTTATTTCTTACTACTTTTTCTTTATTTTAAACCCCCCCAAAATAAGAGCCTTTAAAATTTGTTTTAGCATATTATTGGATTACTTTAATTATGCTAAAAGCTTAATTTTGAAACAAAGTAAGATTAACTAATTTTTAAGTAATCATAGATGTTAAAAGATTGTATCTTTAAAGCTTAGCTTAAGTTTTTTTTAAAAAATTTTATGCTAGAGGAAAAACACTTGTCGTGTGTGTGTTGGCTAGTTTGATCCAGATTTTTTTTTAATTTTTATTTATTTATTTATTTCCTTTACATTATCATATTGGTTTTGCCATACATTGACATGAATCCACCATGGGTATACATGTGTTCCCCTTCCAGAACCCCCCTCCCACCTCCCTCCCGATTCCATCTCTCTGGGTCATCCCAGTGTACCAGCCCTGAGCATCAAACCTGGGCTGGCGATTGATTTCACATATGATAATTTACATGTTTCAATGCCGTTCTCCCATATCACCCCACCCTTTCCCTCTCCCATAGAGTCCAAAAGACTGTTCTATACCTCTGCATCTCTTTTGCTGTCTCGCATACAGGGTTATTATCACCATCTTTCTAAATTCCATACATATGCATTAGTATACTGTATTGTTTTTCCTTCTGGCTTACTTCACTCTGTATAATAGGCTCCAGTTATGATCCAGATTTTAGCATAAGAAATTACTAGAAATCTTACATGCTTAGAAAACAAGGAGCTCCTTTAATTTATTTTCAAATTCTATTAGTAGTTTTATTTTGAAAATAGCTAATTCATTATTAAAACAAGATGAGTTTAAATAAAAAACACTCTTGAGATTCATACTTATTAATCAATATAGTAAAATCTCCACTTAAATGAAAATTTGTTTGAAATACATTTTACAAACTAACATGCAAAAGTGATTTGAACATTATTTTCTCTTTTATGTATTATAATTTCCCATTTTTTCTTGATTTGTTTTGTTTTTAAATAGCCAGAGATCACTGTGGAAAATCTTCCCACGTACTTAAGACTTCAGAAACCATTACTTATTTTATTCAGTGATGGTGGCATAAACCTTCAGCATGAAAAAACAATACTGATGGTGGCAAAAAAGAAATACTTGGATTCACTTACCCCTTGTTGGTTAAATCTGTAGGTATATTTTTTATTTTTTAATATGTAAAAAGTAAAGAAAGTAATAAATATTATTAAGTTTTCATTAGGGAATGAAACTACCTTTGGAGTTAATGTTAGGAAACCAATATATACCTATATATCCATCATGATATTTTAGTAACTAAATTGCCTCAGATAGTCTGAGATGATCTTGTTTTAGATTGAATTCTGTTTTACAATAAATTCTTTTTTTTTTTGCTGTGTGAGTTTTTTTTTTTCAGCTTTATTCAAGCATAATTGACAAATAAATTTGTAAGATATTTAAAATGTACATTGAGATAATTTAAACACAGTGCATACATATATGAAAAAACTCTTTCATCTAGTTAATTAACACATCCATGACCTCATATATTTGTTTTATAAATGTAAATTTTGGGATGGGGTGGAGTGAGAAGATTTAAGTTCTACTCACGTAGCAAATTTCAGTGATACAGCACAGTATTATCAACTGTAGTCACTGTGTTATACATTAAATCCTTAGACCTTATTCATCTTGCAACTGAAAAGTCTGTTTCCTTTTACCAGTCTCACCTTATTTCACCCGCCCTGCAGTTCCTGGCAACTTTTCTACTCTGTTTTTATGAGTTTGACTTTTTCTATTTTAGGATTCCACATATAAGTGTTACTGCTATGTAGTATTTCTTTCTCTGTCTCTTTAAGTATCTTGTTATTTTATAGTTTGTAGCCACTTAATTTTGAGCTGACATGATCAGATACTTGACTAAACTTTGAAAGGAATATATTGATTGTATCAGGACAAAATTGATGAGCCTGTGGACTATGTCTGTTTTTTTGTTAAAACTCTCATGCTGCCTTTTTTCTCCTAAGAGATATACAGTACATACCTCATGTTAAAAGAAACGTTTTACGACTCTGGTTACTAATAACTTAGTTATAGACCTCTTGATTTTTAGGACTTATTTCCATAAAATAAACTTCCTGGTATGGTGCTGTATTTAAAGGTTAATGTTTTACAAACAGTTGTTATTTTGCTCTAGAAAGAAATATTCATTAACGTATTCAGTTGCTCCGTTTTCTAGGAAGAAGACGCCAGTGGGGAGAGGAGTCTTGCAGGCATATTTTGGTACCCTGCCTCCCCTTCCTCTTCTTGTTGTGGTAAATCTGCATTCAGATGGCCACGTGTTTGCATTTCCTTCAGACCAGGCTATCACTGAACAGAACCTTTTATTGTGGCTGAAGAAATTAGAAGCAGGACTAGAAAGTCATATCAGTAAGTTTCCTGTTTTAATGTGTACAATTCTATGTTTTGTTTCTTGGATTTTTAAACTTGGATTATAGCTGATGAATGCTAGAATGAGTTAATTGTAATGTTTGTAAATATTCTAAATATTAATATGCTGATAGCATTGTCCATACAGTCTGCTATATGGTAGGTATTCTTACCCACAGAAAATGAGTGCTGTTGCATTAAATTTAATAATAGCTAAACATTTACTGAATGCTCAGTAGGTATCAGGCACAAAGTTACATACTTTACATGTATTCTCTCTTTTATTCTCACAGAAGTCATAGGACATACCTGTAAAGGAGCTAAATAACTAGTTCAAAGTCATATAATTACCCAGTAAATGAGGAAACTTGGAGTTCAACATGGCTCTGTTGTACTCCAGAGCCAGAATTTTGAACCACAAGAAAATAGATCTTGGCCCAGAATTTCCAATGCTGGTTTTATGACACGCCATGAAAGTGAAAGTGTAGTCGTTGAGTGGTGTCCAACTCCGTGCGACCCCATGGACTGTAGCCCACCAGGCTCCTCTGTCTATGGAATTCTCTAGGCAAGGACACTTGGAGTGGATTGCCATTTTCTTCTCCAGGGGGTCTTCCCGACCCAGGGATCGAACCTGGGTCTCTTGAACTGCAGGCAGATTCTTTACCATCTGAGCCATAGGGGAAGCCCAGGCCATGACATGCCATAGTTGCTATTTTTCTAAAGCCCCTGTGGATTTGTACTTGTGGCATAGATGTGTTTGTTTACGTACAATTGTGGCAACAAGCCTGTTGCTATAATTTAGTTAACATGTAATAACCTAGATCATTGGTCTTGTTGAGGAAATAGTGATGTAATGAAAAGTTTCCTAAGGCACTTGTAAAGGTTTTGTTATTGGAAACCAAATGAACTGTTTTATAGTAATATTTTGATGCTGTTCGTGACTGAGTTCTGAAATAAGTTTGTGTATCTGTGTGTGTGAACACATGTGAACGCATGTGGACATGCAGACACACAATTCTGGTATATGAACTCCAATTCAGTGTTACGCCATCTCTCAGCTTGCATTTTGTGAATCTATCACTATGTATGTTTATGTGTATTTAGTCATATTCTTGAATTTATTTAAGTGTCAATCGTTGGAACATACTTGTTCTTCCCCGGAGGTCTATCCATTTCATTTTTGTTAAATTAGGCAGTTTTAACTAAACTGTTATGTCTAAATAGTCTACAGATGATATTTGTATATTGAAAGGCAATTCACATACCATGAAGGACACCCTTTCAAAGTGTACAATTTGATGTGGGGTTTTTTTTTTTTTTTTGGTATATTCACAAGATTGTACCATTCACAGCCATTACCACTACTGAATTTAAAATATTTTCATCACCCCCAAAAGTAACCTTGCACCCATTCACAGTCACTCTCCATTCTCCGCTCTTTTCATTCCCTAACCACTTATTCATCCCCTGTCTTCCTGGGTTTGTCTAGTCTGGACGTTTTATATGAACGGAGTCAGACAACAAGTGGCCTTTGTGTCTGGCTTCTTTCGCTTAGCGTAGGTTGTTAAGGATCATCAGTGTTGTGGCATGAATCAGGGGTTGATTCCTTTTTATGGATGAATAATATTCCATTGGACGGATATATCCCATTTTGGTTTTCCATTCACCAGTTGATGTACATTTACACTGTCTCCATTTCTTGCTATTATAAACAGTGCTGCTGTGAACATTCATGTACATGTTTTTCTATCAACTCTACAGCTGTCTTAAGCCAGTTACCCCACTGTCTTGAATACACCATCTTTGAAAGCGGTTTTCAAATTGGGAAATTTGATTCCTCCAACTTTGTTCTTTGTGTGCAAGATTATTTTGGCTATTCTGGGTCCTCTTGGATGGCATTTTTAAGTCTTCGTTTTGTGAGATAATGTATTAGTTTTAGCATTTAAAAATGTAAAAAAGTAACTAAATTGACTATTTGGTTTGTCATAATCTGAAAGAAGCCTTTCTGTGGTTGTTATCACTCATTGATGGCCTCTTCGTTCTAGCCACACAGCAGAGGGATCCTTTCAGTTGCAGCTCTTGAACTCCTCAGATAGGCTGCACTCTGTCTGCGTTGCTGTTTTATAGAAACATCTGAGTGCTAATCATTTTGCAGTTGCTGTGACACAGAGGCCTCATGGACTCTGACTACATCAGATAGGATTATATGTAAGTCAGGCCAGAGAACCTCACCACTGAAGAGCTTTTAAAAAGGTCATGTGATGTTCAGAGACAAAGAAACCTGAACTTCTGACCCAGCTTCCTTGACTACTAGCCATGTTTTTTTTCCCCTTTATTTCCTCCCAATAGTCTGTACTCTATGTTACAGTTATTTTAAAAATTAAAATGAAGTATGCAGAGGCGTAGATTTTAAAGTGTAAAACCTACAATATTTATTATGCTTTGTGTAAAGATCGTTTCCTACAAGGGGCCTCCTTAGGGGCTTTGATTTCTTAACTCAAACCATTACCAAGGATCAGAATTAGTCTTCTGAGTTTCCTGAGAGACTAGTATTTCTTCCATTGCAATGATGGTAATGCCTCTGGTTTCCGTTATTTCTTTGAATCACTGCTCCTGATCTTAAGTTATCCCTGCAGCCTCTGCAACAGGGAAGAAGCCAGGGTCCAAGCAGGACTTTTCCGTATGGGGCCTGTCCTCCGTGCTGCCGGGACCTGCTCTCACTGCACCCTGGGAGGCAGGTCTGAGACATGAATGTTGCAGCTGTCCTCAGGAGAGCCCGCGTCTGTAATCTCTGTGAAATTGTGACCACTGGCTGTTCTTATTTGACATTTACACTTAATTTTGGTCACGTTCTCTGACCTTTCTAGGACTTGGTTTTCCCACATATAAAGTTGGGATAATAATTGTACTTAACCTCATGAGGTTGTAAGGATTAAATACATAATTCCTGATCTATAGTAAAGCCTCAATCAATATTAGTCATTATTATTATCATTACTAATTTGATAATAGTGTCTTTCTTGCCCATATGTGAGGAGAGTACAGTCTTATTTGAAGTTGAAAAAAATTAAGATCTTTGTAGAGTTCCTCAGGGAACAATGAGCAGAATTAGAATGTCCAGTTTCAGGCACTTTGTCATTGTCTCAGACCACTAGGCTGCAGTGCTTACCATAAAAATAAATATTGCTAAATCTTTGCTGTGCTTTAAATTGGACTTCTCTTAAAGATAGTTCATCTGCATATTGCACAGTACAGTTATCTTACTTCTTACTTATTCATTATATTCAAGAAACTATTTTATCTGTTTGTCACTATTGACACTGACAGCAGACTATATTTGAGTCTACTATCTGGGCAACACTATAATTTGAAACATCAATTACAGGGGTAACTTAAATGTAATACCTTGCTGATATACCACGGATTTCATGTACTTGAGCCTGAGTGAAGAAATCATATCAATGAGTATAGATACACATATGTACTGATGCAGATTATTGTTTGTGTTTTAATCCTGAATTAGAGTTTGTATGAATGTCCTAAGCTTTTATTTGATTTATTAGAGATGCTTGAGTTCTTACTTTATGAGCATTACTTTCTTTTCTTATAACAGTATATAGATTCTTTCATTGGAATTTAATTTTTAAATGTTTCATTTGCACATTTCCTTATGTAATTTCTCAAGTAGTATTTCGAATAGGCATCTAAACTCTGAAATTGTGTGAAATCTGCTTACTAAATGGAGTAAAGCTAGTCTGTTTATCTCATATATATGTTATCAGCTTAAATCCTTTTTCTTCTTATAATGAACAATATTTTAAAATATGTTAAGACTCACTGCCATGAGGCCCTCATAAGTGCTTCTAATCACTGCCTGTTTATAGTACAGTTGATTCCATAGCAGTCTTCCAAACAGAAAATACTTTAAAATATAAGAAATATTTTTCTAAATTTTATATATATATATGGTCCAAAATTTTTATCTGGAATGATCTATAGTTACAGTACTTTGGGGATAAAGACAGGGGTAGGGAGAGAAGCAAGAGATTTCTTCATTTTAATTTGTCCCTGGATATATGTAATCTCATTACACATATTGCTACTTTTTTAACCCTCAGCAAGGGTTAACAGACAGCGAGATTGTGAACCTTTATGTTTTTTGCCTATTAATACCTGTCTTTATTTAAAATAGCACAGCCTATAAATGAAAATGTCTAGTAATGACAAATGTATCAAGTTTCTTAGACAATGATGATAATAAAATGTAGCTTTCCTGTAGATAAAGAAAACTGATAAGGCCTTCACTCCTATAAATATATTTTTCAAAATAAAGCGTTTTCTAGTATATTCATGTGATGGGATTTTATATCTGTTCCTCTTTAACCGTTGATTCTACCTTCCTTGCAGAAGTTTTACCTGCTCAGGAATGGAAACCTCCTCTGCCTGCTTATGATTTTCTAAGTATGATGGATGCGGCAGCATCTGAGCATCTTACTAGGAAAGTTCCCAAGTGTATGAAAGAAACTGACGTGCAGGAAAAGGATAAAGAACAGCCTGACGATAAATCTGCAGTCACAGAGGAATCGATTGGAACATTGGAAATGAAGCATTCGAGCAGAAGTAGTTGGTTTGAAGAAGCCAAAAAATCGCTCAGGCATGATAATAATGAATTATGATACTCAAAAGTGAGCTAATTTTATAGAGCTGTGAAAAGCTTCCCAAAGTCTTTTTGGCTTATTTGATAGACTTGAGAATTTATTTTACTAAAAAGTAATACTGAGAGTCATTTCAAGTTTCTAGATCAGGGCTGTTCAGTGGAAATATAATGTGCAATATATGTAATTTAGAATTTTCTGTAGCCACATTAAAATAAAACTGAGCAGGTGAAATTAATTTTATTTCACCCAATTTAAGTATACCACCCAAAAATAGTTCAGTTAACATAAAATTTGTGAGTTATTTTACATTCTTTTTTTGAATCAAATCTTCAAAATCTAGTGCATATTTTATGCTTACTACACATCTCACTTCAGAATAGCCATGTTTCAAGTGCTCAGGAGCCACGTATGGCTAATGATACAGGTGAAGCCATACATGTTCATGTATCCACTCTCCCCAAACTCCCCTCCCATCCCGTCTGCCCCACAACGTTGAGCAGAGTTCCCTGTGCTATACAGTTGGTCTTTCTTGGTTATTTATTTTAAATATAGCAGTGTGTACATGTCCATCCCAAACTCCCTAACTTATTCTTTTCCCCTAGCAACCATAAGTTTATTCTCTAAGTCTGTGAGTCTCTTTCTATAAAACCAGTGCTTCCTAATCAGGGGAGAGTTTTGTCCCCAGGGGAACTTTTGGTAATGTCAAGAGGCATTTTTGATTGTCATTACTAGGGGCATTACTGGCGTATAGTGGGGCTAAGTAGAAACCAGGGATGCTAATAAGCATCTTACAATGCACTGGACAGCTCCTCCCACCCCAAAGAGTTATCCTGCCCAAATGTCAATAATCCCAAGTTTGAGTTAAACTAATCTATGGCAAAATGTTAAATTCACTTATATTTTTAAAAGTAATGAAATAACCCTAAAAAGAATGCAGAGTAAGATATATATAATATATATTATGTTATATATGTTATATAATGATTCTCATATATAATATATATTACATATTATATATATATATATATATATAAAATTCTCATATATATAGAGTTGCCCCTTAGACCAACCTAGATTTGAACTGCACCATTCCTAATTACATGTAGATTTCTTTCACTGAATACTTTCTGGAGTACTATCATGTCTGTGGTTGATTGACTCTGCAGATGTGGAACCGTGGATATGGAGGGCTAACTGTAAAAAAGCTGTTTGTTTGGGGATTGGCTACCCTAAACCCCACATTATTCAATGGTCAACTGTATATTTCATTGTAACATAGATCATTTGTTCCTTCCAGCACCCTTCCTAGATGTTTTTCTTATGACATATAATCTGTATTATTTCATTTCATGCTCATTTGTCTTTTATTTCTTACATGGGAGATATGAGAGTGAACTCCAAATATAGCTGTGTTAATAAAATGTCACCAGCCTAACCATTAACTGCAAGCACATAAAAACTTGAAATCAATTAGTCATTGTACCATAGTCAGAAATTTTGACAGTTATTAATATGTGTTCTTTTAATAATTTTAAATAAAGTATCTGGATTTCAGGCTACCTTTAAAAGCTCCCTGTGGCCTCTATCATGCTGTCTATTGGACCACTTTCCCTGTATCAGTTGGATTTCTTTGGTTGCAAGCAACAGAAATTTAGCTTTGATTAACTTAAATTGGTAACTCATAGAGTTAAGCTATATGCTTTGAAAAAATACAAACAAAAGCTGTTTGGGGATCTGTATAGCAGGAACTAACCAGCTCAGTAATTTTTCTGTCTTTCTGTCCAGCTGTTTTTCTGTCTTTCATGTCTCAGGGACTCCGGGCTAGGGGAAGACTGACTGGCTGCCCTAACCAGACTTCCACAATACACAAGAGGTGAGCCTTACAGAAGAAACCTAGATTCTGTTTGCTAAGAAAAGGGAGAGTGAGTATGGAGACGGGAAAAAAGCAGCAAAGAGAAAACCTATGAATCCTCAAGACACCACTTGCTGTGCTTCTACTTACCCTTTTATCCTTTTCAGGTGTTTCTGTCACATCCTCTTGTCCATGTGTGAGAGTTTCAGAAGCTCTCTCTCTACCCTCAAGTGTTGGAATTTTCCTATGTATCTCCCTGAATCTCTGTAAGAGTTGGCCAGTGCATATGTACATTCTGAGTAACGTTTCATTCCTCATGAATCAAGTTATTTTACCCTCTCCTGACTCACCTCTGTTGGAAGAAACATCCGTGGTCCAGCCCTTATGATGAAATATTTCATTCATTTCACATTTCCTGGAGTTCATTACCCAAACTTATGCTTCTTTTAAGAACTAACTAAACATGCATAAGCAGAACATTATATTCAAAGATCTGTAAGTGGCTATCATTGATAATAGAAAGTAATCAAATAGGTATACCTTGGGAGTTGTGCTTCCATTTAAGATGTAGAAAGCTGCAAGAGAATGCTCCTCCCATCTTAATAAGAAAATAAAAATCAAAACCTTTCTATTACACATCAGAGAAGGCAGCCAAAGGAACTGAATTCCAGAATGACAAGCCTCTTAAAGAGACAGAATACATGAACTATTTCACCTTTGGCAGAGAATAGGAGGCTGCCAGAAGAAGACACTTGGAAAGGTCTAAGATGTGCCCCTGCCTGCAAGTTATAAGTTAACTTGCCACAGTTTCTTGTATCAGAGACAAGGGACTTCACTACCTAACGTAATAGTGTCAATCAGCGTCAGCATCTCTGCTGGCTCCCTGATCCGCAGTCCCACAGGGCGGTGAGAAGGGGGCCAGGTGACACCTATACATGCAGTGGGTTGTCTGTCAGGGCGGTACCCTGAGCTCCAGGAACCTAAACATTTTATAATGAGTATTAAGCATGCCTGTCCTTTGCTCTGGAGGGAGACATCCTCGTTACAGAAGACAGTAATCAAATGTGTCTCTCTCCAAAGGAAGATGCTATCTCTGTTTACCCCAGCTGAGAAGGTGGTTGAGACAGAAAGGAGGCAGTCAGTGCCTCTCCACAGATCATGCACAAACACGAAAAGACTCATGAAAAAGTATCTCCCAACAAAACTCAGCTAAAATTTTAAAGAATTTAGGGGCAAGTACAGACTGAATATCAGCTTAGAGTAAGTGGGAGCTTATCTCTCCTCGCTATTCTTTGGAACTCTGCGTTCAAATGGGTATATCTTTCCTTTTCTCCTTTGTTTTCTGGTTCTCTTCTGTTCACAGCTATTTGTAAGGTCTCCTCAGACACCCATTCTGCTTTTTTGCATTTCTTTTTCTTGGGGATAAGAAAGCCTTCCTCAGTGATCAGTGCAAAGGAATAGAGGAAAACAATAGAATGGGAAGGACTAGAGATCTCTTCAAGAAAATTAGAGACACCAAGGGAACATTTCATGCAAAGATGGGCTCAATAAAGGACAGAAATGGTAGGGACCTAACAGAAGCAGAAGATATTAAGAGGTGGCAACAGAACTATACAGAAAAGATCTTTGTGACCCAGATAATCACGATGGTATGATCACTCACCTAGAGCCAGACATCTTGGAATGTGAAGCCAAGTGGGCCTTAGGAAGCATCACTATGAACAAAGCTAGTGGAGGTGATGGAATTCCAGTTGAGCTATTTCAAATCCTAAAAGATGATGCTGTGAAAGCGCTGCACTCAATATGCCAGGAAATTGGAAAACTCAGCAGTGGCCACAGGACTGGAAAAGGTCAGTTTTCATTCCAATCCCAAAGAAAGGCAATACCAAAGGATGTTCAAACTACCGCACAATTGCACTCATCTCCCACGCCTGGTAGGCTGTCCTCTATGGGGTCGCACAGAGTTGGACACGACTAAAGCAACTTAGCAGCAGCAGCAGCAGCGCATGCTAGTAAAGTAATGCTGAAAATTCTCCAAGCCAGGCTTCATAGCAATACGTGAACCGTGAACTTCCAGATGTTCAAGCTGGTTTTAGAAAAGGCAGAGGAACCAGAGGTCAAATTGCCCACATCTGCTGGATCATCGAAAAAGCAGGAGAGTTCCAGAAAAACATCTATTTCTGCTTTATTGACTATGCCAAGCCTTTGTGTGGATCACAATAAAGTGTGGAAAATTCTGAAAGAGATGGGAATACCAGACCACCTGACCTGCCTCTTGAGAAATCTGTATGCAGGTCAGGAAGCAACAGTTAGAACTGGACATGGAACAACAGACTGGTTCCAAATAGGAAAAGGAGTACGTCAAGGCTGTGTATTGTCACCCTGCTTGTTTAATTTATATGCAGAGTACACCATGAGAAATGCTGGGCTGGAGGAAGCACAAGCTGAATCAAGATTGCCAGGAGAAATACCAATAACCTCATATATGCAGATGACACCACCCTTATGGCAGAAAGTGAAGAGGAACTAAAGAGCTTCTTGATGAAAGTGAAAGAGGAGAGTGAAAAAGTTGGCTTAAATCTCAACATTCAGAAAACTAAGACCATGGACATCCAGTCCCATCACTTCACGAAAAATGGATGAGGAAACAATGGAAACAATGAGAGACTTTATTTTCCTGTGCTCCAAAATCACTGCAGATTGTGATTGCAGCCATGAAATTAAAAGACGCTTACTCCTTGGAAGGAAAGTTGTGACCAACCTAGAGGCATATGAAAAAGCAGAGACATTACTTTGCCAACAAAGGTCTGTCTAGTCAAGGGTAAGGTTTTTCCAGTAGTCATGTATGGACATGAGAGTTGGACTATAAGGAAAGCTGAATGCTGAAGAACTGATGCTTTTGAACTGTGATGTTGGAGAAGGGACTCTTGAGAGTCCCTTGAACTGCGAGGAGATCCAACCAGTCTATCCTAAAGGAGATCAGTCCTGAATGTTCATTGGAAGGACTGATGTTGAGCCTGAAACTCCAATACGTTGGTCACCTGATGTGAAGATCTGACTCATTTGAAAAGATGCTGATGCTGGGAAAGATTGAGGGCAGGAGGAGAAGTGGACAACAGAGGATGAGATAATTGAATGGCCTCACCAACTCAAAGGAGATGGGTTTGAGTAAACTCCAGGAGTTGGTGATGGACAGGGAGGCCTGGTGTGCTGAGGTCCATGGGGTCGTGAAGAGTTGGACACAACTGAGCAACTGGACTGAACTAAAGTGGGAGCTTTGAGATGACAGTATTCACATTCTCGTGGGACCTCCTTTCTACCAGCTTCCACTGGGTGCTATGACAACTATTGGGACCAGAGCCTGGCGAGAATACATCCCTCAAAGACACAGGCATGCAGGTAGTGGTTGATCTAATGTTCTCGGGTTACAGAGGTGAAACACTGACCACATCCTCAGACTTTCTCTTATATGAGTAAAAAACATTAACCACCACTGGAGGCTTCCTGCCTCCAGGGCCCAGGCACAGACCCACTGCCTCTGGGGAAGGAGTAAATGCAAAAACCTTTGGCCCCTGGGGAGAGGTAGAAAACCTCTTTAGCCCAGGATAGGGCACCAACACCAAGCAGAGATCTGCTATCAATGGGAGAAGTGCAGTTCACCACTGGGGGAGCTTGAGACTGTGGGGTGACATGGGTAAGCAGGACTGGCTCAAAGCTGAGGGTGGAGAAGGAGAACAGACCCTCTGGCACCCAGGTCAGACCCAAGTGCAAGATGACTTCAGCCCATCCCTGAAGGAACATGCAGACTGTATTACACCAAAGGTAAAAATAAAATTCAAGCCCATTTTCACTGATTTGATTGACTCAGTCCCTCACACTAGTGGCCATGTATAAATATTATTTATCTTTCTCAACTGTTCTCCACAAGATGTGTGGCATTCAGTCAAAAATCCTAAGACTTAAAAAAAAAAAAAAGTAAATTTATAGTCAAGAGATGAAACAAATGACACAACTAAACTCAGAAATGACCCAGATATTGGAAATTGTGAGACAGAGACTTTTAACTATGATGAATGTGTTAAAGAGTTTACTGGGAAAACAGAAGGCAAGCTTGAGCATGTCTGCAGAAAACAGGCAACTATAAAAGTCACCAGAATGGACTTGAAAAAGAACCAAAATAGAACTTCTAGAAATAATACAAAAACTACGATTAAAAATTTAAATTAAACACAGCTGAAAAGCAGTAACTAGAAGACAGATGATAAAAATTATTCAGAATATACCACAGAGAGAAAAAAACGATGAAACATGCAGAAAAGACATTAAAAATCCAGGATGATGAAGAGAGAGATTAACATCTGTTAATAATTAATAGGTGTTCCACAAGGAGAAGAGGGAGAATGGGGGCAGAGAAACCAAATATGGAAACAATTACTGAGGATTTTCTAGAATGATGAAAGATACCAATTCACAAATTCATAAGTTTATGAATTTCTAAGTGGATGAAATAAGAAGAAATCCACACTAGACACAGTGAAACTATAGAACATCAAAGGCAAAGAGAATCTTAAAAGATGTCAAAGAAAAAGACCAATTACATCCACACTATTGGCAGCTGGACAACAGCTGAATCAAAGGCTGTGGCATGATATAGTCAAAAGGCTGCAAGAAAAATATTTGCTAACCCAGAATTTATATCCAGTGAAAATATTTTTTGAAAAGAGGAGAAGATACACAGTTCAGAATAGCAGAGATTGAGTGGCCATCAAGAAAAATAAGGAGTCCGGATATTTATTTCATGTGGAAGGAAACAGATCCCAGATGAGAGGGCAGAGAAGGCAAAAGACATAAAGGAGCAAAGTGATAAATTCATGGGTGAAACTGAATGAGTACCGAGAGCATAAAACACTCATAAATGCAAAATTTAAAAGAAAACATGATGGAATTAACATACAAAAGACAAGTTTAAGTAGGGAAAGGAGTCAATAGAGATAAGGTACTCTTAAGTTCCCTGCGAAATGGAAAAGGTTTTTGATTAATCTTAGCTTATGACAGGCAGTAAGTATGCATTTTGTAATTTTTAGGATATCCACTAAAAGGATAGAAAACTTTCACACTGTGAGAGGGAAAAAATGTAGGTATCAAAAATAATCAACAGCAAGAAAGGAAAATAAATGAAACATAGAACAGGTGGGATAAATAGTCCAAAATTAGACAGCAATTTAAACAAATGCTAGTAAACAAGTGCAAATGGGTCAGATATTCCAATTAAAAGACTATCAGACAGGATCAAAAACTCAATTACACAAAGTTTCTAAAAGACACAAGTTAAATATACAGAAAAGTAAAAGGACAGAAAAAGACATACCATTCAATTTCTAGGTAAGAAAAAGTTGGTCAGATTAGACAGCCTTAATATCAGATAAGAATGACATTAAGGCAAAAAGCATTACTGAAGATAAAAGATCACTTCATAATAATAAAATGTTCAATTTCTAACACTTGTAAATTCATGATCACCTAATAACAATTTTCATGCTGTTCATAGGGTTCTCAAGGCAAGAATACTCAAGTGGTTGCCAGTGCCTTCCCCAGTGGCCCACGTTTTGTCAGAACTCTCCAATATGACCTATCCGTCTTGGGTGGCCCTATGGGGCATGGCTCCTAGTTTCATTGAGTTAGACAAGGCTGTGGTCCATGTGGTCAGTTTGATTAGTTTTCTGTGACTATGGTTTTCATTCTGTTGCCCTCTACCTGATAAGGATAAGAGGCTTATGGAAGCTTCCAGATAGGAGAGACTGACTGTGGGGGAAACTGGGTCTTGTTCTTATAGGCAGGGCCACGCTCTGTAAATCTTTAATCCAATTTCCTGATGATGGGCGGGGCTGTGTTCCCTCCCTCTTGTTTGACCTGAGACCAAACTATGGTGGAGGTAATGAAGATAATGGTGACCGCCTTCAAAGGGTCTTGTACACCCACTGCCACACTCAGTGCCCTCGACCCTGTAGCAGGCCACTGCCGACCCACACCTCCACTGGAGGCTCCTGGACACTCACGGGCAAGTCTGGGTCAGTCTCTTGTTGGGTCACTGGGTCCTGGTGTGTGCAAGGTTTTGTTTGGGCCCTCCAAAACTCTGTTTCCCCAGTCCTGTGTAAGTTCTGTAATCAATTCTCACTGGCCTCCAAAGTCAAATTCCCTGGGGGTTCTCAGTCCCTTTGCCAGATTCCCAAGTTTATTGACTACACCAAAGCCTTTGACTGTGTGGATCACAACAAACTGTGGAAAATTCTGAAAGATATGGGAGTACCAGATCACCTGGCCTGCTTCCTGAGAAACTTGTATGCAGGCCAGGAAGCAACAGTTAGAGGTGGACATGGAACAACAGACTGGTTCCAAATAGGAAAAGGAGTACCCAAGGCTGTATATTGTCACCCTGCTTATTTAACTTCTGTGCAGAGTATATCATGTGAAATGAAATGTCAGGCTGGATGAAGCACAGCTGGAATCAAGATTGCCGGGAGAAATATTGATAACCTCAGATACAGAGATGCCACCACCCTATGGCAGAAAGCAAAGAGGAACTAAAGAGCCTCTAGATGAAAATGAAAGAGGAAAGTGGAAAAGTTGGCTTAAAACTCAACATTCAGAAAACTAAGATCATGGCATCTGGGCCCATCATTTCATAGCAAATAGATGGGGAAACAATGGAAACAATGAGAGACTTTATTTTCTGGGCTCCAAAATCACTGCAGATGGTGACTGCAGCCATGAAATTAAGACTCTTGCTCCTTGGAAGAAAAGCTATGACCAAGCTAAAGAGCATATTAAAAAGCAGAGACGTTACTTTGTCAATAAAGGTCCATCTAGTCAAAGCTATGGTTTTTCCAATAGTCATGTATGGATGTGAGAGTTGGACCATAAAGACAGCTGAGCACCGAAGAACTGATGCTTTTGAACTGTGGTGTTGGAGAAGACTCTTGAGAATCCCTTTGACTGCAAGGAGATCAAATCAGTCAATCCTAAAGGAAACCAGTCCTGAATCTTCATTAGAAAGACTGAGGCTGAACCTGAAACTCCAATACTTTGACTACCTGATGTGAAGAACTGACTCATTGGAAAAGACCCTGATGCTGGGAAAGATTAAAGGCAGTAGGAGATGGGGACAACAGAGGATGAGATGGTTGGATGGCATCAACGATTCACTGGACATGAGTTTGAGCAAGCTTCAGGAGTTGGTGATGGACAGGGAAGCCTGATGTGCTGCAGTCCATGGGGTCGCAAAGAGTCGGACACGACAGAGTAACTGAACTGAACTGAATAACAGTTTTAAACTATATGACACAAGGTTAATAGTTCACAAATTATCACATGTCATTTAGTAAAGTTAATCTTACTTTGCCTGACCACAGAATATTCATTCTTTTTGAGCATACATGGAACATTTACAAAAATTGACATGTGCTGAGTCATAAAGCAAGTCTCAATAATCGTTAAAGAAGTAAAATCATACGGAACATGCCCTCTGACCACAATGCAATTAATCTAGGGGGGAAAAAAGACCAAATGATAACTAGGTTATGTAGATAAAGGGATGGGTATGCAAATCTGAGCTTCAGATAAAAATCTGTGAGTCATACAGTTTATTAATGGCAAGACTTGGAATTAAACCTAAGTCTCTTTCATAATGCATGATACCATATAAAGTCTTTTCTGTATTTTTTTTTTGCACTGAAAAAATACTGCCAAACTTCTTTTTGCACTGAAAAGTAAATACATGTAATACATAAAAATAATATTAAAATGGCCTATTGCTGGATTATTGAATAGCAGAGAATTCGAACATCTCTCCCACTTCATGTTTTCACACTTTATGGTTGTAGGTTTTAATTTCATAGTCTTTTAAAATATGCCTTTTTTTTTTTTAAACTAAGATCATTCAAGATTTAGTTTGGATAACCCAGGGTCAAGTTCTTATATAGGCCTCAAGAGCTATTAAAAAAACAGATGCAGAATCTGGAGTCTTGTGAAATATTCCAGACGGCCCTTCTGACTTGTAGTAGGTGAAATTTCACGTCAACCTTTTAATCAAATAAAGTACTCATTTCCTCTGACATTAGGTGCAGTCCTAATTTTCTGCTTCTTACGTAGATACTTTATAATAGTTACGAAGTCTGTTTCTGAAAAACTAATTTTCCTCACATTTAAACATATTTCCTAGCTAGAGAAACAACATAACCTGCTACCAGTTCTCCGTGCCATGAAACTCCTTCTGAGTGCATGGTTTCTTATACTAAGAGTACCCAGTGCATTTAAATCTCTTCCCCAAAGTAACCAGAGTGCAGCTCTAAGGATCCATCAGCTTTAGATGGTCTTGACAAGTGTGAGTAGTAAATAAATCCCTAATGAGACACTAAAACAAGGTAGGATCATTCTTGTTTCTAAAGATAATTATACTCGAGGGAAAGAGAGAGAGGAGGAAGTTATTGGAAGACAGTTTCTTTAAAAAGAGGCTAAGGAAAGCATCATTCAATTGTTATTACTAACAATTTGTTTTGTATTTGACCTAAATATTTCACTTCTTATTTTTAGGTTTTGAGATGCCTATGTTAGAACATGTTTCTTATTCAGGTTTGGTAAAAAAGAGTTAAGAATATCTACATATCCAGAAATATCTGGGAGAGGTGGTATTGCCCTGTACTTGGAATATGGGCTGACTTGGACTGAAGAGTTTTCAAGTCCTTGTTCTTTCAATAGCCAGGCTGTATGGTGTTGTGAAGTTACTTATTTTTACATCTTAGTTTCTTTATTGAACATACTGCTCATCACATAGTGTTGTGGATTAAATGGGAGAATGCATAGAGAATTTGATAAAAACCTTCTTAGAGGTGGTTTTATTTATCAGAAACTTTTTCCTATTAGCAAAGTGATACATTCTTGTAACAAAAGTTCAAAGAATATGGAAATCTTAAAAAGCACAACAGTTGTCTCACGTCCCTCTGACTCTAATTACAGAACCAAGTGTTAACCACTACTAATAATTTGGTTTGCATTTGACCTAAATATTTCACTTCTTATTTTTAGAGTTTGAGATGCCTATGTTAGAACATGCTTCTCATTCAATTTTTCCTTTGCATATATAACATTAGAAAAATATTTTTTTTCTTTCACTCTCTGGTTAAATCCATATTTAGTGTTCACACAGAGGTCTGGAAATAGAGGTTGTAGAAGAATCATTTGATCATAAATATATTCCATATTTGCCTTAGAATTGGAGTTTGCTCTTCCAACCTGAACTTTCAAACTTAGCATGATTATATCTACAGTGTCCTTTGGCTGAAAAGAATACCACCCTCTCACCCCCAGGCATCCCAGAGTACAATGTCTAAGAGCATCATTCTGTACTGAGTAGCACACACCCAGTGTCCTTTGAAGGGAAGCATCCCCCATGTCTAGGTATCACTTGTACTAGTGTCTGATGAGTACTCCTGGGGGTGTGAATGTTGTATCAACTAAGAACGCTTTAACTGCATGCAACAGATAACCTGACGGTAGCTTAAATATGTAGGGTTTTATTTTACCTGACGAGAAGTCTGCAGATAAAGCAGTTCCATGGTAGCACTAGGTTCTGTTTTTTGCTTTGCTATCCATATTGTCATGGCTTGTTTCCCCTTCTCTGCAAAGCGCTTGCTGAGGCTCAAGTGTCCAGCAATGTATTTAAGGCAGGAAAAAAAGGAGGGAGGGTGGTTCCAAATAGATCTTTCTCTATTTTATATGGAAAACAAAGGCGTAATCAGAAGTCCTGGGAGACTTCTGTTTGTGTATCATGCTTGGACCAGAGCTGAACCACACAGCTACTCCTACCTACAAAAGATCTAGGAAGCAAGTCATGTATTTGGTTTCCCAATCTCTATATTGGGAAACAGCAATGGAAAATGGTGCAACCAATTCATAGTCTCTGGCACAAGGAAGGAAAGTGGGAGATGACGGGGTGGATTATAACTGGTCTGATGCTTTTTTTTTCTTGTTGGTGTTAGTTCAAAGACACACCCCAGTCGTAGCAGTGAAGATGACCCACAAGCTCTCCAATGAGAAGCTCCATACCTAGGGAAGTCCTGGATCCCCCCAATTGTTACATCTCTTAATGACCAGCTCCCTTGGTTCATACATAGCTACTTGCTCAGGGTGCCAGTGACCCCTGAGGCAAGGTTGAGGCAGTTCTAATACCTGCCACCTCTTGAGACCCAGGCTCTCTGTTGCTGTTCTCTATCAGCTCAGTCATGCATTCAGCCAAAAATTATCATAACTTTCTACCCTCAAGGTTTGTTTTGGAGACTCTTCCCATCTTCCCTGCTTCTGAGCATGGTTGAGGGTCACTCTGGCCCACTGGAAAGAACTCTCAAAGTCCAGGTATCCTTATGCAAATAAGCCCACCCTTTCTTGACTTTTGCCTACCCAGGGGAAGTGGACTTCAGTGCTCTTTTCTGTAGCCAGAGGATCCTGGCTTACACTTGCTTAACAAGTAAGAAGCATTCACCTGACTCTCTGAAGAGCAAGGAATATCATCCAAGGTGACTGGATTGCCTACTTGCTCATCAGAGAAATGGAGTTCACCTCCTCCCACCTAAAAAAAAGAAAAGCTGGCTACACAAAAAATGAGAAAATACACAGTACTTTCTTTCACATGGTATAATTGCAATACTTTCACATGGCATAATTGATTGTGAAATTTCATGCAACATATCTTTAGATCACATTATTCATTCATTCAACTATCTGTGGTGCCCATAAGCGCCAGACTCTAACCCAAATACTATGGATATAAAGTGAAATCAGGCATTGTCTTTTACCTGAAAGACCTTAACAGCCAGTGCGTGGGGGAGATATGGAAACCATTTTCGCCTGTTGCCTTATGAGTGCTAAGGCTGAGGGGTGCCTAGGATGATAGGGATAGGGAATCCCAGGGGACCCAGGGCAGCTAAACCAGCTAAGGTCCAGACAGCTTTCTAGGGGAGATGATACTTGAGCTGAATTTTAAGTAGAAGTTGCTAAGGGAATTTCCAAGGAGATGAAAGAGCATGGGTGATGACAGGATGTCCATGGTATTTTTTCTGCTGCATGCACCAGGTCATTTCTGCATAAACCAGCTCATTATTCAACTGGTGGATGAAGCAAGAGAAGGAGTTCCACACAGAGAGAAGGGTATTTGGTGAAACAGAGTCTAGGAGGCCAGAGAGGAACAGGAGCCAGGTACTACAAATTGATGTTGAACTAATGAGCTTGAACTCTGGATCATAGGTTATAGATTTAAGTTACAAACTTATTAGGTGATTTTCCCCTCTAAGAGTGAAAAAATTCAACATCCATTTATGATAAAAACCCTCCCAAAAGCAGGAATAGAAGGAACATACCTCAACATAATAAAAGCTATATATGACAAACCCACAGCAAACATTATCCTCAATGGTGAAAAACTGAAAGCATTTCCCCTGAAGTCAGGAACAAGACAAGGGTGCCCACTCTCACCACTACTATTCAACATAGTTTTGGAAGTTTTGGCCACAGCAATCAGAGCAGATAAAGAAATCAAAGGAATACAGATTGGAAAAGAAGAAGTAAAACTCTCTCTGTTTGCTGATGACATGATCCTCTATATTGAAAACCCTAAAGACTCTACGAGAAAATTACTAGAGCTAATCAGTGAATATAGCAAAGTTTCAGGATACAAAATCAACACACAGAAATCCCTGGCATTCCTATACACTAACAGTGAGAAATCAGAAAGAGAAATTAAGGAAACAATCCCATTCACCATCGAAACAAAAAGAATAAAATACTTAGGAGTATTTCTACCTAAAGAATCAAAAGACTTGTATATAGAAAACTATAGAACACTGATGAAAGAAATCAAGGAGGACACAAACAGATGGAGAAATGTACCGTGCTCATGGATTGGAAGAATCAATATAGTGAAAATGAGTATACTACCTAAAGCAATCTATAGATTCAATGCAATTCCTATCAAGCTACCAGAGGTCTTCTTCAAAGAATTAGAACAAATAATTTCTCAATTTGTATGGAAATACAAAAAACCTCGTATAGCCAAAGCAATCTTGAGAAAGAAGAATGGAACTGGAGGAATCAACCTACCTGACTTTAGGCTATACTACAAATCCACAGTCATTAAGACAGTATGGTACTGGCACAAACACAGAAATATAGATCAATGGAACAGAATAGAAAGCCCAGAGATAAATCCACGCACCCATGGACACCTTATCTTTGACAAAGGAGGCATGAATATACAATGGAGAAAAGACAATCTCTTTAACAAGTGGTGCTGGGAAAACTGGACAGCCACTTGTAAAAGAATGAAACTAGAACACTTTCTAACACCATACACAAAAATATACTCAAAATGGATCAAGGATCTAATCATAAGAAAAAGTAAACTTTAAATATTTCTATTTTAATGAAAGGGAAAAGTTAAAACATCAGTGATGGGTTGAGTGCAAAGCCCCATGGTCTTCCCAAAAAGATAGTTACAATTATTTTAGAGTAATAGTCCCTTTCTGCCAGTCTGTTTGCTTGCATTAGCTTAAGTAGATTAAACCCTCTGAGGATTTAAAAGTTGTAGGTGAGTGTTTTATCTTGGAAATTATAATGAATTAGAAACTCTCTAGGGTCTAAGTCATTCCCCACAGTAAATTTTCCAGGCTATTAGAGTACAATTTATTCCCCTGCAATATAAAATGCACAAAATGGGGACTGAGTTAGTAAACCTCTCTTGGCATCTCAGTTATTACAGTAATTCCAGGAAATGACGAAAGTATGGGGAGAACAGAGACCAATATTTGCACATCAATTTTCTTTCTTTATTTTGGCTTCAAAGTGTTCCAGTATTTCTCTAGTTTCCTAGAAGACCAGGACTTTGAGAAGCAAATTCTCATAATGAAGTCATATAATTCAAGTCAGAAAGAGAGAATTTTATTTTTAGATTTTTTAAGACTTTCCATTGCAGTAAAAGCATTCATTTACTGGTTTTAAACCCCCTTTATGTGTATACATATCACAGTGTCACGATGAACATTGGAGTATATGTGTCTTTTTCAATTATGGTTTACTCAGAGTATATGCCCACTAGTGGGATTGTTGGGTCATATGATAACTTTATTCCTAGTTTTTAAAGAATCTTTATACTCTTCTCCATAGTGGCTGTATCAATTTGCATTCCCACCAACAGAGCAAGGGGGGTTCCCTTTTCTCAATGGAACATTACTCAGAGAAAGGAGCACATTTGCCTCAGTTCTAATAAAGTGGATGAACCTAGAGCCTACCATACAGAGTTAAGTGAGTCAGAAAAGCAAATATCATAAATTAACACATATATATGGAATCTAGAAAGATGGTACTGATGAACCTATCTGTAGTGCAGCAATGGAGACACAGAGGACAGACTTGTGAACATGGCAGGGTGGGGGAACTGAACTGGGTGGAAAGGGTACGATGAATTGAGATAGTAACATTGAAACATATACATACCAAATGTAAAATTAGATAACCAGTGGAAATTTGCTGTATGACACAGGGAGCTTAAATTCAGTGCTCTGTGACAACCTAGAGGGAGGGGTAAGATGGGATGGGAAGTGGAAGGGAGGTTCAAGAGGGAGGGGCTATACATATACTTATGGCTGATTCATGTTGATAAATGGTGAAATCATACACAATATTGTAAATCAGTTTTCCTCCAACTAAAATACATTTAAAAAAGAAACCCTCTTTATGCATTTTTAAAGTAGTATTCTGGTCCATCCTGAGATTTCATATTGTGAGAATTTCAGCAGATCATCAGTACTGATCTTTTCTAGTGTTCTGTGTATGATGCTTGTTGCCAAAGTGATTAAAAATGAACTTATTCTTCTCTAAACCCCACAAAATCTTGACTCATAATTATATTCAGTTTTATAATTTATAACACTCTTTCCTATATATTGCCTGTTTAACCTTCATAATATCACCATAAAATAAGACTTGGCATTTTATAAGCTAGGAAAATAATTGAGAGGTTCTGGCAAATATATCTCAAACTTAAGCCTTCATTTGCATCACCTACAGGAGCATTTCATAAAATAGACCCCTGTGTTTACTCTCCCACTCAACCTCCAAGACTCTGATTTAACAGTTAAAGAGCTGCCTGAATGATGCTGATAGTGAACCCAGTTGGGAACTCCTGCTTAAGAGAACTTTTCTAGAGCCCTTATGGAATGGAACCAGAACTCAAGCTGGAAATGCCGACTATAAGTCAACAGATTTCCCCATAGATCACAAGTTAGGTGGAAGAAGTAGGTAAGCAGCAGGGATTATGGGAATGCACATAGATAGATGTAAAAAGATACATCTTAGAGCAATTTTCCTTCAAAGAATTTTCAACAGTTAAAATGGAGTGACAGTCAATGAAGACAGAAATATTCAGATTGGTAACATTTTATAGGATGATGGGGGAAGAGGACAGACAGGTTAGTTAGGATAGAGGTGATATTTGTTTCTATGCATAAAAAATAAGAATTATAGGGAAATGAGACAAAAGAAATAGTGAGATGATTCCTTGTATCTTTTCAAAAGCCACAGTGGAAAAAAATCCATGATAAGTTGAAAAATTGAAAACAAATCATTGAAAAAATAGTTGTCTTCAAACTGAAGTAATTCCTAGGTATTTATATGAGGAAAAGATACTGCATGTTTTAGAAGATGAACTATAGTGAAGCTCTAGGAAGGAAGACCTCCTAGAGGAAGGACCTGGTAGGTATGTCCAGTTTTGTATTACAAATGATGAAACTATGGTTCAAGGAAGTAAAGGATATTACTGAAGATGCATACTTGTAGGGCACCTTACACGTGCTCATGACAAGATGGTGCTTGGTGGAAATCAAGAGGGCGGGACTGAGGCTATTTACAAAAAAATACGATTGACCATGGCTAACTTCCTCTTAGCAATGCCGGGGTGTGACTGGTATACTTTGGTGAGCTGCCACCTGGATACGTGACCTTTACAGCGATTGGCCAAACTCCCGGAAAGCCCCATTAGAAACCCCCGCCCTGTTTGTCTTCCAGCGCTGTTTGCCTATATAAGCTCGCCCTTCAGCTCAATAAAACGGAACTGCTTTGACCGAACCCCCGGCTGCGTCTGAGGTGTCTGTCTCCGGAGGAGGGAGGCTGTGGGGCGGGCGGTCCCATCCTTGGAAGATAACTTGGGAGGGTCCTTCTGTCAGAGACTGAGGGCTCATCTGGCTTTCTGACTCCTGCCCTGGAGCGCTACAGGGCAGGTTAGAGAGTCGGAGAGAAAAGGAAAACAAAGAGGCCCACATATACTGAGTGTGTGGGAGAAGGAATTGGCACCTGTGGATTAAAGTTTCCTATTAAACACTGTCTATAATAAATAGCAGCACAAAGAAGAACCCATAAGAGAAGAATAGATTCTAGGAGAAGAAAAGAAGGCCTAGGAAATGCAACCTTCACTCCATTCTGTGATGCGGATGGAATGTAATGTTGGGACTTTCCAAATTTTTATTATTCAGAAGACAAAATGTCAGCCTGAGGCAGGATTTAAAACTGGATTTTGTAGAGAATAAAATTTAGAAAATTTCCGTGGCTGCTACTTATCATCTGTTGGTTGGGAATTTTTGTTTCCGATAATGCCGTCTTATACTACAAGCACTTTCTGCTTGTACGTGTTTGTAGTCATAATGCATTTCATCAAATGTATTTTTTTCACAGCTATAAAGGACTTCTAGAAGTTTATTTTGTTATTTTTAATCACTGATAATCTATGCATTGGATTGTGTTCCCTCCAATAAAGCCCCCTTTCATAGAGAAAGAAAGAAAGTAAAGGTCACTCAGTCGTGTCCGACTCAGTCCATGGAATTCTCCAGGCTAGAGTACTGGAGTGGGTAGCCTTTCCCTTCTCCAGGAGGTCTTCCCAACCCAGGGATTGAACCCAGGCCTCCCACATTGCAGGCAGATTCTTTACTACTTGAGCCACAAGGGAAGCCCAAGAATACTGGAGTGGGTAGCCTATCCCTTCTCCAGGGGATCTTCCCAACCCAGAAGTCGAACCAGGCTCTCCTACATTGCAGTCAGATTCTTTACCAACTGAGCTATCAGGGAAGCCCCAGCATAGAGATTGTCACAAATGTATCCCAGTCATTATTTCATAGTTATCTAGGTTTCCTCAGAGACTATGTCTTCTTTCCATTTCTTTTCCAGAGGCCTTTTCATGTGCCAAGACTCAAGTTAGGCCTCTCACACCTCTTATGTCTTAGATAAATCTGAGCTTGGCTTCAGGAAAACATTAAAGACTCAACTAGTACCTAAAACATCTTCAGTCTGAATGTTTTGATACATCCTGAATCATTTCCCACAGTCCATGGAAGGAATTTGATTGAGCTCTGCTTCAAAAACCGTCTGATCATAATTTGTTTTTCCTAAGACAAAGTACACTTTTCACTTTCATGCACTGGAGAAGGAAATGGCAACCCACTCCAGTGTCCTTGCCTGGAGAATCCCAGGGACTGCAGAGCCTGGTGGGCCGCCGTGTTTGGGGTCGCACAGAGTTGGACACGACTGAAGTGACTTAGCAGCAGCAACAGCAAGACAAAGTAATCTTGTATATTATGAGCAGGAACCCAAGAATCCACAGTGGTCATTTGCTTATAGGAACACAGGAGATTATTTGCCTTTATAAAAGTAGATGCAAAACCTATAAACTGTATGATTGTTTTTCTCTAAGTATCTAGAAATCACCTCAAATGCAATTATTATAAACATTTAAGATACAGTATTTAACAATGAAAACGTTAAAAATTCTTTTATAATTTTATTTATTTCTGTCTCTCCTAGGTCTTCTTTGCTGGTGGACTTTTCTCAAGTTATAGCCAGCTGGGGCTACTTTCTACTTGCAGTGCACGGGCTGCTCCTTGTGGTACCATATGGTACCACAGCTCCATGTGGTAGAAGAAGTAGCATCCTCTTCTCACTAAGCCTGGGTCTCTAGGGCACATGGGCTTCAGCAGTTGCAGCTCATGGGCTCAGTAGTTGTGGTTCCTGGGCCCTAGAGCAGAGGGTCAATAGTTGCGGCGCACAGATTTCGTTGGTCTGTGGCATGTGGAATCTTCCCAGATCAGGGATTGAGCCGATGTTTCCTGCATTGGCAGGCAGATTCTTTACCACTGAGCCACCAGGGAAGCCCAATTACATAAAATTTTTTAAAAATATATATTTGTTCATAATGGAACCAGAAGCAAACGTATCATATAGGAACTTGTTTTTCTTGTTTCACTCTTCCTTCTCATAGTTACTAACAGACTGCTGCTGCTGCTGCTAAGTCGCTGCAGTCGTGTCCGACTCTGTGCAACCCCATGGAAGGCTGCCCACCAGGCTCCCCCGTCCCTGGGTTTCTCCAGGCAAGAACACTGGAGTGGGTTGCCATTTCCTTCTCCAATGCGTGAAAGTGAAAAGTCAAAGTGAAGTCGCTCAGTCATGTCTGACTTTTTGAGACCCCGTGGACTGCAGCCTACCAGGCTCCTCCGTCCATGGGATTTTCCAGGCAAGAGTAGTGGAGTGGGTGCCATTGCCTTCTCCGTATTAACAGACAGATGCTGTAATAATTTAAGTTCAGTATTGGTGGGAAAGAATTTCAGAGTTATTTCTAGTAATTCCCTTGCTCCCTTAATGGTATCAGAATTTTAAAAAAATATGTAGCTGACTTTATTTTGTTAACACTTGCTCTAATCTTAACTTCATCAAATGGCTGTTTTTCATCCCCACTAACAGAACTGGAAATCTGATAGTTCAGGGTCTTTGAATGGTTGTTGTTCCCCTTGAGAATTGTCTTTAGCTTTTTGCCTACTAGAGGAAATAATGATTTTTATAGTTTTCAGGGGTCTTTTTAAAAATATAAATTTCTCTTATTTGATGATAATTTCAACTCACTATTTATATTTTCTGAATGGATAATCATTTCGTATATACATATGGTAGGCAGTTGAATAAACAAAATTTCAGTTAAGTAAACCATTTTGTAACTTAAAATATTAAGAATTGCATTCTAAATGAAAATTCATGCACTCTGGATATGTTTATACAATTTCAGAGCTTGACTAGGTATGCCTGTATATGTATCTGTGTGTATATATATATGTATATATATATGTCTATATGTGTGTTTCTGATAGAAACTGATTTAAGAAACTATTTTAAGAGAAAAAAATGCCCATAATTAGCTCATTCATACTTATACTTTTATTGCATGAAATTTAGCACATTGAGTAGTTTGTTCTGTTTCTGGTTTTATCTTGCTTTGCTTGTCATTTCTGTTCTCTAATGGTTACCAAAAATAATATTTGTAAGTATTTGTAACACTAGGCATCTTGTTTTATCTTTAGTCTAATGGTGTAAAATTCTTTGATCTTGAATACAAATAGAAACCCCAGGACATTTCAGAAGGTTGAAGGGAAAATATTGAAAAGTAATTTGAACTCAGGACCACATGCAACATACACATGTATGTGGTATGCTACAAACTGCTGAACTATGACAGCAGTGGCTGTGGTAGAATGTGTGTACTTGCTCCTGTGGCCCTCCTTTCTGTAAATATTGTATAACAAAAGAGGTTCTTTACTTCAAGTCTATGATACATGTAGGCACACAAGGGAGTGTACAGGTGGACATAGGCATTTTTCTGAGGGGTAGGTTGATAATCTTTCTTTAGACTGTCAAAGGATTTCATAATGTAAAAATAGCAAAAAAATTAATGAACTAAAAACTTAGAAGATGACTGTATACAATTAGCTATGCATTTCAGATTTTCTAAGCATCATTTATGTATCAGGATTCTCCAGAGACATAGAACCAATAGGATTTATCTATCTATCTACTGAAGAGTAGATTTGCTATAGGAATTGTTTAAGCAGTTGTAGAAGCCCAGAAGTCCCTTGATCTGCAATCTATGGGCTGGAGAATCAGGACAGTTGTCCACAGGCAAAGGTCTAAGAATAGGGAAGCTGATGGGATAAATCTCAACTGGAGTCCAAAAGCCTAAGGAACAGGAATACCAATGTATGAGGCCAGGAGAGGATGAAAGTCTTCATTCAGGAGAAGAGTGTGTTCTTCCTCCACCTTTTTTTTTTTTTAATCTATTCAGGCTATCAACAAATTGAATGGAGCCCACCCACACTGGGGAGGACCACTTGCTTTACTCAGTTCACCAATTCAGCTGCTAATCTCTTCTGGAGACACTCTAACAGACACATCCAGATAAAATGTTTTACCAGCTATCTGGGCATCCCCGTTAGCCCAGTCAAGTTGGGACATAAAATTAACCATCACAACTTAAAAGCTTGAAACTTAAATTCATGACTTTGTTTTCTGCCTCTTAAGATTCAGATTCCAGTCAGAAACTAAAGAAACTTAATTGACATGAATGTTACAGGCATATGACTAGAGCAGAGAAAGTACAATTTTACTTTATGAGTAATGTGTTCCTGAAGACTTGGCAGAATTCAAAACTTGCATATTTCATGTCTAGTTTCTCCCATAGGACTGAGAAACAATGTTTACTAGTGAAAGTGGCCAAGGCGTATGCCAATTACATAAACACATTTGGTAATTTATTCATCCCTCCTCCAACTTAAAATTATAACTCTTCAAGATTAAAAAATAGATTTACTTTATTTCTAATTTTGTGCTGAAAGCAAAACTTTATTGATATTTTAAGTTCAGACTTTTCAAGTTAATTCTAATTTGCATATATTTGCATTATGTATGTTATACTCTGTGTGGTAGCTGAACCTTCTCAAAATTAGAAAGAATGAATTAAAAAAAATTTTAACTCAATAATTTTATATCTTATGTCATTCACAAATAATTTTTCACAATCAACAGTGCCACTGACACTACTGTTTGTAAAATTACTGTAATTGATGGCCCAATTAATCTATAAATGGAAATAATTCATCTATAAATGGAAAAATTTTCTGTCCATTTTCCAGTAGTTGTCTATGTTTTGATTCTTTTATATCCTGTAGCAGTCTGACAACTAAGGAAATCCAACTAGAAGGAGAGGTTGAGCCAAATAAAATTTCAATTAAAAACAGGTTTGAAAATATATGTTTAATTCTTGTTTTCATAAAGTGCATGTGTGTGTGTTTGTTTAATTTTCATTTTGAGTCAGTGTTCTGTGGATAACTTTAATATTTGAAAATGGTTTGAACAAATTAAGCCATTCATTTTGATTCTTGGACTTTATGGTTTCCAATCCCTAATTGGAAAGAGGATTATAAATACCTTTGATTTGACTGTATACTTCAGTCACAATAGTGTAAGTAAAATCTTTCAGGCTTTACAATATAAATTAAATGAAGGGGTTTTTTTTGCATTTGAGAAAGTTGAATTTTAAGGACACTATGATTCATCATGAACCAAACCTCTGGCTTTTAGGTGTTTTCTCCTCAATTTGCAAAGCTTCTTTATGCAAGTTAACCAAAAGTGGCATGTTTGGTCTTCAGGACAAGTAATACTGACTCTCTTGATTGTCTCAAATAAGAAGGTCTTAGTTTAAATACACAGGGGGAAAGAGTAAGGAAAAGAGGCATCTAGGGCCTTGTGGGGACCAAGTAAGAGCAACAGACCAGAAGTCATGTAAAGACAGCCAACAACACATATCTGGGCTATGTGGTGATCACAATGTAATTTGAGAACTAGAAGATTTCTATTCCTCCAGATCCAGTTCTGTCTTTAGGGACCCATCATGTCACCCCTCAATAGTGGAAGTCCAAGGAGCCCTTTTACAGTGCTCTGCCATTATTACCCTTTAGCTAATGGTATGGTCTCCTCCAGAAAACTATCCATGGTCACCTCAGTGTCCCTGCTGTGTTCCCATAGTGTAACATGTGCCTTGCGATGCCAGTGTTTCTCACGTTGTACTGTATTTCTCTTTTACTTGTCAAACACCTCTACTAGGTTGTGAAATGGTGTTCTGTGCCTTGGTCATCTCTGTATTCCTATCCTCTGGCTTGTCTCTGTGATTTTCAGTCTTTGCTCCCCTTACCAGCTGCTTTTAATTGACTTACTTTTAGGATTCAATACTTTCTCAAAGGGAGAATTAGATTTGTCATTTAGTCACCATCTTCTCTGTGGGCCAGAGCATTTGTGCCATATCACCTCCCAGGTTGTGGATATAAAAATGGCTGCCCTGATCCAGCAGCTCTGGCTAATTGATGATATTATATTACCATTATAATAATTTCTGTAGTCCAGGTTGGCAATGGGCTTGGGGACGAGGGGTAGGGGGATGGGGTGGGGGTGGGGTGTTGCATTTTGAGACCTAAACTGTGCAGTGCAAGAGATCACAGCTTTCTTTGATCCAAAATCTTGTTGAGTGATTAAATACATGAACAATCTATATTGGTTAGCATTCAGCCTCTCCTTTCTGAACTCTTTTCTTTTTGATTGAAGAACTAATATTCCTTTGGGGAAGAAGTATGATCTCAGTTTTCAACAGGCAAAAATTTCATTTCCTTCATTAACATCCCTGGTAACAAGAACCAGTTGCTAAGAAATAGGTCACAGTTATGCATGAAACGCCAAACTGCTGGTGTAATAACCTCAAATGTCAGTAGATCTTTAAAGAAAAGTTTTCAGTTTGGGGCAGCATTTTGGTGACTAACTGCCACTCTATAATTTGTATTTTTACAAATACGAACTTGTACAGCAAATTCATCAAAATTAAGCATGCTTTTCCCTGCCTTTCCCAATATAGTCCTTGCTAGACCTCTATTTTGAATTCTGTGAATACACAGAATACACACTTTACAAAAAGATCTTAACGACTCAGATAATCATAATGGTGTGATCACTCACACTCAGCTAGAGCCAGACATCCTGGAAGGTGAAGTCAAGTGGGCCTTAGAAAGCCTCACTACAAACAAAGCTAGTGGAGGTGATGGAATTCCAGTTGAGCTATTTCAAATCCTAAAAGATGATGTTGTGAAAGTGCTGCACTCAATATGCCAGCAAATTTGGAAAACTCAGCAATGGCCACAGGACTGGAAAAGGTCAGTTTACATTCCTATCCTAAAGAAAGGCAATGCCAAAGAATGCTTGAACTACCGCACAATTGCACTCGTTTCACACGCTAGTAAAGTAATGCTCAAAATTCTCCGAGCCAGGCTTCAGCAATATGTGAACCGTGAACTTCCAGATGTTCAAGCTGGTTTTAGAAAAGGCAGAGGAACCAGAGATCAAATGGCCAACATCTGCTGGATTATCAAAAAAGCAAGAGAGTTCCAGAGAAACACTTACTTCTGATTTATTGACTATGCCAAAGCCTTTGACTGTGTGGATCACAATAAACTGTGGAAAATTCTGAAAGAGATGGGAATACCAGACCATCTGACCTGTCTCTTGAGAAACCTGTACACAGGTCAGGAAGCAACACTTAGAACTGGACATGGAACAACACACTGGTTCCAAACAGGAAAAGGAGTACGTCGAGGCTGTCCATTGTCAACCTGCTTATTTAACTTCTATGCAGAATACATCATGAGAAACGCTGGGCTGGAAGAAGCACAAGCTGGAATCAAGATTGCCAGGAGAAATATCAATAATCTCAGACATGCAGATGACACCACCCTTATGGCAGAAAGTGAAGAGGAACTAAAGAGCCTCTGATGAAAGTGAAAGAAGAGAGTGAAAAGTTGGCTTAAGGCTCAACATTAAGAAAGCTAAGATCGTGGCATCTGGTCCCATCACTTCATGGGAAATAGATGGGGAAACAGTGGAAAAAGTGTCAGACTTTATTTTTTGGGACTCCAAAATCACTGCAGATGGTGATTGCAGCCATGAAATCAAAAGACGCCTACTCCTTGGAAGGAAAATTATGGCCAACCTGGTTAGCATATTGAAAAGTAGAGACATTATTTTGCCAACAAAGATTCGTCTAGTCAAGGCTGTGGTTTTTCCAGTAGTCATGTATGGATGTGAGAGTTGGACGGTGAAAAAGGCTGAGCACTGAAGAATTGATGCTTTTGCACTGTGGTGTTGGAGAAGACTCTTGAGAGTCCCGTGGACTGCAAGGAGATCCAACCAGTCCATCCTAAAGGAGATCAGTCCTGGGTGTTCATTGGAAGGTCTGATGTTGAAGCTGAAACTCCAATACTTTGGCCACCTCATGTGAAGAGTTGACTCATTGGAAAAGACCCTGATGCTGGGAAGAATTGGGGGCAGGAGGAGAAGGGGACGACAGAGGATGAGATGGCTGGATGGCATCACCGACTCGATGGACACGGATTTGGGTGGACTCCAGGAGTTGGTGATGGACAGGGAGGCCTGGTGTGCTGCGGTTCATGGGGTCATAAAGAGTTGGACACGACTGAGCGACTGAACTGAACTGAACTGAGACCTCTATTTACCTTATTCATTTCAAAGAACCATTTTTGGCCACATTTGCACTTTAAGATGTTTGTTTTTTATCTCTGGTCACCCAGCTCTTTCTCTTTTTTTTTTGTTCAATGTATAATTATCTTTATTTATTTATTTTTTAAATTGCAACAAATTCAAGAAAGACTTTTTTTTCTTACTACTGCAGTATCTCAGAAAATCAGTGCGATCTGTTCCAGCTCTGGTGATGGTTAATGTATTTGCCAAATTAACTAGATTATGGTGCTAGTTGTTTGGTCAAACACCAGACCAGCTATTGCTGTGAAGGTATTAATACTTAAATCAGTAGACATTGACTAAAGCAGTCTGCCCTCCATCACGTGAATGAGCTTCATACAACCAGTCGAAAGCCTTATAAGCAAAGACTGAAGTCCCTGGAGAAAGAAGGAATAAGTCCTTCCTCCAGACTGCATTCAGACTCCAGACTGCAGACTTTGGAAATTCCAGCCTGCTGGCCTACTCTGCAAGTTTCAGGGACTGAATTTCAGTGATTGCCAGTCCCTCGCAATCACATGAGCAAATTCCTTAAAAGAAATCTCTCTCCCCTTCTTTCTCCCTCTGTATGCATTGTACATTACACACACATGCACACACACAGAGACTAAGTGAATTAGAATACAGACACATACACATCCTTTTGGCTCTATTTCTCTGGAGAATATAGCTACTCTCACCCTTAATAAAAGTGGGACTTTTCATGCCTACTGAGAATAAATTAGATCAATGGTTCTGAATCAGGGGGCCCATGGAGGTATCTCAGAGACCAACAAAGGGAACAAATAAAGCGCTGAGAGGAGACATTCTGTTCCTCCCTTAATGAGCTTCAACCAGAATGGTTCCACTTTTATCTTATATGTTGGAAGATGGTGTAAATATGCTTAGAAAATATTCCACTGCTAAAAATAGAGCTTGAAAATTACATGGTTACAGTTAGGATGAACCAATTTCTCAAAGTTTACATGTATCTGGCATCTGAAATTTTTTACTAAATATTTCAGTGTAATTTTTGACTGATGACAAGGGAATATCCCAAAATGTGCCAAATGTATATTTTTGTAGGCTGTGAAGATGTTATCTTTACGATAAAGATTTTTCAGGACATATCCTTTCCCAGTAGCTATATTCTATCCCGCTCCATAGTTTTATAAATATCTGGCTTCCTAGGTGGTGCTAGTGGTAAAGAACCTGCCTACCAATGCAGGAGACCTAAGAGACATGGGTTCAATCCCTGGGTCAGGAAGATCCCCTGGAGGAGGGCATGGCAACCCATTCTAGTATTTTTGCCTGGAGAGTCCCACGGACAGAAGAGCCTGGTGGGCTACAGTCCATGGGGTCGCAAAGAGTCAGATATGACTGAAGCGACTTAGCACACAGAAGAAGATATAATTAACTTTGCTTCTCACATGCAAATCCGTCTTCTTGGGAGGCCTTTCATTAGAGCAACAATCTCTAAAAATCATGAAACATAAGGATTTGTGTTTTTCAGGACCAGTGGAAAGACTAAATCAAGATGTGGCCACAGGACCAGGGAAGGGCTGCATTCTCTCTGAATTGTTGTGTGCAGGAACTTGGGAAGGAAGGAAGGAAAACTGGGACTGATGTTCACCAAGTTCTGAATCATCAATGGAAAGTGTGAGGAAGAGGAAAATCCTGTGAAGTGGTGGGCTGATGTGTTGACAACATTGTGGTTGTGGAACTCAGTGGTAGGCCTGAAGGAATTTGATCTTTCAACTAGAACTAACTAGAAGTGGTGTCAGAATCCTCTGCACTTACTCACATTGTTTGGGTAGAAGTAATGAGAAGACGCACCTTGTAATGGAAATGGGCTTCCAGAAACATCTGATGGGCTGGGATCCTGCTATCCAATATTGCCTGGCCCAGCAAACCATGAAGTCTTAAGATTTCTCTGAGCTAGAAGGTCATCATGGTGGTTTTGCTATTGATAGGGATGGGGATTTTGTGGGGAAGTAGCAATGTGAGCAGAGACTTAAAATGCATCTGTGTAATCAGAACAATGTGGTATTCTCACAAAAATAGAAACACAGATCAATGCGACAGGAGAGAAAGCCCAGAAACAAACCACACACCTATGGTCAATTAATCTGTGAAAGAGGAGGCAAGAACATACAATGGAGAAAAGATAGTCTCTTCAATAAGTGGAGCTGGGAAAACTGGACAGCTACATATAAAAGAATAAAATAAGAACATTCTTTAACACCATACACAAAAATAAACTCAAAACGGATTAAAGAATGAAATTTAATTCCAGATGCTATAAAAGTCTTAAAGGAAAACATAGGCAAAATTCTCTCTGCCACAAATCACAGCATTATCTTTTTGGATCCACCTCCTAGAGTAATGAAATAAAAACAAAAATAAACAAATGGGACCTAAACTTAGAAGCTTTTGCACAGCAAAGGAAACCATAAACAAAATGAAAAGACAATGCACAGAATGGGAGAAAATATATGCAAAACATATGACTGACAAGGAAACAATCTCCAAAATATACAAAGAGCTTATGTAACTCAATATAAAAAAAATTTTAAAATGGGTTGTTAGAGAAATGCAAAATGAAATTACACTGAGATACCACCTCACACCAGCCAGAATAGCCATCATAAAAAGGCTACAAACAATAAGTGGTAGAGAGGGTGTGGAGAAAAGGAACACTCCTATGCTATAGGTAGCCATGTAAATTGGTACAACAATTGTAGAGAACAATATGGAGGTTGCTTAGAAAATTAAATATTGAACTAGCATATGATCCAGCAATCCCACTCCTGAGCATATATCCAGAGAAAACCATAATTTAAAAAGATACCTACACTTCAAAGTTCATTTCTTATAATAGCCAACACATGCAAGCAACCTAAATGTTCATCAACAGATAAAGAAGATGTGGTACATACTGGAATATTACTTAGCAATAAAAAGGATTAAATAACACCATTTGTAGTAATATGGATTGTCCTAGAGGCTATCATGGTAAGTGAATTAAGTCAAACAGAAAAAGACAAGCATCTTGATACAGTTATATGAGGAATCAAAAAAAAATGACACAAATGAACTTATTTATAAAACAGAAACAGACTCACAGAATTTGAAAACAAAGGATGCAATGGTTGGATGGCATCACCGACTCCATGGATGTGAGTTTGAGCAAACTCTGAGAGATGCTGAAGGACAAAGAAGTCTGGCATGCTGCAGTCCATGGGGTTATGAAGAATTGGACATTACTTAGTAATTGAACAATAATAAGGTCCAGGAAAGGACCTGACAATTTTCATGTTAATAAATTTCTAGGTGATGTTGATACTGCTGGACCATGGACTACACTGAGAACCACTAGTCTAGGCTACTTAGTATCCCACAAATGGACTTTCTTAGTTCAGTCCTTGTCAACCCCTTTTGCCTATCTTCCCACCTCTTGCCCTGCACTTTGTGATTCAGCGGTTTGGAACTACTTACGGTGAATTTGGCCGTCACTGTGCTTCTTCCTGCTGCCTAGGTTCATGTTTTTCACTCTGCTTGGGATGCCCCTTCCTCCTTATCCTGTTTATTTACCTGGCTAATTTGTATTTAGCTTTTATGAGTCTGCATCCACCGTCCTTCAATAATCTTCTTTATCATTTATTTTGCCTCCCCCCTCTCCAGCTCCTCTTCTAGCCAGGCAGTCCTCCTCTAATGCTGCCATAGTCTGAACACCCTTCTGCACTGCACATAACCCTTTAGACTAGAATTGTGGATTTAGGTGTCTGTTTCTTCGGGGACACTGTCAATTCCTTGAAACCTGAACAGCATCTTTTTCTTTGAATGCATAGTGCACTCAAAATAGAGGTTCTAGATAAATTTGAGAGACAGAGTAGAAGGAAGGGGGAAAGTGAAATGTGTGCCCTTGGTTACTGGGGCCTCTAACACACAGAGAGCATGTGGCCTGGCTTTGAGTCAAGCTTCAGGTGGTTATCATGCAGGAAAAGGATTCTTCCAATTACATCTGTTCTTGATCATGTAATCTATAAACATTTTGGTGCAAATCAAGCAAACAACACATTGAGGTTATATAGCAGGCCCCCTTCTATGAGGTTAGGCTGTGACCACCGTCCATAGCGTGGAGGCTTATGAAGAGGGGCTCTATGTGATTAGTGTGGCAAAGTCTGGCTGGTGTCACCTTTAACTTCTCCTCAGTTGGATGAGGTACACCCTTATTAAAATGTAGGACAATTTTAGTAATTTAGAATACATAGTTATTATCACCTTGCTTTACAGAGTTCCCGAAGACCATTAATTGCATAGTGAAGCATGCACAGGCAGGACTCTGGTTCACAGACTTCTTTAAATAGTCAGTGTTTAGGCTTTCAGTTTTTCCATTCCTCCTGACTGTCTTCATGATTTATTCTTCTGTTCCATCCAGGGCCCCACTGAGGATGAAAGACTTCAGTCCATTTTACCCAGGAAAGAGCATAAAGAGAATTCCACGTACCCCTCTCAGTTTCTTGATGCTGAGCACAAGTGATCCGTCCAGTCCCAGAGCTGGCCCCAGCGGAGGACTGGAATCAGGCTCCTGTTCTCAGCACTGCACCATGCTGCCCTGTATCATCTGTTTAAGAAGCTTCACTTTACATTTTCAAATTCTACTATTTCCAAAGCATCATAGTTGCAAAACAGACCCAATTAGCCCCTGTAAAAGGATAGAGCAAATTTAAAGGTAAAATGCAAGAGATGTACTGCACAGGTACAGTGGTTTGTTATGCCAATTGTATAACCACAAATGATGTGTACTGAGGGTTTTCTCTGTTGTGGGCACCACACTTGGAACAGGTCCATTATTATCCCCACTTTACAGATTGGAAACTGAGGCTTAAAGGCCAAGAAACACCACTTAAAATCTACACTAGTAATGCCAAAATTCAAGTGCAGGTGGTTTGTCTCCAGAACTCATGCCCTTCACTGCTACACAGATAGAGTAAAACCAGATAGAAACTCCAGTCTGGTTGCAATAGTGACGGAAGCAAAATAACTGCTCCCAAAGGTAAAGAGCAAGACAACAAGGTGCCCATGGCACCTCCTGCTTCACCTTGTGTGTGAAAATACGGACATTGTAATGGGTGGTACCCTTATGCTTTAACTTCTTGTCTTAATAGTCTGTGGATGAATTACATAAACTTAGGTTTGGAAGACACCAGGGTTCATCTAGTTCAGCACGACCAGATCAACATGGCCAACCTTCTGCAGGGTCCCTGGGGAAAAGTGGGAAGTCTCTGATGAAGACCAGCCTGTGATGGAAGGCTCACCTCGGGTGCAGTCACGCCTCCCTGTCTGTGGGGGATCGGTTCCAGGACCTCTACAGACACCAAAGTCCAAAGATGCTCAAGTCTTTTATGTAAAGTATCAGTGCTACAGGTGGGCCCCATGGCTGACCATGTTTTTGCTGTTCAATCACTTAGTCGTGTCCAACTCCTTGCGACCCCATGGACTGTAGACCACCAGGTTCCTCTGTCCATGGGGTTTTTCAGGCAAGAATACTGGACTGGGTTGTCATTTCCTTCTCTAGGGGCTCTTTCCAGACCAGAGATTGAACTTGCATCTCTTGCACTGGCAGGTGGATTCTTTACTACCGAGCCACCTGGGAAGCTGACAACTGACCACACTGTTTTGTAAAACCTCAAGTCCTCATGTGTTGTTGACTCTTTGCATATCTTGCCTTATTTTTCCAACCAGATTGTAACCTACATAAAATCAGGTATTGGGATTCCTTCATCTTGCTATTTTCCAAAGCACTTAGCATTCTGTAGCCTTAAAATAAAAGTTTACTGATTGAACATGAATCCCTCCAACTTAGAGATCACAACTCTGTCCTCTTTGGGGGATTGGATATATGTTGCTCGAATGAAGGGTGGTGGCAGAATGGAAGCGTTTCTTATTCTACAGATATTTTTCAAAGGAATGGGCTACTTTCTAACTATGAATTCAGTATACTCTTATTTGAGATTAAACATATTTCATTTGTCTGATACCACATTTTAGCTCATCTCCGAATACCTATTTGAGAAGAATTAGTCATTTGCTATACATAATCTGAATTGCTTATATATCCTATTTTTATTTCTTACTGGGGATTTCCTACAAATCATATATGGCCCATGAATTTCTCTTTAGCACTCCAGTTTTGGAGGGAAAAAAATGTGATCCTGTGTGCTGGTTTGGTCTGTTCTAAATACACATTTCCTTTTTCCAAATACACGTCTATACCATGTAGGTTTACCACAAGTGAAGAATAAAGGTCAAAAGAAGTTAACTGGTACAAAAGATTATTAGGTTAAAAAAATGTTTATCATAACATGAAATTTTTAAATGCATATTTGATTTAATATATAAATAAGCACAATCAATGGAATATAAAAAAAAGGATATTACAAAATGTAAATTCAACTGGCTATGATTGTTTATTGACTTGAGTTCAAATTCACTGGGGCTTCCCTGGTCGCTCAGTGGTAAAGAATCTGCCTGTCAATGCAGGACACATGAGCTTGATCCCTGATCCGGGAAGATTCCACATGCCTCAGAGCAACTAAGCTCTTGCACCAAAACTATTGAGTCTGTGCTCTAGAGCCCAGGAACTGTACCTGCTGAGCCCATGTGCTGCAATTACTGAAGCTGACCCATCTGTGCTCTGCAAAAAGAGAAGCTCTTGCTCACAACTAGAGAAAGCCCATGCAGCAATGAAGACCCAGCACAGCCAAAACTCAAAAAGATAAATAAAAACCAACACGATAATATAAAGAAAATAAATAAAATAATAAATTTAAAAAATGAAATAAAATAATTTAAAAATTATTTTGGCTGTCCTAGAAAAAAATTAAATCTCACTACTTAGGTAGTTGTAGCACTCTTGGATAGTGATATGGGGAGTATTAGTGCCATTTTGAATGTTACTGTGTACTTACAGTATTTATTCAACATTCAACAAATATTTATTCAGCCTCTCTGTGTCAGGCATAGTGTTCTGAGGTAACACTGGTAACAAAGACAGACAGTTTCTGCCCTTTTGCAACTTACATTCTAGAAATCCTCCCTCCCCAAATAAAGAAACTCCAGTGCAGGTCCAAATCTTCCTGTGGGTTGCTACCTGCCTCACAAAGCAAAGCGGAGGGTTTGTCTTCTGAAAAGACAAAAACCTCTGAGAAAACCTCTTATATAGTTGGAGGGGAAAAAAAAAAAGAAAACCCAAACAAGTAACCAAAATGACAAATAACTGCAAGTTATAATAAGTCCTAGAAGGAGGCTAGGATAGAGAAATCAGTTTGAAGAGAGGTTGGGGGCAGAGTTAAAATGCTTAAGATAGCATGCCTTTCTGAGGAAGAAAGAGTTAAGCTGAAAATTGAAGCATGAGTAATAGACGAGAGATGCACGTGTGTGTGTGTGTGTGTGTTTGTGTGTGTCTGCGTCTGTGCACACGTGCACCCCACCAACAGGAAGCCACAGTTATAAAGACTGTGGGGCAGGAAAGAACTTCAGGGACCGAGCACCTCAGAGAAGCCCCTTTTGAGTGGTAAAACGTAAATGATAGAAAGGGAGCGGCAGCAGAAGAGGTGGGCAGGAGCTGGTTTGGTCAGGGCCTCACCAGTCAATGCAAAGGAGTTGGGATCTAAGTCCAGTGGGAGCCATTTAAGGGTGTTACGAAGGGACACGACAAGATCTGATCTGTGCCCTAAGAAGGACACTTTCATTGTGGGGAGGAAAATAGATCCATGGAGGACCAAGGATAGAAGCCGAGGCTGAAGGGAAGCAACTATGGTTTTGGGGTGAAAAATGATGGTAACTTGGACTAGGAAGGCAGTAGTGAAGGCAGATGGAAGTGGATGGATTGCTGATGGGATGAACATGGAGGTTAGGGAGAGAGAAATAAAGCTTGACTCTTCTTTTTGAATTAAGCCAAACATAATTGAATGTGGGGGTGGGGAACTGCTTCTGTGGGTGGTATTTTGCTTCTGTTTTGAACATGTTAGGTTTGAAATGTTCGTATGCTATCCTAGCTCAAGAAATTATGTCGAGTCGAGAGATGACAAGCTTAAATAGTGTGGAGCTATAGGAGGGGTCTTAACTAGGAATATCACTTAGGGAGTAATTCATTATAAAAAGAAATATTTGAAGAAGTTCAAATATTCTTGAACAGAATGAGAAGGGATGGGAATGGGAATGGATGGGATCACTTAAGTAAAAGAATTCAAAAGAAAGAATGTTGAGGAGAAATTCCTAAAAATCACTACCAAGAGGAATTGCTCTTGCAAAGGACCCAAGGAAAAAGTGGCAGTGGGGTAGAAGGAAAACTAGGCAGCTGCCAAGAAAAAATAATGTTAAGTAGTCAAAATTTGGACAAACTACCAAAATTTGGACAGATCAATATTTCTATGCTTCTATTTCCTCGTTGCTAAAATAGATTTATACGTTTTCATTAAATAAAAAATTTATAGTAGCTTACTAGTTTTGTATTGATTCTGTAACACAGTGCCATAAACTTTGTGGTTAAAGCAACAAAAATGTAAAGTAACTTACTTTTCTGGAAGTCAGAAGTCCAAAATAGGTCTTTTACACCAGACTAGTATCAGTACGTCAGCAGACCTGCTTCTTCTTGGAGGTACTAAGGGAAAATCCATTTCTTTGCCTTTTCTAGCCCCTTGAGGCTGCTCACATTCCTTGACTTATAGCCCCCTCTCTTCAAAATTAGCAGTGGCAGGTGGAGACCTGACATCTCTCCCAGCAAGCTTCTGACATCTCTCCAAGTGAGGTTCCAGCATCTTAGCTCCTTCTGACTGCCTCCCCTACTGCCTCCCACTCTCTTCAAGTGAACTGAAAGGCCCTGTGATTACATTGAGCTCACCTGGGGAGTCAGGCTACTCTCCCTATCTCATTGTCAGTTGATTAGCAATCTTAGTTCTAACTGCAGCTTAATTATCCTTTATCATATGACATATTTGTTGAGTGACTACATGGCACAATGCCTAAGAATGTTTAGTGAATAAATGAATGCAGATGGTATATTTCAGATAGAGCTACAGAAGCACTATACTAACCTTATTTGATTTTACCTTTGCCAGAAACTTGCAGGATGGACTGGCATTCTTCCAAGCCAGTTTGTTTTCTTGACTTCTCCATTTAAGTTCACAGACCCACCACTTACTAAAGTGTGAAAACTCAAAGTTCTTTTATGGTATATTTTGAATTATTTATATCAAGTCTATTTTCCTCTTCCATCTTTTGTTCTTTTTTGACACTTTCCCCACTTCATTCATTCAACAAACATGACATCAAACTCTATTACATGGGACTTCCCTGGTGGTCCAGTGTCTAAGACTCTACACTGCCAGTGCAAGGGGTGAGGGTTCAATCCCTGGTCAGGGAAGATCCCATATGCTATGTGGCCGAAAAAAAAAAAAAACAAAACAAAAACCACCTCTATGTACATGAACTGAGAACTTCCAGATGTTCAAGCTGGATTTAGAAAAGGCAGAGGAACCAGAGATCAAATTGCCAGCATCCATTGGATCATTGAAAAAGCAAGAGAATTAAAAAAAAAAAATCTACTTCTGCTTCATTGACTATGTCAAAGCCTTTGATTGTGTGGATCACAAGAAACTGTGGAAAATTCTGAAAGAGATGGGAATAGCAGACCACCTTACCTGCCTCCTGAGAAATCTGTATGCAGATCAAGAAGCAACAGTTAGAACCGGACATGGAATAAAGGATCGGTTCCAAATTGGAAAAGGAGTACGTCAAGGCTGTATATTGTCACCCTGCTTATTTAACTTATATACAGACTACATCATGCAAAATGTTGGCTGAAGCACAAGCTGGAATCAAAATTGCTCGGAGAAATATTAATAACCTCAGATATGCAGATGGCACCACCCTTATGGCAGAAAGTGAAGAGGAACTAAAAAGCCTCTTGATAAAAGTGGAAAAGGAGAGGGAAAAAGTTGGCTTAAAACTCAACATTCAAAACACTAGGATCATGGCATCTGGCCCCATCTCTTCATGGCAAACAGATGGGGAAACAATGGAAACAGTGAGGGACTTTATTTTCTTGGGCTCTAAAATCACTGCAGATGGTGATTGCAGCCATGAAATTAAAAGACTTACTCCTTGGAAGAAAAGTTATGAACAACCTAGATAGCATGTTCAAAAGCAGAGACATTACTTTTCCAACAAAGGTCTATCTAATCAAAGCTATGGTTTTTCCAGTAGCCATGTATGAATATGAGAGTTGGACCATAAAGAAAGCTTAGTTCCAAAGAATTGATGCTTTTGCACTGTGGTGTTGAAGAAGACTCTTGAGAGTCCCTTGGACTGCAAGGAGATCCAACCAGTCAATCCTAAAGGAAATCAGTCCTGAATATTCATTAGAAGGACTAAAGCTAAAGCTGAAACTCCAATACTTTGGCCACCTGATGCAAAGAACTGACTCATTTGAAAAGACCCTGATGCTGGGAAAGACTGAAGGTGGGAGGAGAAGGGAATGACAGAGCATGAGATGGTTGGATGGTATCACTGATTTGATGGACATGAGTTTGAGCAAGCTCCAGGAATTGGTGATGGACAGGGAAGCCTGGCGTGCTGCAGTCCATGGGGTCTCAGAGTCAGACACGACGGAGTGACTGAACTAACAGATGGCTAGGACCCTCACTACCTCTCTTGGCTTCTGTGGAGTTACTCTCCATGGCCTCTGCCACATTTCTTTACTAAAGCACAGTAGGACTGTTCTCCAAATGCGCCTAATATTTGCATTTATGCTCTTGTTCACTTTTGTTTCTTCTGCCTAGAATATCTGTACTCTTTTTGCTGAGTGGTATTATATGCCCTCACTTTTTCAGCCCCAGTTCCCACCCTACTTCTCAGAAGCCCCTGACAACTATGTCTTTTCTCTCCCTGAACATTCTTGTCCTCTTGATTTCCTTCACAGTCACCTGGGTTGTAAGCATGTCTCACTCACTTAATTTCTCCCCAAGAGGCTCTCAGCTTGTTCAGAGCAGTAACTGCATTTTCTTGTAGCCACGCAGGCTCTAGATTTCAAGTTTGAATCCTGGCTCTGCCACGTTCAAGCTCTGTAGCTTTGGGCAAGTTATTAACCTATATTTCTCTATGCTTCAGATTCCTTATCTGCTCAATGGCGTTAATGATATTCCTGGGTCAATAGTGTTATTATGAGAACTGATTAACACAGGGACTAACAAAACACATGGTAAGCACTCAATAAACATGGGTTGAACTTCTGCACATCTAGATGATTGATAGTTTGATATTACCACTTATTTGAGGGAGAACAAAGATTTTAAGAGTTAAATCAGTTCAGTTCAGTTGCTCAGTTGTGTCCAACTCTTTGCAACCCCATGGACTGCAGCATGCCAGGCTTCCCTGTCCATCACCAACTCCCGGAGCCTACTCAAACTCATGTCCATCGAGTTGGTGATGCCATCCAACCATCTCATTCTCTGTCGTCTCCTTCTCCCCCCGCCTTCAGTCTTCCCCAGGATCAGGGTCTTTTCCAATGAGTCAGTTCTTCACATCAGGTGGCCAAAGTATTGGAATTTCAGCTTCAGCATCAGTCCTTCCAATTCAGAACTGCTTTCCTTTAGGATTGACTGGTTGGATCTCCTTGCAGTCCAATGGAATCTCAAGAGTCTTCTCAATACCACAGTTCAAATTCTTCAGCTTCTCCCCAAATTAGGAAAGAATTAGGTTTAGAAGTTGCATCACTTCAGTTCCACTTCCCAAATACCTCCTATTTCTGAGTTGGAAGGAATAGATTTATTTTATTTAAGAGTGTTCGATCTTTTCCTTAAATAGAAGGCTGGAGTCAAGCTACCTGATTTTATGTACTCTGGTTTTAACATATGAGAGATGATTTGGGCAAACTTCTCAGCCTGTAAAAATGTTCACATTCTTATGACTAAGTCCTTTTGCTGTTCATCCAAAACTATCACAACATTGTTAGTTGACTATACCCGAATACAAAATAAAAAGTTTTTTAAAAAATATTCACTTTCTACAGTCTATCTGGCCAAGCCCCAAATCTTCATTGTAAACTCCTTGACCCTAAACCCGTGAAATATTGCAAGCAGGCTAACAGTTCCTCTCCATTACATGAAATTCCCATTGTACTGAAGGACCTCACTGGTTCCAGGAGGGTCCATGACACTGTTCCTAGTTCCCTTGCTTTTTCACTCCAGGTTTTTCTGGGGGTCAGGGGAAGCACTGGAATGTGAATCTTCAAAGTGCCTTAGATGATACAGATACCTGTTTTAAAATTTAAGGGGAAAATAAAATTACTCCAGGGCTGTCACTGGCTGGTAGTTTTCAGAATGGACATTGGGGCTTCAAGGTTTCGTTCAGCTGTCATCCTCTTGGGGCAGACTTTGAAACGTCAGTGTTTTGAGGACCCTTCTCTGCTTCAGGAAAGCCACAAGTTGCAAATGCAAATCCTGGGGTAGCACCGCTTGTAGGAGTAGGGCAGAAAAGCTCCAGCAGCTCGAGAAACGCTGAGACACTCCATACCCCATCTGCACTCTGTACTGGTCTGTTTCAAAACAGGTCTGTACAAAGACAATCACGTCATTCTCTGGTTCAAACAATTTAAATGGCTATTTACTGTCAACAAGATTAATCTAGACTCTCTGGCCTAGCCCATAAGATCTGCCATCGCTCAGCCTTAATTTACCCAAGACTGACTTTCCCATAAGATCTGCCATCGCTCAGCCTTAATTTACCCAAGACTGACTTTCCCAGGCCTGGCAGCAGCCACACTCCTTTTTCTAATCATTCTCTAAATAAGTACATGTGTGCTCTCGTCTTGCTGAGGCAACGTTAAAATAGAATTTTCAAGGGGGAAATAGTAATGTCCCACTTCTAATCTCACAGGGTGCATGATAATATTGATAAAAATTACTACATAACAAGCCTTGTACACACAAAAAAAGCACTGCATACACACTAACCCATCTTACTCTTCATAACCTAAACCCCATTACCTCTTTATCCATAAGGAAACTCAAGGGTTAAGAAAACTGCTCAGAGTCCTCTACTGAGAAAATGGTGGAACCAGGATTCCAACTGACAGTCTGTCTGGCTTCTTAACTGCTATGACCTTCCAGAAGGCTTATTCTCCAGGGAGAGATTGTTCTGCTGACATCTGAACCTTCAGGAACTTTTACTGTCTCTGCTAGCTTCTGCCAACTTGGCTGGTTAAAGTGGAGCCTTACAAAGGAGAAAATGGACCAAATCTCCCTTAAAGCCTGTGTACATTCAAGAGCCACAGAGTGCGATATAATTTGACAATTCTCTGTTTTTTTCTGAAAAGGACCAAACAAAACTAGATTCTCTGCATCATCTCCCTTGCTGAGAAGTCTTATTGAATTACAAGTTCATAAGAGAAATGTTTATGTGAGTTGTATAATTTGACTAAGCTTTCCACAAGAATGCCCAAGTTAATGGCTAACAGCTGTGGGGAGCATAAAAACAACTTGTTCTTACCTGGAGTGCCTTCAGACTTGGAGAAGCTGGCCTGCAGTGGCTCTCCATCTGCACCACCCATTATAATGAGCTTTTGAGAAACAGAGGTTTTGAGAAATACCTGGTCACTGGGCCCCTCCCCAGACCAATTAAATTGTATTCTGGTGCATTGGTAAGTGTATGTGTGTGCATTTTGCAGGGTGGGGGTGGTGAGGAGTAGGTGGGCAGAGGCACTGGGAGTTTTTGAGAGCACTCCAGGTGATACTAACATGAAGCTGTAGGACCTAGAACTTCTGGGCTTCCCTGGTGGAGCTAGTGGTAAAGAACCACTGCCAGTGCAGGAGACATAAGAGATGAAGGTTCTACCCCTGGGTTGGGAAGATCCTCTGCAGGAGGGCATGGCACCCACTCCAGTATTCTTGTCCAGAGAATCCCATGGACAGAGAAGCCTGGTAGGCCATAGTACCATCCAGGGTTGCAAAGAGTCAGACACAACTGAAATGACTTAGCACGCACACACAGGGACTAGAGCTACTGAGCCAGAGGAAACAGATATGCACTTGTTTTTAGTGATCCGCAGTCCTTCACAGTGATTCTAATCCCTAATTCAGTTAAAACGTGGACAATATCAGCCTTTTTCAGCTGTCCAAAATGTATTTTTAAAAATGAGAATGGCAGTGCTCTGAATGTGTGCACCAGTTAATGAAACAAAACAATTTCAGATCTGGGTTGTTCTTTGTAGCCTTGATACTCCAAGTGTGGTTTGAGGGTGGGCACCATCAGCCTGACCTGGGATCTGGTTTGAGGCTGAATGTTAGGCTCTCCCGGAGATCCACACACTTTTCAAAACCCATATATTATAATGTGAGAAGCACTGCCTTGGACATCATCTTTTCCAGCCTCCTCATTTTACAAATGGGGGAAAAGGGAACAGGGTACAAATGAGTTGATGAAACTCCCATCTAGAGACTAGACTCCCATTCTGGAAGCCAAGAGGCCAAGTCGACTGATTTCCTGGACTTGTTACTTTCCAATGCATTATGCTGATACACCTGAAAAATCAGTTCTGGGTTTCTTTCCCTGAGTGGATCCAGATTCTTATCTTCCCTTTCTATCAAGGAATCTTCCAGGATGAGGCCTTTAATGATCAACTCATGTTAGAAAAGGGGAGAAAGACACCTATGATAAAACATATGCATGAAAAGTAGAATTGATCTGTAAAATCTAATTTTACCTTGGCCTCAAAGAGAAAACCATAGTAGATCTACTGTAAAATCTTTTTTCTTAAGAAAGGAAAAAATTCCTTAAATACGACACCATAAGATGGAATTATTTAAAGTTTGATGGATAAAAACATATCTTAAATAACAAAGGTTGGATGTCACTCCAATAAAAGCTTCCATTTCAGCTCTGCTTGAAGTTATTTGTTGGTATAAAGTTTTACCAGGGTACAAATTTTTCATGTGAGGAGATATAATTGCTTATGTCTCTCCATACTGAAATGACTTTGCTCTGTAGCACTCAATTCTGCCAGTGGTTGCAAGATTTAATATTATCAATTTAGGGTTCCTTGATCAAGCAATCTCTTTGGATTAAATGCTTAGGCAGAAATATGAGTCTTCCCTGTCACACGAAGGGTGAGGTTGGGGGCAAGGGTGCTTCTGGAACGTTTGGCACTGGGGCAGGTTGCAGATGCCACATGGCACCCCTTGTCGAACTTAAGGGCATCCCCGGGCCTGGTCTCATCAACATACCTGGTATCTGTTGCCTATCTCTGCAGCTTTGCCTGCTGCCCTCAGGGCCTTGTTACCTACTGCCCTTGGGGCCAGCTTACCTGCATCTGCTTTGTCTTAGCAGTCCTTTCTGCTCCAGGATCTCCCAAGCTTACCTGTGGTTTTTCCAGTTCTCCCCGCCCTCTTTCTGGCTGGGTCCAGAGAAGCAGAGGGCAAGGAACTGGCATTTCACAAAGACCCAGTGCAGCTGAGCCTGAGTCTCAGAGTCCAGGGATCTCTCTTGCCTTCCTGGGCGTGCAATGCCTCTCTTGTTGGTGGGAATGGCTCTTACATAATTATACATTTTTTCTGTTACACGGTTCATGATATAAATCCCATGCTCTAATCTGGCCAGGTTGTGGCTCCTAATATTTAAAAGGAAGTTTTGTATGTGTGTGTAAAATTTCAAAAAATCCTTTACCCTCAATGCCAGCCTTCTACCTAGGTGTGTGTCTTCCACCTAGGCGCGTGTCTCCCCGGATGCTCAAAAGCCAGGTGCTGAAAAGGGTCTTTCTCTTTCCAGCTGTGTCACCCGTACCCTGAGAGCAGTGCACAAAGAAAGCTCTTGGTATAGTAGGTTGGGGAGGGAGAGAAGAACAAGAAGAAAAAACTGGACCATACATTTTTAAACCAAAACACAGTCCTGCCAAACTCCTGTAAACCAAGCTATATTTTAAGTCCAATATGTCACCTTTATTCTTAAGGTAACTATTTATGAGAGACAGAGAATTCAGTTGTATGAACATTCTTTGAGTCCTTTGTACAGGACATTTCATGAAGTCCTACATGGTATATATTATACTTGTCCTCAGGTACCTCTTACTGCTATAAAGGACTACCACCAACACAGAAACTTCAAACAACCCAATTGTATTATCTTAACAGTTCTGGAAGTCAGAAGTTCAAACCTGGTTTCACTGGGCTAAAATCAAGGTGGGCTTCCCTGGTGGCTCAGATGGTAAAGAGTCTGCCCACAATGCGGGAGACCTGGGTTTGACCCCTGAGTTGGGAAGATTCCCTGGAGGAAGGCATGACAACCTACTCCAGTATTCCCAAGGACAGAGGAGCCTGGTGCGCTACAGTTGCAAAGTGTCAGACACAAAAATGACTAAGAACAGACACACAAAATCAAAGTGTTGGTAAGCCTGTGTCCTTCCTGGAGAGTCTAAGGGTGGACCCATTTTATTGTCTTTTGCACATTCTCGAGGCTGCCTACATTCCTTGGCTCATGGTCTCTTCCTCCATATTCAAAACCAGTAGTGGTGCCTCTCTCCTCTCTGGCCTCTGCTTCCATCCTATGTCTTCACTCTCTGATTGTGACCCTGTTTGTTGTTGTTGTCCAGTTGCTGAGTTGTGTCTGACTCTTCATGATCCCATGGATTGCAGCATGCCAGGCTCCTCTGTCTTCACTATCTCCTGGAGTTTGCTCAGCTTCCTGTTCATTGAGTCAGTGATGCCATTCAACCACCTCATCCTCTGTCACCCCCTTCTCCTCCTGACTTCAACCTTTCCCAGGATCAGGGTCTTTTCCAATGAGTCAGCTCTTCGCATCAGGTGGCCAAAGTATTGGAGCTTCAGCTTCAACATCAGTCCTTCCAATGAATATTCAGGATTGATTTTCTTAAGGATTGGCTAGTTTGATTTCCTTGTAGTTCAAGGGACTCTGAAGAGTCTTCTCCAGCACCACAATTTGAAAGCATCAATTCTTCAGTGTTCAGCCTTCCTTGTGATTCAATTTTCACATCTATACATGACTATTGGAAAATCATAACTTTAACTATATACACCTTTGTTGGCAAAGTGATGTCTCTACTTTTTATTATACTGTCTAGTTTTGTCATAGCTTTTCTTCCAAAGAGCAAGTGTCTTTTAATTTCACGGCTGCAGTCACCATCCGCAGTGATTTTGGAGTCTCCTGCTTCCCTCTTATTAGGACACTTCTGTTTGAACCCCTTGGGCTCCCTCAAAATATCCAGGATAATCTCCTCATCTCATGATCTTTCATTTAGTCACATCAGCAAAGGCCCTTTTAGGGTATAAAGTAGCATATTGATAGGTCCAGGGATTAGGATGTGGACACCTTTGGGTAGAGGGGGGCATCAGTCACCAAGGGGTGCCCAAAGGAGAAGATAAGGTTGAGAAATTTCCTGTGATACAATTGATTTTTTTAGTTGAATTTTTAATTATTATTTTATATTGGAGCATAGCTGATTAACAATGTTGTGTTAGTATCAGGTGTACAGCAGAGTGATTCCATTATACATATACATGTACTTATTCTTTCTCACATTCTTTACACTTTTAGGTTATTACATTAGGTTACTACAGAATATTGGGCTGAGCCCCCTGTGCTCTACAGTAGGCCTTTGTTGGTTGTCTATTTTAAGCACAGTAGTGTGTACATGCCGAGTTGATGCTTTTCTTCCTGTATTTTTTTCTTAATTTTCCTTCATTTAAGTAAGGAGCCAGGTTCTGACTCTGCCTTAGAGTGGGGAAGGAGCAGAAATTGCTGGCAGGACACTTCCCTTTCTGATTTTTTATTTTTAAAAGGCTGATTGCAATGAGGAAGCTGTGCTGGGAGACCAAGGAGAGGGGGAAGGGAAGACGGAGGTGTGGGGGGTTTCCCCAGCCTTGGAGGTGAGTGTGGTGAGGAATGGGGTGGGGAGCCCTTGCTCCATGGAGGTGGTGAGACCTCAGAAAAAGGACTGCATATCTCTTGGTCTTGAATAGGACCCTAGTGCCCTCAGACATTGCCCAGATCAGCACAGCAGCCAACTGTGCAAGTGCCCGGTGTCCTGGTGACTGACATCCAGAGGAACCTCCCCAGGGTCTTGGTCCTACAGGGGGCCTAACAATGTGTGAAACTGAAATACACCCCAGTATGACAGGATGGAGGCTTAGATTCAAAATGAATCGAAGAAAACAAGGAAATTCAGTATTTCTTGCCCAATTGTCTAAATCATAAATATAAGATGAAATAGGATCACTGCTTAATAGACATATAATGAAGAAAGCAAAGTTTCTTCATTCCTCCCAGCTCCCTTTATGTCTGAAGTGTTGTGGAGTCAAATCATAGGGGATTACTCTAGAGTGCACTTAGTATAATGGAGAGGGAAGGGCACAGTGCCAAGGGGCACCTAATTCTAACTCAGGGGGTCAGGAAAGATTTCTGGAAAAACTGACATTTAAGCTGATTGGGAGATGTCAGGTCTTAGTGACTGAAGGAAACAGTGACAGTAAAAAGAAAGATGGGAGGAAGAATGTCAGCCCAGGGGTTGAAATTCAGCAGGTGTTTTGGAAGCCAAGCTGAGCGCCCTGGCCTGGACACCCTCCTCCCTGTTCCCCTGGAGCAACAGGAGGGCATTTTTCATGTTTCTCTTCACTTTCCTCATCTGCCCTCCCCCCACCCTCAACTCAAGGGAGCTCCTTATTAACATTCCTATAGGTCTCTGGGAAACCTTCTGGATGTCCTGGTATGAGATGTGTCCAAGGCCTTGGACAGCACGTGTCTGGTGCTCAGATAAGCTGCACTGGAAGCTAGGATTTGACCGCCTGCGTAGAATTGTGACCCTAAGCTGTGAAACTCGATGGTATAAATAAGGTAGAGAAAGTAGAGATGCAAGGGAGGAAAATGGTGAAGAGAACCATGAGTTTGATTGTAGGTTAGTGGAGTTTAAAATGCCTCTAGCCTATAATATATATATATTTTTTTTCATCAAGTGTTCATTTAGTTTTCCTGGCCAGTCTTCACATCATGATGTAAGAAGACAAAACTATAATATTCGAAGCAGTAGAGAAATCCCTCCCGATTACATTTCTACTTGTTCCAATTTCCAACTGGGGATTCCAGGAACTCTTATTTCCCTGCCTTGCCCTCCCAGCCTCTTAGTTATACGGGCCTGACTTCCACATATGCCCTAATGACGGTGGAGAGAGATGGGGTAGGGGGCTTCCTCCTGGCATGGGCTGCAGGGGAGGGAAGGAAGCATCTGTGGAGATGGTGAGGGGGATGAGAGAGCGGGAGCAGTGAGGCAGAGGCCCCTGCCTGCTGGGTGTGCAGGGGAGGAGCTCACACAGCTGTGGTTCTTAAGAAGCTGGTTTCTGGGGTGCTAGGTGGCACACCTCTGCTTTTCCTACAAGGATTACAAAAAATAATCTATAGTATTAATCATTTTATTTTTCACTCAATTTCATTTCTGACTCTGTCTCCCTTCACCTGCTTACTGGTATATAAAAAGCATAGCATCAGGTCCTCTTGGATTTCTCATCTCCTCACCTCTTCTTTAATTCACTATCTATGGTTTGAGGTCTTCAAAAGGGTATTGGAGGTAGGAAGGAGCATTTGGCCCTGGTCTACCCTGGCACCTGTGGAAAGAGATGCCACAGCTCCTAAGGCTTGGCCAATGCTTGGAGCACAGGAATTTTGTGAGGCTGTGTCTTTTCCTTCTATCAGTTCAGCCTTGTGTGGCCTGTAAGTTGAGTTTAACCAAACACAGTTACTGCAGTGGACTGAACATTCATGTCCCCTCCTTCCTCCCAGTTCATACATTAGAATCCTAACCCACAAGGTGATGGTTTTGGAGGTGGAGTCTTTAGAGGGTGATTAGGTCATGAGGGTAGAGCCCTCAGGAAAGGGACTAGTGCCTTTGTAAAAGAGGGCCCAGAGAGCCCCCTCACCCCTTCCACCATGTGAGGACATAGTGAGAAGGTGGCTATGAACCAGGGTGCAGGCTGAATTGTCTGGTTCCAGAATCTCAGACTTCTCTGCTTCTAGGATTTTGAGACATACGTTTCTGTTGTTTATAAGCCCCTCAGTTTATGGTATTTTTGTTAGAGCAGCCCAAAAGGACTAAGACAGGTACATAGTTAGTTTGACCTGTACAACTGAGCCAATTGAAAATTAAGTTTGTCTTAAACTTTGCATTTGAAAAATCAGAAGGCAATGGTGGGCCCACACTCCTGTTAGGCAGCCATCAGCAGACTGTGGGCTCACAGTTGCCATCCTATGTGGGCCATTCCACTCCAGGACACCACAGCCCACAACTTCTTGCTGACTTTTTACAACCATCTCTGCTTCCTTCACTGATGTCAACTATTCACCCTTCACCCCCCGTAGGCCTCTGAGTTGTAACTCCTAGCCTAGATACAGACATTTATTTTCTGGAATCTTACCCTTCTTACCCGTTCTTCCTGCCCCACCTGCCAGCTACTGAGAACAGTGAACAGCGTACAAGTTATTTCTGTTCTAGAAACTGGAAGGATCTCTTTCTCCCTCTGAGGGCTTCTCACATTCTCTCCCTCAGCTTCTCCATCCACTGGCCTCTTCTCCTGTCTCTGCAAGACTCCACCTTCCCCTTGCTGTTCAATAAGACAATTTACTTCTACGCATAACAAATTCCCTTCCCCTAAGCCAGAACGACTGGAAAGGCTATTTTTAATCTTTGTTACCTTCCTCAAGGAAATGAAAAACAGAGCCTGATTGAATAAAAGGGAGGGAAAAAGAAAGACAACTCTGCTGTAAATTAATCTATAAAAATATCACATAGCCACGACTACTTGTTTATAAAAGTCAGACATGCTCACTGGGACAGTTCAAGCATTACGCAGGTGATCTCTCAGGAAAAGGAGGTTTCCAGATATCCAACCACCCAGAGATGACTGCTATTCTTGTATTCTTTCAGAGTTGCTGTTAGGATTTTCTTCAGAAATGGGCTTACACTGTTATACTGCTCTATACCTTGATTTTTTCCACCTTTCCTCCTTAGTCCACACTGATTTACCTCATTGTTTTTATTGGTATTGAGTATCCCTGTACATGATTGAACCCTTGTTTAGTTCTCATATCCGACATTGATGGCCCTTTTGGTTGTTTTAGGTTTTTATTATAACAGAAGCAGTGAACATTCTTCTACACAATTCTCTTTACGACTTGTGTAAGTAGGTCCCAGAAGGTCAGCTGGAGCAAGGGACTTGGACATTTAAAATGTTGTTAGCTACTGCCAATGAATCCCCCAAACCTTACAGTGTCAATAACATTGAGTTAGAATTTCTTTTTCCACACCCTTGCTAACATTAAGCTTTATCACATAAAACTGATTTGAGTCATTCTTTGCATATTAAAATACAAATAAAATATACTTTTCTGCCTCAGAGGAATATAGTAAGTATATTGGCAACAATGGAAATTTTTTTTAATGAGCAAGCAGTTTGATGTGTTCCACCAAGGAGAGGCTTAATGAAAAATGAGCAGCAAGAAGAAACAGACGTGCAGGGGTCTACAGAGACCAAGTCCAAGCAAGGGTATGAAGATGAGGCCAGCCCCAAACCAGGGACCAAGTAGGTATGCAATTTGAGGGGGAGAAAAATAAAATTATTTTTTAGTGCAAATGACTTTCTAACTAAATATAGGAAAAATATTTATGAGTAAAATTTATGAATAAAGGATGGTCATATCTTTTAAATACAGAATACCAAAGAAAACACCTTCAATCTCTGATGGAAAAGCCATTTAAGCTTTTGTTGATTTGATCATGAATCAGTTAAAATTTTTGAGTTATGGGTTTCAGAGCACTGGAAATAGATGTAGGAGGTACAAAAAAATGTTAAAAATGGTTTATTTACTTACAGTTTGAAATCTAATTGGAAGACAAAATTTAAATACAGGAAAGTGGAATAACATTCCTAGATTAGAGTATGAGGATTTATTATCATTTAGAAAAGAAAACTCCTTGATGAGGTTTTCAAAGACATTGGCAAGATGAGGCAGTCACAGGCATGTACAGAATTCTGGCTGAGTTCTGGGATGATTCTGACCTGAGAAATGAGAAATTATATTTCTCTGCTACTGCTCCCACTGCAAGCCCAAATAGTCAGACAGAAGGTAGGCCAGATTATTACCCACTTACAATTGAAAATTGTTTGATTTGCTTCGGCTTATGCATATGGCAAACATTTGGAAATTCTGGACTTGCTGCCTGCAGAATATTTTAACTAAAAGCAGTAAAATAAACACAGATTTTGGACTTTTAGCCAGATCATTTTTTCTGTACATGTTGTCATTTCTGCTTCATACTGAGAGATTTAGCTGGCAACCTTAGGGAGTTTGCATGAGAGAAAAGTTGACTCCAAAAGAAACGTGGAGAATGCTAATCTCTGTTCAAAGTTCGGCCAAAGTAAAGAAGTAGTTTCACGTCAGCATGAGTTGCCAATAATAATGTTATAAAAAATGTTTTCCGGAAGCCAACAATCTATTTTTTTTTTTTTGGTCTGCATGAAATAACTGAAACCATACTTAGTAAACAGAAGTTCTGGATACAATTTAAAACAATGGATCTCCATTGTGTGACACATACAAATAGAAAGTTGAAGATGGAGAACTTATTCATGCAAAGGTCACTAAGAAGGTTTCCCACAATAATTGGATCTGAGTAAGCAAGTACTCATTGAATGCCTTTTATGGGGCCAGCACTATGAAGGGATTGTGGAGGAGGGGAAAGGGACAATGAAACATCACACAAAGCCCCTGATTTGGGGAGCCTTCACTGAAATGGAGGGATAAGAAAGAAACACATGAAACAGCTAAGTAACCATACAAAGAAGTGTGAAGTGACATATTTGTGTGAGTAGTGAAATTCTGTAAGTGTGATGAGTGGTTGTAGAAAGTGAAGGTAATAGAGACTGAAGGAGGTTTTCACGGACTAGATAGAGTGTGGAGAGGGTAACCCCAGAGAAGGACATTCCAGGATGGGAGTAGCAGGAAGCAAGGGGGCATGTAAGGGAAGGAGGAGTGGACTGGCCTGGAAGAATGATCCGGTCAGAGTGACCCAGTCACTTTCTAGCAGGTAGAAGTCTTGGCTGCCTGCCCACACCTGCTTACTGGATTCGTCCCTTTTGTTTTACACCCAACTCTATCTCTTAGTGCTGCTGGAACCATTTGTCTCTTCTGAATACTATGTTCCTCTCTCCCTACTCAGGCTATTTAAATACTGTATCAGGAGTTAGACTGCTTGGGTTGAATCCAGGGTCCTCCACTTACCAGTTGCCCAAATTATTCAATTTCTTTTTGCCTTCGTTTTCCCATCATTAAAGAGGAGTCAGTAATGATTAAATTCATTATTTAATGAATAATGAATATAAACGTGACTAGTACATAGTCAGTAATCAGTGAATGTTAATTTTAATATTAGCTATTCCTTGATTGGTGGCAAGGATTCATTTAAAAAGTTATACTGGTCATATATGGGATCATCTTTGGAGGCACTAACAATATTCCAGAGTCCAGGTAAGGGAGACTGAGTGAGGATGACACCTGGATGTAGTGGCTTAGTTGAGGTGCCACCCTTGATGCCCTCCCAATAGCCTCACCAGTACCAGTGTCATGTCTTGGCACTGGCCCTGTCTAATATCCCCCACCCTCAGGAAAAACTTCTACAGGTGGTGATCGTCAAGAGTTGGGGGATGAGGACGTTGGTTTTATTTCTGGACAAAGAGGAGACACTGAACAGAGACAGGGTAAGATCAGCTTCTGAGATCAGTTTAAGGAATTGATTCTATAGATAGAGGATGTGAGACCTGGAATTAGGAAACCATGTCCATGAATGTGAAATTTAAGGAAAGGGAAGAGAAAGAGGAGTCAAAGAACACCAATCAAAGAGAAAGGAGACAAACCAGAGAAGATGACCTTGTGGAGGCGGGGAGGACAGTTTCAAGCAGAAGAGATTTTTATTTGTGACCCAAATGAATGTTGCATTCTCTCCTCAGAACCTAGGCTTCCTTTGCCTATGGTTTATCAAACATTTCTCACAAAACCCAACATTTGGTGAGCACTTTTCAGAGGTTTTTGCAATTTTGCTCATTATTGGCAAACTCTTCTGCACACTCTTCAAAACTAAAGAGTTGACCCTTAAACTCAAAAGGACCTAGTTCTTAGGGTGCTCATCACTACCCATTCTTTCTGCCACTAGTCTGTTTTCTTCTTTCCTTTTTTTTTTTTTTTAGTGACCACTTTATTTTAATGACCATTATATTTTTTACAGTGTAGCTTCCTTATAGTCCTGGTGACCCAAGAGCCGCAGACTAGCTTTGCTCCTCACCAGTTGAGCCCTGGGCTCACCATGGACCCATTACTGAGTTGAGATGGTGTGATGTGCATGAAAGACCGTACTTAGACTGTACATGGCTTTGACATCATGTCATCCTTGTTCTTTTGGACTCCTGATTGTGATCTTTGCATTACTTTGCCTCAGTGTGGATACCCTGTCAATTTGCCGTCATTACCGTTTAGGGTCAGCTGACTAGCTGTGTTACAGGATTACACTTGTGGTTGCTGTGGATTACATATTGGACATTTGCAAAACCACTGCTAAGTGGCTTGTTGGCACTTTGATAAACTTAAGTATATGTTGACTGTTGTCACTGCTCAGTTAGACCTTGATTTGAGCTAGAACTTGGACATATATTAATGCTGTCTTCTGACAGCTAGCCCCTCAATGGATATATTTACCTTTTTAACTTGTTTTCCTCCTATTGCTTTATTAGAATTACAATCTGTCTGTGACTTTAAAGGAGCAAAGTTACAGATTTCAGCCATACATTGCCTGAAAAATGTTTTGTAAATTTAAGTCTTTCCTCTGTACCATCAATAAGAAGTTCTCTCCACTGCTTAAACAGAATGATATTGAAGGAAAGAGACTGAGTTGAGAAAAGAGAATTAGGGAGAGAAGATGTAAGGTTAAATAAAAATGAAGTAGATGAAATTGAGAAAATAGGCAGTTTACAGATTACTAGTAATACTCTGTGAGTACCCACTATTTCTTCATTTCCTATTATTAACTATTTTGAGGCAGTGAACGACTTTTCCTCTTTTTTCTTTTAAATAGTTAATGAACTGATTGACCAATTTTTACTTTATCCAGCTTTCATAGTGAATATTACTAGAGAATCTGTTATTGAATAGTGAAATTATAAGATTTAGTCTAATTTTGTTTAACAAAAGATGAAACATTTTATGAAAGATGTTATGTTACAGAAAAATCCAAATGAACTCTTTGGCCTACACAATAGAAACCTCTAAGAGCCAATCTTTGAAGATTGGGAAATTCTAGTCAATCCTATTCCATTTCATTTTATTTTTTATTTTTTTTATTAGTTTTGCCATACAATGACATGATATCACCATGGGTTTACATATGCTCCCCCTCTAGGACTCCCCTCCCTCCTCCCTCCCCCCGGGAAATCTCATTGCACCAGCCCCGAGCATCAATCCTGGGCTGGCAATTGATTAGACATATGGTAATTAACATGTTTCAATGCCATTCTCCCATATCATCCCACCCTTTCCCTCATCCACAGAGTCCACAAGTCTATTCTATAAATCTGCGTTCCTTTTGCTGTCTCGCATGCTGGGTTCTCGTTACCGTCTTTCTAAATTCCATATATATGCGTTAATATACTGTATTGTTGTTTTTGCTTCTGGCTTACTTCACTCTGAATAATGGGCTCCAGTTCTGTCCATCTGAGTAGAACTGATTCAAATGAATTTTTTTTTAATGCTGAGTAATATTCCATTGTGTATATGTACCACAGCTTTCTTGTCCATTCGTCAGTTGATGGGCATCTAGGTTGCTTCCATGTCCTGGCTATTGTAAACAATGCAGCGATGAACATTGGGGTACACGTGTCTCTTTCAATTCTGGTTTCCTCAGTGTGTATGCCCAGCAGTGGGATTGCTGGGTCATATGGCAGGTCTATTTGCAGTTTTTTAAGGAACCTCCACACTGTTTTCCAAAGTGGCTGTACTAGTTTGCAATCCCACCAACAGTGTGAGAGAGTTCCCTTTTCTCCACATCCTCTCCAGCATTTATTACTTGTAGATTTTTGGATGGCAGCCATTCTGAGTGGTGTAAAGTGATATATCATTGTGGTTTTGACTTGCATTTCTCTGATAATGAGTGATGTTGAGCATCTTTTCATGTGTTTGTTAGCCATTTTTATGTCTTCTTTGGAGAAATGTCTGTTAAGTTCTTTGGCCCACTTTTTGATTGGGTCATTTATTTTCCTAGAATGGAGCTGCAGGAGTTGCTTGTTTATTTTTGAGATTAATTGTTTGTCCGTTGCTTCATTGGCTATTATTTTCTCCCATTCTGAAGGCTGTCTTTTCACCTTGCTTATAGTTTCCTTTGTTGTGCAGAAGCTTTTAATTTTAATTAGGTCCCATTTGTTTATTCGTGCTTTTATTTCCAATATTCTGGGAGGTGGGTCATGTAGGATCCAGCTTTGGTTTATGACAGAGAGTGTTTTGCCAATGTTATCCTCTAGGAGTTTTATAGTTTCTGGTCTTATGTTTAGATCTTTGATCCATTTTGAGTTTATCTTTGTGTATGGTGTTAGAAAGTGTTCTAGTTTCATTCTTTTACAAGTGGCTGTCCAGTTTTCCCAGCACCACTTGTTAAAGAGGTTGTCTTTTCTCCATTGTATATTCTTGCCTCCTTTGTCAAAGATAAGGTGTCCATAGATGCGTGGATTTATCTCTGGGCTTTCTATTCTGTTCCATTGATCTATATTTCTGTCTTTGTGCCAGTACCATACTGTCTTAATGACTGTGGATTTGTAGTATAGCCTAAAGTCAGGTAGGTTGATTCCTCCAGTCCCGTTCTTTCTCAAGAATGCTTTGGCTATACGAGGTTTTTTGTATTTCCATACAAATTGTGAAATTATTTGTTCTAATTCTCTGAAAAAGACCTCTGGTAGCTTGATAGGAATTGCATTGAATCTACAGATTGCTTTGGGTAGTGTACTCATTTTCACTATATTGATTCTTCCAATCCACGAACACGGCACATTTCTCCATCTGCTTGTGTCCTCTTTGATTTCTTTCATCAGTGTTTTATAGTTTTCTATATACAAGTCTTTTGTTTCCTTAGGTAGAAATACTCCTAAGTATTTTATTCTTTTTGTTTCGATGGTGAATGGAATTGTTTCCATAATTTCTCTTTCTGTTTTCTCATTGTTAGTGTATAGGAATGCCAGGGATTTCTGTGTGTTGATTTTGTATCCTGAAACTTTGCTATATTCACTGATTAGCTCTAGTAATTTTCTAGTAGAGTCTTTAGGGTTTTCAATGTAGAGGATCATGTCATCTGCAAACAGAGAGAGTTTTACTTCTTCTTTTCCAATCTGGATTCCTTTGATTTCTTTATCTGCTCTGATTGCTGTGGCCAAGACTTCCAAAGCTATGTTGAATAGTAGTGGTGAGAGTGGGCACCCTTGTCTTGTTCCTGACTTCAGGGGAAATGCTTTCAGTTTTTCACCATTGAGGATAATGTTTGCTGTGGGTTTGTCATATATAGCTTTTATTATGTTGAGGAATGTTCCTTCTATTCCTGCTTTTTGGAGGGTTTTTATCATAAATGGATGTTGAATGTTGTTAAAGGCTTTCTCTGCATCTATTGAGATAATCATGTGATTTTTATTTTTCAATTTGTTAATGTGGTGTATTACATTGATTGATTTGTGGATATTGAAGAATCCTTGCATCCCTGGGATAAAGTCTACTTGATCATGATGTATGATTTTTTTAATGTGTTGTTGGATTCTATTTGCTAGAATTTTGTTAAGGATTTTTGCATCTAAGTTCATCAGTGATATTGGCCTGTAGTTTTCTTTTTTTGTGGCATCTTTGTCAGGTTTTGGAATTAGGGTGATGGTGGCCTCATAGAATGAGTTTGGAAGTTTACCTTCCTCTGCAATTTTCTGGAAGAGTTTGAGTAGAATAGGTGTTAGCTCTTCTCTAAATTTTTGGTAGAATTCAGCTGTGAAGCCATCTGGTCCTGGGCTTTTGTTTTTTGGAAGATTTCTGATTACGGTTTCAATTTCCGTGCTTGTGATGGATCTATTAATATTATCTATCTCTTCCTGTTTTCTTCTTTCCTTAAGCAGAAAGGCCAATATATATTTGTGATGATTTTGAAATTATAGCCATGTATCAAACCAGTCAATCTTAAAGGAAATCAATCTGAATATTCATTGGAAGGGCTGAGGCTGAGTCTGAAGCTCCAATACTTTGGCCACCTGATGCAAAGAGCCAACTCATTAGAAAAGACCCTGATGCTGGGAAAGATTGAGAGCAGGAAGAAAAGAGGGAAACAGAGGATGAGATGGTTGGATGGCATTACCGACTCAAGGGACATGAGTTGGAGCAAACTCCAGGAGATAGGAGAGGACAGGGAAGCCTGGCATGCTGCAGTCCATGGGGTGGCAAAGAGTCGGACACAGCTCAGCAACTGAACAACAACATATTTTAAACTCTTTGCATTTTTAAATGCTATAGTCCTTGTACATAATTTCCATTTTCTTTCCTATCTCAGCTTTTCACATGTGGTGGACTGACATGTAGCTGCTGATTTATGATGTTCCCCTGAGCAAGTCCCTTCCCCCTCTGTCCCAAGCCTCTCATTCAGGAAGTTACCAATTAATGTTTAGTAAAATATCTCAGAATGATCCAATAAAACAAACCTATTCCAAGGACTTCTAAATTTATTCAAGATTCTCCATCTTTCTCTCTGATGCCATTCATCATATTTCTGCTTTCCTAGCTCTCCTCGAAGCTCCCTAAATGTAGCCACAGCCCAGGGCTCATGCGTTAGCTCTCTGTTCACTCAGGGTGTTAACCTACCCTAAGGGCTTTACATATCTCCTCTGTGCTGATGTCTTCAAATCTGTATCTCTGCTCTTCTCACCTAAACTATAGCTCTACAGTTTTCATTGTCCCTGGTTGCATGTGCCACCATCAGTCCAAGCCGAGAAGGACCAGGCTCAGCATGGGACCAGCTGTCTGTCACTGGGACTCTCATCTGACTTTTTGCTTTCCCCTGCCCTCATTCAAGTTCAGTGGATAAGCGCTAGAAGTTTTGCCCACGTATAACAGGGAGTATCCTATTCTGCCCTCTTAAACAGCACCTGTTAAACTATAATTCGTGTTTGGTTTTAAGCTTTTTGAGGATAAGGATTATACCTTGTTCACCTTTAAATTCCTATAATCCTTTATCTTTGAAAATAGACATGCAAAAAATATATATTTGAATTTAGTAGTTGATTTGCAAAGAGAGTGTTCCATGCTGAAATATGTTTATAAAGCCTGGAGTTGAAGTTAATTAGGATTCCTTATTAGATTGCTAGTGGTTATTATTATTAATTCCTAAAATAAGCATTATAGTACACAAGTGGGTCAAAACTTCATTGATCTTAGGATCCATTTTACCCAGCACCAACTGCATCTTTCTGAACAAAATTCCCCAGAACAAAGTTTGTCAAAGGTGCTAGGATGACTGATTAACTATCCATATACAAATACAAAATACAAAAATTAAACCCATATGGACCAAAAAGTTATTTATAAAATATATACACATATACATACATTTAAAATAACTAAAGAACTTTAAGAAAATATACATGAATATTTCTCAGTCTTGTGGGAAAGAATTTTCTAAGTGTAACACACATAGCAAGAACCACAAATATTGACATATTTAACTATATGTTTAAATTTTTTTAATATTTCAATGCATTTTAAAAACTGTGAGATTAATTCCAACACCAGAAGATAGAACATTGTAAATAAAACATTTGCAATGTATGTGACAGATAAAGGATGGATAGCCTTAACATATAAAACACTCTTAAAAAATAAGAAAAAGATGAACATCTCCAAAAGAATAATGGGGAAAATACACACATAAGCCATTCACAAAAGAAGGGATATCTACAGGTGGCCAAAAACAGATGCTCAACATCACTAATAACTAGAGAAATGCAAATCAAAACTACAAAGAGGGATCACCTCACCAGTCAGAATGGCCATCATAAAAAAAATCTACAAGCAATAAGTGCTGGAGAGGATGTGGAGAAAGGGAATCCTCTTACACTGTTGGTGGGAGTGTAAATTGGTACAATCATTATGGAAATTAGTATGGCTTCCCTGGTGGCTCAATGGTAAAGAATCTGCCTGCAATGCAGAAGACCTGGGTTCAATCCCTGGTTTGGGAAGATCTCCTGGAGAAGGAAATGGCAACCCACGCCAGTATTTTTGCCTGGAGGATCCCATGGACAGAGGAACCTGGAAGGCTACAGTCCGTATCGCAGAGTCGGACACGACTAAGCAACTAAACTTTCACTTTTCTTTTCGTTATGGAGAACAGTGTGCAGGTTGCTTAAAAAACTAAATATGTAACTGTAATATGATCCAGCAATCCCACTTCTCGGCTAATAGCTGCAAAGAAATGTAATTCAAACAGATACATGTACCCCAATGTCCACTGCACTGCTTTTTACAATAGCTAAGACATGGAAGCAATTTAAATGTCCATGGACAGATGAATGTATAAAGAAAATGTGGTACATTTATACAACAGAATATTACTGAGTCATTAAAAAGAATGAAATAATGCCATCTGCAGCAGTACAGATGGGCACAGACATTGTCACACTAAGTGACGTGAGTCAGACAGAGACAAACCATATAATGTCACTTATGTATGGACTCTAACTCAAAAAGTGATACAAATTAACTTATTTACAAAACAAAGACAGACTCATAGATCTCAAAACCAAGTTTATGATTACCAAAGGGGAAACGTGGGGAGAAGGGACAAATTGGGAGAATGGAATTAACATATACACTTCTGTACATAAAATAAATATATGTATATATCTGATTCACTTTGCTGTACACCTGAAACTAAACACTATGTTATAAGTCTATTCCAATAAATTATTTTTAAAAAGAAACGAAACAAAAAAATTTAAAAATTAGAACTGATAAAAAGAAGAAGACACACCAATGGTCAATAATGTTTGGGGAAAAAATTCAACCCACCTATGTATTTAACTACATGCAAGTTAATATAGAAGATTTGACAAGAATATAAGGGGAAGTAGGTGCTCTATTACAATGATGGTGGAAGATCAAATTTGTATAATTATTTGAAGAGTAATTTGTCAGTATTTACCAAAAGCTTTTGAAAGTTGCCTCTCTTTTTACCCAACAAACTCCATTTACATGGATTTATGTTAAGAAATTATTAAAACAAGTATTCAAAATGAATGTATAATAGTATTTGTCAGAACGTTGTTAATAATATTAAAGAACTGGAAAAAACCTGGAAAAATCCTAATTGTTCAACTGCAGATGGAATTTTATACACCAATATTTAACAGGAGTTTCTCTGAATTGGGGTTAGAAGTAATCTGATTTTCTTTGCACTGTGTGTGTGTGTTTCCACACTTTCTAGTTTCAGCATGCATTTTTTTTTATTTCTAGAAATAAGTGGCTTTCAGTTATTTTTAAAGCAGGTTATTCACACATAATGCAATATTCAAGTTTCTGAATGAGGAATTGGAATTTACTAACTCAAATATCATTGTTTTCATATAATTCCCTTTTTAATTTTCATTCCTGATTCTTTCCCTTCTCCTAATAAAATACACTCAGAGGAAAACAAAAGTGTCTTCTGGATGTGGTATTCCGATTCCCTTACCATAAATCTCCCCTTTCCCAAAATAATCCAGCCCTTCAATTTGCCTGTGTGTGAACTTCCTCTCTTTGAATATCAAGCTTCTTGGCTCCCTTTATTCCAGCTCCACCTCCACTCCTGAATAGACTCGGGAAGGAAGCTTCAAGGCAGTCCAGACCCTGCTTGTGGAGTCAAGGCCTTCCCTCTCCCAGAAACCTGAGAGATTTTTAGTCTAACTCATGTGACAAGTGCCTGTTCCAACCAGAGAGCTGAATCATGCTTAACAGGTAGCACCATTTGCTTGCAAATCTTTCCTCAGCCTCAGGATCTGCTCCTGGGAGTTGAAAAAGGATGAAAGATGTGTTTTTAATTTGCCACAAATTGTAATTGTTTCTCTGAAACCAGGTTAATCATCACCAAAGATTTGGTTGATCATTCTTTGGCTTCTCTTGCAAGCATATTTTCTCTTTCATTCTCTGACCTTCCCAGACTCTGCTCTGATTCCTGTCGCTATCAGATTCCTAAGTGTGCTTCCGAAGATCCTGACTTCAGCCCCTCCCAAACACTCTCAGCCCAGGCTGTCACATCTTCAGCACTCACCTGCTAGCTAACACCACCTGAAGAAGCTCTGCTCCAGTGCAATGGCTTTCCTGGCTCCGACTCCACGTGCCCAACCTACTGCTGAAAAGCTACTCCAGGCTGTCCTCCTGGTGCTTCAGACTCAATAAATTAGGTCTGAAATCAGTCATCTATGTCATACCCAAATCCCCCGACCTTCCCGTTTCTGAAGTAAAACCGCCTTTTTCTTTTTTACTAAGCCCCAAACCTTAGTCACTTTTGGTCACTTTCTCTTTTCCTTCCTCTCTGAAGCTCTCTCTACCTCCCATCCTCAAGTCCAGTTAAACCTTTCTTCATACCCTCTCTTCCATCCATCTTTTTTTCCCTCTAGCACTACCATCTTCTTCTGAGCCCAGCTCTATCACTCAAGAACAGAGGCTGTTGTGACCTCTTAACTCCTCCCTGTCACCCCAGCTCTAAGGATTCCCCAATTCACCACCAAGTGAATTTCCCTAAGGCACTGCTTGGATCCTGTCATTCCTCCCTTCAGACACTGAGAAGGCTCCTATTCAGTCCAGCCCTGCAAGCCTGGCATTCAAGGCCTTCCGTCATCTTTTCCCAATGGCAATCATCAACTCCTATAACTTACTGCTTTGTAATACACGTTTGGGGCTTCCCCAATGGCTCAGTGGTAAAGAATCAGCCTGCCAATGAAAGAGACTCAGGTTTGATCCCTAGGTCAGGAAGATTCCCTGGAGTAGGAATTGGCAATCCACTCCAGTATTCTTGCCTGGGAAATCCCATGAACAGAAGAGCCTAGTGACCTTCAGGCCACGGGATCACAAAGAGTAGGACACTACTTAGTAACTAGACATCAATAACAATAACAAATACAAACTCAGTATCCAGTTCACCAGATATTTTAACCGCTCTGTAATTCCACCTTGCCCTTCTTGTCTTCATACTTTGGCAAAACTTCTTCTCTCATATTTCTTTCCCTTTGACATAAGTACCACCTCTTTAAATTATCACTGCTAGTTTCCTAGAGAGGACTTTGTTTCAAATGGCATATAACCCATTCTCTATTGCATTACTGTCTATGTTCATGTCTTATCTCCCCTATAGGATTAAAGTCTTTGTCATACACATCTATGTATACTCACATCTCCTTAATATATACTCACATACTTGTTTAATGAGGAAATGAGTGAACACTTAGAACAAGTTGGAAGCTTATGTTTCAGCCTTTCTGCCTCTTAGTAGGAATCACCTAGGGATGGCCAACTGGCTATACCATTAAAGTCAGCCTATTTTGGCAGAGATGCACATACAGCTACCATTTTGTAGTGTGGCTTTTGTCTCTATAACACAAAACACAGATTGTTGTGATGTGTTAGTGAAGAAGACACCAGAAAAAAAAAAAGCCATATGAGCAGGAGTAGGGCCAGCTCTTCTGCCTTAGGTGCTTTTCTTCCTTGTCTATGTGGAAAACCCTGCTACCTTCTTTCTGATAATGGACCCTGCATACTTTCATGGCCCCATTACCACCAGCCACAAGAATAGGAATGTGCAGTCTTAAGAGTCTATTTGCATGCGGACTCTGAGCTCAAATCACACCAGTTAAATACTTCACAGAGACTCTCTTTTGGAGCTAGAAAAGAAGTGGAGATAAGATACCAGCTTCCCTGGTAGCTTAGTCTGTAAGGCATAGGCCTCCAATGTAGGAGCCCCAAGTTCAGTCCCTGGGTCAGGAAGATCCCCTGGAGGAGGAAGTGGCAACCCACTCCAGTACTCTTGCCTAGAGAATCCTGTGGACAGAAGAGCCTGGCAAGCCCCACTCCATGGGGTCGTAAAGAGTCAGACATGACCGAAGTGACTGAGCATACACCATGGAGCACATCTCCAACTAGAAAACAATATAGTTATCTTAGATTTTATATATCCTAGATGGAGTTCTTTATCACTCTGATGTATTTCTCTCCATCTTTTCACATCAAAAGAAATGGCACCAGGATCCACCTGATGGCCCTATCTCTCAACAAATTCTACTGATTTTCAGTCCAAATGATCCAAATCTGGCCCTTTCTTTGTCTTCTCTGCTGCAAAACAAACTCTCTGCTGGCCTCCTGGCAGCTGTTTGTCCAGCCTCATTTCATACCAGTCCTCTGCCTGTTCAGTAGGCTCCAGCCACACTGGTCTCCTTTCTGCTCCTCTGATGTCCCTTTCTAATGACTTCACGCTTTTGTATTTGTTGTTCTATCTACCTAGAACATTCTTTCCACAGCTCTGGAATAGCTAACCATTTGCGGGTCTCATTTCAAATGTTGCTTCTTTAAGAGATCTCATCTAGCAGACTCTAAAGCCCTCTCCCAACGTCTCACTTCTTCATCCTGTTTCTTTATGACACTTGTGACAATGAATGATTATCATGTTTAATTTGTTTACCTTTGCTTCTCTTTACTGGAATGTAAGCTCTCTGAAGATAGATTCTTGTCTGGTCTGGCACTTAATGAATGTTTATGGGATTATTATAACAGTAATTATCTGCAATATTTCCACTCTTTCTTTCTTAACATTTCTCCTCCTTCAATATCTGAGACATGAAATTCTGTCTGTTTTCTGTCTTGCTTTTCTTCCTCTTCCATCTTCTAAGAGTAAATATTCTCTAAAATTCAACTTTTTTTTTTCCTTCTCCTTGGTCTACATTCTAGAAAATAAATTCCATGAAGGCAAGACCTCTGTTACTCTTGTGTCCCTAAGATTTCAGACAGAGATCCTGTGTTTGGTACAGAATAAGGGCTCAATAAAAATTAATTGAATGAATGAATGATTTCTTTCCCATGGTACTTACATGACTTCAGTTCTTCCTGCATGGGACACACTCTGACTGATGATAATCTGTCCTACACTTTCAGTTCCTACTAGGTGTTTGCTCCTGAACTTTTTGTGAACACACACGTTGGTATATCCAAAATTGAACTCATCATTTCTCTTTAAGCCCTCTTCCTTCTCAGTTCCTTTCTGAGTTCCATTATCATTTCTGATGCAGACACCATCCTTTTTCTAATCAACCAGAGTGACAAATCTTAGAGTCAGTCTTACTTATGCCCCACATTTGTTTGCCAACTCTTGTTAATTTCACTTCCCATCCATCCCCTTTCCCTTAGTCCCTCTATCCCTGCCTTGATTCAGTTCTCTACTGCATGGCTGGAGTTCTCAGATTCCAGCTTCCTTAATGTTCTTCCTCACTGAAGCTGACCAATTTTCAATTCTCACTGCAGACCACTTCCAGACTTCTTTATTGGAAGCACTCTCCTGCTTGAAAATACCGATTGTTTTCTGGAATGAATACAGTCAAATCTAGGCTGGAAATTTAAAGTTCTTCTTTATCCATCTCAAACTTCCATTCTGACTACATCACCTGCTACCTCCTTTAAATTTTCTCCTCTCTGGCAGTCCTGAATTAACCAACATTCTGGTATCTTGTACTTTTCTTCTCTGATACCTGTGTTCATGCTATTCACTCTGTCTCTAATCACTGTGAAATCGAAAGTGTTAGTTACTCGGTCATGTGTGAATCTTTGTGACCCCATGGACTGCAGCCCACCAGGCTCCTCTGTCCATGGAATTCTCCAGGCAAGAATACTGAGTGGATTGCCATTCCCTTCTCCAGGGGATCTTCCTGACCCAGCGATCGAACCCAGGTCTGTTGTATTGCAGGCAGATTCTTTACTATCTGAGCCACCAGGGAAGTGATGTTTTAAATTCCTATTGCAATTAATTCTCCTTTGTATTTTACCTATCTGATTGGATCCTGTTTATCCTATTAAATCATAAACTCCTTGAACATAGGGACTATATCTAATTATGTTTTTAACCTCCAGAGGTCCAATATGGTGCCCAGCACATATCTGTTGAATGCTGAGAGGCACTGTAATAGAGTATTTAATGGTATGGAGGACTTGGGTCCAAAATCCAGCAAACTTGAGCAAGTAATAAGCCTTGTTAAGATTCAATTTCCTGAGATGAAAAATTGGAAGAATGTTGCTTACTTTGTGCAGTTGTGAGAATTAAATAGAACATTTAAAGCCTGATAAGGAATTGATGCCTTTGAACTGTGGTGTTGGAGAAGACTCTTGAGAGTCCCTTGGACTGCAAGAAGATCCAACCAGTCCATCCTAAAGGAGATCAGTCCTGGGTGTTCATTGGAAGGACTGATGTTGAAGCTGAAACTCCAATACTTTGGCCACCTCATGCGAAGAGCTGACTCATTGGAAAAGACCCTAATGCTGGAAAGGATTGGGGGCAGGAGGAGAAGGGGACGACAGAGGATGAGATGGCTGGATGGCATCAGCCATCAGCGACTCGATGGACATGGATTTAGGTAGACTCTGGGAGTTGGTGATGGACAAGGAGGCCTGGTGTGCTGCGATTCATGGGGTTGCAAAGAGCTGGACATGACTGAGCGGCTGAAATGAACTGAACTGAACTGAACTGGAGCCTGACAAGTACTATTATAAAATTAAAAGGATCTCTCCCTCTCCTTGATGAAGATGAGGTATAAAACTTAAAGAACCCACTATGCAGTTACAGCCATTTCTTTGGGGAAATTAAGGCAATCCCATGGGGAAAGTTCAACATAAATGATGTAATTCTACATAACGGATTATTTCCACTTTCATAACAAGTTATAGTGTATTCATAGAGTTTCAGAGTTTACAAGAAGCTTAACAGTTTTCTCCTTCAGTTCTCTCTTTTGATATGAGGAGACTAAAGCCATAGAAACAAAGAAATCTGGCCAATGTCATACAGTTAGCCCCCTTTGCATTGTGCAGATTTTACTGGTTATAATAACAGTTTTAGGTCATTACCATAACAATCTAATGAGAAGTTTCATGTAATTCTTATAAAAATTACAACTTAAACACAAAATGGCATTAACCAAAAAAAATGTCACTGACCTTCTTCGAGATTTTTATGGATAACACTTAACAAGTATAATACAGTCCAGTAACCCCACTTCTATATACATCCAAAGAAATTAAAACCAAAATCTTGAAGAGATATCTACACTCCCATGTTCATTGTAGCACTGTTCACAATAGCCAAGATGTGGAATCAACCTAAGTGTCTATCGACAGATTCATGGAAAAGGAAAATGTAATATAAATATACAGTGGAATATTATTCAGTATTCAAAAAGAAAGAAATCCTGCCATTTGTGACACTATGGATGGACCCAGAGGATATTATGCTAAATGAAATAAAGCAGACAAAGAAAGACAAACACTACTTGATACTATTTACATGAGGAATCTAAGATAGTCAAGTCCATAGGAGCAGAGAGTGAATGGTGGTTAACAGGAGCTGGGGGGAGTAGGATAATGGGGAGGTGTTTCAATTATGCAAGATGGATAAGTCCTAGAGATCTACTGTACAGTGCAGTGGCTAACACTGCACAATAACACAGTGAACTGTCTTGTTCTCTTAAAAATTTGCTAAGCGAGTAGAACTTATGTTAAGCATTCTTATTATATACATGCAAATAATAATAATGAAGGTAGGAGAAAAGTTTTGGCTGTGATGGATATGTTTATGGCATAGATTGTGGTGATAGCTTCACTGATGTGTACTTATTTCTAAACTCATCGAAACTGTACCCATTAAGTATGTGGAGCTGTCTGTATGCCAATCATACCTCAATTACCCTAGCAACTGAAATAGAAGAAGATGATAGGGATATTATATAACAACTCCACTAGCCTATGTACTGTTCTGCTTCCGTAAATGAACATTCTAACCTATTGACACTTTTTAAATGTTCTGAGATCCTCGGTTGGGTGGAGCAGTGGTGGTGGTTTAATCGCTAAATCGTGTCCAACTCTTGGGACCCCATGGACTCTAACCCTCCAGGCTCCTCTGTCCATGGGGGATTTCCCAGGCAAGAATACCGGAGTAGGTTGCCTCTCCACTCTGGAGATCTTTCTGACCCAGGGATTGAACCTGGGTCTCTCACACAGCAGGCAGATTCCTTATCGATTGAGCTACCAGGGAAGCCGTGGAGCAGTAGATACTTGTAAAGTGGTCACTTCCTGGCTTGGTGTTCTTTGATTAGCTGAGAACTAGATGTCATGTTTGGCCGTAGAGGAATTTAACTTTCTACTAATTGTGTGACTTGACTGAACAGCAATTCATCTGTGGCTTGCCTTGAAATTTCTAGGTTTCCCATACCCCTAAGAAACACTGAGTAATCAACTGTGGAAATAGACTTAGTTGAATTTAGCCCCACTTTGGAGCAAAGGTCACAAGGCCAGTGTGTCTCTGGTCTATTATTACCCAGTTGCTCCTGTCCATAATGGATGTTTATGATTCATTGCTTATTGAAGAACCACTTCTTTGGAAAATTGCCAGATACCTTCCAAAAATCCAAAACAAAATGTCTTGGCTCCCAGGTTTTGGGGTTAGATCTGAATGGCTCATTTTCAAGTTGTTCAGGGCCATACCTCAAGCTATTGGTAGAAAAGACCAAGGAAGCTTAGGAACCTAAGCCTAGGCCTGAGGGTGTGGAGTGCCAGCCTCAGAACCCAGGCCCTGCTGAAGTTTTTAGAAGAGGAAGACTTCCTGAGGCCAGGCTTGGAGGAGAGGTGATGCGGGCATTGTAACAGTTCCTGTGGAGTGTTTTCAAGGCCTGGCAGACCAGAGAGGATCTATCTATATCTTCCCATGCCAGGCTTAAGGGGCCACTGGCCCACCTCATTCTTGGGGCACTGGTAGCAAATGATGTTCCATGGAAATGTTAAGAAGAACAACTTTGGGAAATAAAACAAAATTGGACAAGTTTCTTTACTGCAAGATTGCTGTGAACCTTCAATATAGATTCATATTCATTATGGTTCATTGTAAATCTTCTGTAGAATGCTATTTTTTTTTCCCAAATCTGTTTGACCAGGAGATCTCCCCTCACTTTTTAGTAGTACAACTATTAGCCTTTGAAGAATTGTTAATAGGGTTAATAAAATTTCAGTCTTGAGAAACACACAGGAATCTCCAAACCAACTTTGTTTTGAAGAGGTTCCAGGACTTTTTGATGGTTACTTCAAAAAGAGCAGGTCAAACTCTTAGGTGTTTTTTTTTTTTCTTTTCTTTAAGATTTTGAGTCTGGACAGTGGGTTTCAAAAGCTAGAATGACTCCAGAAGTGATCTAGTCTCCCTGAGGGCTTTGCATCTGACTGGCCCTACTGGAGCTGTGAAAAAATACAGTGTGGTTTAGTGCTTGAGAGCACTAGCTCTGGAACTGTGTAACATGGATACGTTACTTAATCTGTCTCAAATTCCTCATCTGTAAAGTGGAGATAATAATAGCATCTAACCCATGTGCTTATATGAGGATTCAATGAATTAATACATTTTGGTGGTGGTGGTTTAGTCACTGAGTTGTGTCTGACTCTTGCCATCCCATGGACTGTGCCCACCAGGCTCTTCTGTCCATGAGATTCTCCAGGTGAATACTGGACTGGGTTGCCATTTCCTTCTCCAGGGGATCTTCCTGACCCAGGAATCAAACCCGGGTCTCCTGCACTGCAGGCAGATGATTTACCAACTGAGCTATGAGGGAAGCCCTACATTTTAAAAGCACATAAAACAGTGCCTGGCACAAAGTAAATACTAAAGAAAAAAAAAAATTAGCTATTGTTGGGCCTAGACTTCAGTCGCTGAGGCTGCCCTATACATGGAGATGGTGGGAAGGGAAGCCTTTCGTCTCTACATTTGCTCATGTCAGAGTCTCTCAACTGTGGATCCAGTCTAAGTGCAAATTAGCAACAACATTTTCTCACAAATACTATCTTGCCTCTCAAAACTGACCGCACATAAATAGCACCCATAGGGAATGCCTAGAAACACAGGCTTTCTTCTCAGAAAAATTAAGCATTTGTTTCCATCTGAATGAAATATGATCCTGGCTTACATGATTATTATTTATGGCGCTGTACCTTTGTGTTTATGAAATGTTCAGGAAGCACAGATCCCCTGCATAAGAAATAAAAGTATCCATAAGGCTGAATAAATTTTCCTTATCTCACCTCACTATGACCTTCAGAACTTGCTTATTCAACTTAAAAGTTACTGGTGCTGATATACAAATTGTGGGCTGCTTCCTTCTGATTCAGCTTCAGCAGTACAATTTTGAATGGGAGAGAATCTAGGGTTTCTGGCCCATTCTGGAATGACATCAGGTCATCAAAAGTTTAGCGAATATCTATGAAGACAGGGATGGAAAACACATTCTACTTATTCCCACTGCATTCGACTGGAGTTAAACTTATATATATATTTTTTTGCCAGATGATACCATCTAATGGTGGTCAAAGTTGAGATAACCTGATTTATTTTAAGTAACTGGATTAAATGAACTCAAACCAACTATTTAATCAGTTTAACTAAAGCTAAACATCAGCTCTCACATTTCCCCCAAGCAAATATGAATGAAAGAGTCATCTCATCATCTATTGGGGGATGGAAAACAAGACAATGACAAAAAAGGGAAAAAAAATTAGCTATGAACAGTCACTAAAGACCTCTTCATCAATTCATGTGCTGTTCAGTGCTTAGTCGCTCAGTCGTATCAGACTCCTTGCGACCATGGACTGTAGACCACCAGGCTCCTCTGTCCACGGGATTTCCCAGGCAAGAATACAGAAGTGGGTTGCCATTTCACTCTCCAGGAGATCTTCCCGACCCAGGAATTAAACCTGGGTCTTCCTGCATTGCAGACAGACTCTTTACCAACTGAGATACAAAGGAATCCAATAATTCATAATTTGCACTAATTAATGATTTACCTTGCTCTTAACACTGGATTATTTTCTTTTCTCTCATAGCTTTCTAGGTAATATATGATTTGTACATATAAATGGTTGTAATGAAATGCTTTAATGGCAATTATTTACATTAATATTTAATATGTTAATAATTAAAATCATGCTTGGCTTCCCAAGTGGCTCAGCAGTAAAGGAATCCACTTGCAATATAGGAGATGTCCAGGAGACCTGGGTTCAATCCTGCGATTGGGAAAATCCCTGGGAGAAGAACATGTCAGCCCATTCCAGTATTCTTGACTGGAAAGTCCCATGGACAGAAGAGCTTGGCAACTACAATCCATGGGGTTGCAAAACAGTCAGACACAACTTAGTGACTAAACAGCAATAACACAAATCATGCTTAGTAATTCAGAAGTTTAGGTTTTACAGATTATCTCAGCTGGGTTCTAGATGTTATTTAAGTGGGTTTCCTTTTAGAAATCACAGAATAGCTAAAATATTGAGATTCTTGGCTTGCAGCTGAAGTTAAAACAGTATCATAACATCAATTACATTTTAGAGATCCAGTAGTTGGATTGAGCAGTCCTTATTAATATAAAATAAGAAAACCAGTAAATTTATTTGCAGTTTGATAAAAAATAGTCCTTGGGACCATGGAGAAGGAAATGGCAACCCACTCCAGTATTTTTGTCTGGAAAATCCCATGGATGGAGGAGCCTGGTGAGCTACACAGTCCCTGGGGTCACAAACAGTCGGACACGACTGAGCAATGTTTTTTTTTTTAATGAAAGATGAGAAGGCGATGTGCTGCTAAGATTTCCCCAGGGGAGCTAAGATTTATTTAATTAAATAACCTTGGATGAAGGGAGTACATATACCAATAAAATTGAAAGTTATTTATGGTAGGTAAATTATAATATGTAAATAATTATGTAATCCTTAACTAATTAAGAAAATTGTAATTAATAAAGCTAGTGAGCAAGGAAGCAATGCCCTAATGTCTCATAAATAAATTTTCATTATCCCACAAAATCATATAATCCACCAACCATCCTTGATTCTGCTGAATATCTCAGTCACCCCCAAGGTCAAAGCAGTTTGAAGATAGATTGTGCACCTGAGGATGCTAGGGTAATATTTAGATTAAAAGTTGGAAGCAGAAATTCCACTTGTTGGAGTAAGTCTTAGAGAGACTCTTGCATGTGTACACTTAAAGTAATGCACAAGGAGGTTTACTGCAGCAGGTATAACCTGTAATATTTGAATGTTTACAATTTTAAAATTCCTACTAGCAGATGAAATGGATGAACAAATTATAGTGTGTCCTCATAATGGAATACAACCAATAGTTAAACTGAATAAATGATCTATATCACGAATCTTGACAAAACAACATTAAGTGACCAAAATATGTTGCAGGCTAAAACTTTATAGTGTGATAGGACTTGGATAATTCATTGTAAAAATTATTTAAGATGGGCAAAACTATACTGTATGTTATTTGTGGATGTTACATTTTTTCATACATGTATATTCATATACATTCCACGTGTATTGCTTTTCATATCTATGAAGTCACCTTTCCACCTATATATAGTAAATTCAAGAAAGTAGTTGCCTCCAGGAGGGAAGGAGACTAGCTTCAGGGAAGGATATGAAAGGGACTTCAACTGTATGTGTAAAGTTTTATTCTTAAATAACAAATACAGTAATCATTGGTTAAATTTTTCGTATCTAACATGTTCTTCAAGTATTTCATAATTTAAAAAAGAAGGGGACTTCCCTGGTGGTCTAGTGGTTAAGAATCCACCTTGCAATGTAGAGGACACAGAGTCAATCTCTGGTTGTGGAACTGAGATCCCCACAGGCCACGAAGCAACTGAATCTGTAGGCACCACAACTGCTAAAGCCCGCACACCAGACTAGAGAGTGCTTGCACCACGACAAAAGGCCCCACACGCTGCGACTCAACTAAGACCCGGTGCAGAAAAAGAAAGAAAGAAAGAATTTAAAAAAAAAAAAAAGGATTAAGCCATAGGTAGAGGCTCTTTTAGACTCACCATAGTTGTTCCAACTTTAAAGGATAAGCAAACAGACAGGTTTGTTCCAAGGAGGATGCATTTGCCTAGCCAAAGCCAAGAGACAATCCAATCACTTCTTTTGGACAGAAGAAACAAGATGGTTCATTATTGCTTTGAGACAAGTTTGCAGTCTGGAAGAACTTCTAGCTAATAGTTAAGACTCCTCTAGGAGTATTACTTTGGGGAATTCAAGTAATGCGCTGTTGTTTGTAAATAAGCTGGAGTCTGACCTTTCTTCCAAGTTTATATATATGTGTTTGAGAGAGCCTGGCCCGATTTCCCTGGCCCTCCTGTCTCTCGCAGCTTTTCCCAGCTGGCCCTTCAGCTCTTTCCATCAGCAAATGGAGCACTGCTGACTGCAATCAGGAAATGCCTAACCAGCTTCTCTCCCTGCCTTACTGCCTCTGTCTGGTCAGGCTTGGTTTTCCTGACAGATTAACATATGACAAGGCCTCTGTGTGGGTCCCTAGAGATTCTGTCTACACCTGACTGGCCCCTGGGCCCATCTGGAAGCTGGCTCCAGCCCCAAACCTTCAAGTCCTCTCTTGCTACCAAATATTCAGCTGCTTCTTTACATGAGCTCCCAGGGTTCTATTGCATTTGGAAAAAATACATTTCTCCTGCATTTGGCTTGGCCATCACTTTCCCAGCCAAGGTCAGACCTCCTGGTGTTAGATATTCTCCTCACAGCCTAGACTTCTCCTTTGCAGTCTCATCACAGCTGCAGTTGAGTAACTAACTTCACAATTAGATTAATGTTTGCTTCCTTGTCTCCAGCGTAGGCTCCCGTCAGGGCCTAGACAACATTTCCGAGGAGAGGAGCAGACCAGTCACAGAACGTATATACTGATTAATGAATGACTGAGTAAAAGCAAGCTTCCTCTATACAAAGAAAATCTTATATGTATATTTTAAGAATAGAAGTGGAATGTCCTCAAATTTTAGTTTTTATAAGTTGTCCCTTTTAAATTTTTTCAAAAAATTTCAGAAAATAGATTAATGAACTCTTTCTGCAAATCCTTCTCTGTGAGTATAGTGATCAATATTTTTCCATATTTCATGTTTTTCTAAATCTATCCTTTTCTTTGCTGAAATATTTAAAGCAAATCCTAGATGTCATGATATTTCAACCCTAAATCCTTCCATACAGAATACTCAATACAGCGCCACACAAAAAGCTCATTTTCCTAATTGTACACAACAAAATTGACAACAATCCCTATAACATTCAGTTCGTTTTCAGTTTTTCTGATTGCCTTTCTACAATTGTAAAAAAGTTCATTCCACAGTTACTGACATTCAGGATTGTTTGTTTTTTTAACCAGTAAAAAAATTAAGTGTAATTAATTGAGAATATTGTGTTAGCTTCTGGTGCACAGCAAAGTGATTCAATTATTCAATTATTTTATATATATATATATATATATATTCTTTCTCAGATTCTTTTCCATTATAAGCCATTACATTGAATATAGCCACCTGTGCTACATAGTAGGCCCTTGTTGTTTATCTGTTTAAGACATAGTAGTGTGCAGACATTAACCCAAATTCCTAATTTATCTCCCTCTCCTCACCCCCCTACTATATCCTTTGCTAACTATGAATTTGTTTTCTATATCTGTATATCTATTTCTGTTCTTGTAAATAAGTTCATTTATATCATTTTTTTGAGTTCCACATATAAGTGATATTATATGATATTTGTCTTTCTCTGACTTACTTCACTTAGCATGATAATCTCCAGGTCCTTCCATGTTGCTGCAAACAGGGTTATTTCATTCTTTTTTTACAGGATTTTTTTTTTTTTTTTTTTTGAGGCAAGGAATAGGACTTTATTCAGAAAGTCCGCTGACTGAGAAGATGGGCGACTAATGTCTCAAAATAACCATTTATTGGGGTCTGGATGCAGGTTCTTTTATAGAACAGAGATGGAGAGAGGTGAGGAAACAAAGTAAAGAGGCCATTAATCTTGAAAATATAATCCTCAGGCAGGGGATTTGTTTTCTTCTTCCATCCTGCCACCCACAGGTGGACAGGGGCCTGAACAAGGCATTTTGGTTTAATATTCAGGCAGAGGGGCAGGGTTTCCTGAGGCAGGCCACTTTGTACAGGCCCTGTCCTTTCAGTGAACAAAAGCAACAGGAAGCAAAGTTTCAAGAAACAGATCCAAATGAAGCCCTAATTGGCTCTTCCCTGTAACATAGCTTCTGGTGGTTTGCTGGCCATCTGTGTTGTCCCCTGGCTTGTGGACACTGCATCACACTGATCTCTGCCTTCATCTTCACATAATGTTCTCCCTGCATGTGGGGCTGTGTCCAAACTCCACCCTCTTCCTTTTCTTAAAAAAAATAAAGACACCAGTCATACTGGGTCAGGAGACACTCTATCCAGTATGACTTCATCTTAACTAAATTCCATCTTCAACAGCACTGTTTCCAAACAAGGTCACATTATGAGGTTCTAGAAGATAGGACTTTAACAAATGAATTTTGCATGTGTGCAGGCTAAGTCGCTTCAGTCCTTTCCAAATCCCTGCGACCCCCTGGACTGCGGCCTACTTCCCTGTCCATGGGATCCTCCATGCAAAAACACCAGAGTGGGTTGCCATGCCCCCTGCCCAGGGGATCCTCCCGACCCAGGGACAGAAACCAGGCTTCCTGTGTCTCCCCCACTGGCAGGCGGGCTCCCCACCACTAGCACCAGCTGGGAAGCTTGGGGAGCGACAATTCACTGCAACAGCAGATGATGTCTCTGTGAACCTGTAAAAAGCCATTTGGAGCCTAAGCTGCGTTTCGCACCCGCTCTCCTGAACTTGGCACTGCAGGGAACAATGCCCAGTGTAGTAGCAGCACAAGTCCACGCTTTCGATGTTTGGGCCTTGTCTCCAAGGACTGATTTTTTGGACAAGACTGCTCCACAGGTGGTGCCACGTCCCTCAGATTGCAGCAGCTGAAGAGGGTCACCATCGCCAGTTGTCCCACTGTTTAGGGTCAGCAAGATCCACCAGTGTGGTCAAGGCGTCAGCCTAGTCTCTCCAATAGGAAGTTTTTCTTTCCTTCTTGTAACCAACAAGCCATTAGTGCTTGGCACCCTGCCAATGTCTAGTTCTCATTGACCTTTCTTCTAGAATTTTAGCATTTGTTGATGACCATAACCTGAACCAACTATTCATTAGGGATTGCAGCATAGATGTTTTTGCATTCTATTATTCCTTTCCCCACTTTGCAGCTCTAAGCACTTAGTAATGCAGCACTTTGTGACATCAATTAGGGCTATGTTGAATACTTTGAAATAGAACTTGTGTGGGAAAGGCACAGTAATTCTTTCATGCTAATTCTTTCTCTTTCATTACCACTGTAGAAATAGAGTTCAGGCACAAGCTATTTCCAGTGGACACAGATTATTTTTTGAGGGCTTTTTGGCATATATTACAAATTCCTGGCTTTTAAAATATTTAGTAGGATTTCAATCAATTAGCCTTGATTCTTTTTGATTCTCAAATTGACTGTGGAGAGCACATCCAAGCTGGCTCTCCCATCTTTTATAAGTGACTGTGTTAATCTTTAAAACACTTCATTATTCTCTAGCACAACAGAATGCCCCAGGGACGGGTCGCACATTTTCTTTCTTCCCTCCTTCCCTTTCTTCCTCCTTACCCTCCTGCCTCCCTCCCTCTCTCTTTCTCACTCTCTTCTTTTCTTCTTTCCTTCTCTTTCCCCTTCCCTCTCTCTCTTCCTTACTGCCTTCCTTTCTTCCATTCTCCCTCCTTCTCTTTCTCGTCTTTCCTGTTTCTCTGCAAACCTTATTCATTCCTCCAAGAATCCTCTTTAGTGTTATTTGCTGGGTTTTTTTTTTTTCTGGTAATGGGGATGGTATTTAGTTCCATTTATTCCAATTTGCTTTCAATCTATAGAGACTTCTTTTTTCATTTTGACTTAATTTTTTGAATGGGTTAAAAGAAGTACATGTCTTCTGGCCAAACTTTAATGAGGTATTTTAAGAGAAATATTGTTCCGTCTTTGATCATTCCATTCTATTTTCTACTTCTTCTATGTGTAATGACTTTTCCTAATTTTTTGCTTAATTTTTTAGTATTTATACTGTGAAAATATAAGTATTTATATGTATGTATGTATTCCCCTTTTTTACCTAAAATATAGCATATTAGCACACTATTCTGTACTTTGCTTTTTAAAATAGTAATTTAATGATATAGCATCATTCTATATCAATAAATCAAGTGCTGCTCTAGTTCTTTTTATAACTGCATAGATTCTACTTGTGAATGCACTTTAGTTTTTTTTTTTAACCAGTATCCCACTGATGGACATTTGAGCTGATTCCAATCTTTTGCTATTACAAATAATGTCACAATAAATAATTTGTGTATATCTTTTCCTTTGGGATACATTTCTAAAAGTGGAATGACTGGGTCAAGGATAAATACATATCATTTTTCTAATTATTGCTAAATTTTCCCATTTTCAGTGGTTGTACAGTTTTCATTTAATACAACGATGTATTAAAGTTCCAGTTTCTCTACAACCTGGTGAACAGAAGAAATTGTAGGAGTTTGCGTTTTTGTCAATCTGTTGGTAGAGAAATAATATCTCACTGTATTTTAACTTTTCTTAGTGTGAATGATGTAAAAAATTTATTCCTGTGTTTAAAGGGCATTTGTTTTTATTTTTCTGGAGATTATCTATCCATGTCTCTCCCAAGTTTTCTATCAGGTTGTTATCATTTTCCCTCCAGTTTTACTGAGATGTATTGTTCAATTGGCATCACCAGTATACATTGTGTAAGTTTAATAAGTGTACTAGTGATCATTTGACACATATATTGCACAATGACTAGTGTAATAAGATCAGTTAACACCTCCATCGCCTCACATAATTACCATTTTGTTGTTGTGAGAATATTTAAGATTTACTTCCTTAGCAACTTTCAAGAAGTATGTATATTGTTAACTATAGTCATCATGTTGTACATAGAGCCCTAGAATTTAATTCACTTTATAACTGGAGGTTTGTACCCTTCAACCAACATCTCATTGCCTCCACCCAGGTTGCCAATCTTTTTTTCTCAGTCTATGATAGATCTTTATATTTTACAGAGATAAGCTCCATGATAAACACTGCAAACATTTCCTTCAATTTATCCTTTGTATTTTGCCTTAGCTTATGAAGATTTTTGCCATGTGAAGGGTTTTTTTTTTTCTTACTGTGTCTGGATATTGAGTCCTCGATAGGAACATTTTCCTCACTCTCACATTTTAAGTGATTTCACTCATGTTATCTTTTAATACTAATAAGGGTTATTTTCATACATTTAGACCTTTGATCCATTTAGAATGTATTCTGGTGTATGCTATGAAATATGAATCAATTTTACCTATGTTTAAATGGCTATTCATTCTAAATTTTCTAAGTCAAAAAAATTTTAATTAAAAAGATGGACTTTTAAAGTGGTCTTCTCCTGATTTGAAATACCATCTATATCATTTATTATATTTCCATATCATTTGGCTCTAGTTTTGTACTTTCTATCATTCCATTGGTCTGTCTTTTCATGTAGCAGTACCATACAACTGAATTATAGAGGGTTTTATAATATGTTTAATATTTGGTAGGGTCTATGCCTTTCCCCCATATTGTTCATCCTTTTCAGGCTTTTGCTTTCTTGGATATTCTTGCTGATTTATTTATTTATCTCTTAACACAAAGTTTAAAATTCATTTATGTAGCTCCAGAAAAGAAATCTGATGTTATTTTTCTTTTTTAGATGGCATGCCATTTATTGCAGGCAGATTCTTTACCATCTGAACCACCAGGGAAGCCCAAATAACTTAAAACTGGTATTTTTTTCATGTTACATCTTCCTATCCAGAAAACAGAATATTAAATATCTTTCTATGTGATCTGGCTTTGTTGTTACTGTTTAGTCTCTAAGTCATGTCCAACTCTTTGCAACCCCATGGACTGTAGCCAGCTAGGTTCCTCTGTCCATGAGATTTTCCAGGCAAGAATAGTGGAGTGGATTGCCATTTCTTCCTCCAAGGATCTTCCTGACCCAGGGATTGAACCCGTGTCTCCTGCATTGGCAGGCAGTTATGTTACCAATGAGCCACCAGAGAAGACCATGATCTGGCTTACTTGTATATAATTTTTAAAAACTAACGATACAATGTTTTATAATTTGCCTTTACATTTTTAATTTATTTTTATTAATTTTTAATTAGAGGATAATTGCTTTACAAAGTTGTGCTGTTTTCTGCCGTGAAACAACATGAATTGGCCATAAGTGTTCATATATCCCCTTCCTCTTGAGACGTCTCATTATCTTAACCGTATATCTTAGAGAAGTTCTACCTCAATCTACATAGATTCATCTCATTTTTTAAGGTTGTGAAGTATCCCCATATATGAATGTACCACAATATATTCATGTCCTTTTGATGAACATTATTTTTGCTACTATAAATATGATGAAAGTTTCTAGACATGCATGGGCAAGTATCTCTGCAGAATCAATTCCTAAAAGGGAGATTTCTGGGCCAAAGTATATGCAGAGTTTTGCCAAATCACCTTCCAAGAATCATACCATTTATCACTCCAACAAAGGTTACATGAGAATGAGTTTTCTCACATGCTTGCCGGTACTGTACGGAATCAATGTTTATCATCTGTATCATCTGATGCTTTAATACATTGGCACCAGCTCACCTAGGCCAGCTTCTCTAGTCCCCACTGAGCCTTCTGTGAAATGACTGAACAGAAGCTACCAGGACTGCTCTGCCTAGGAGTGTGTTTGATGGTATTACATGGATTCGTATGGCACCTGGGGAACCCTGGGAGATGATGGAGAATATGCCTCAGAGTTGCACTAGCCAGGAGCGAGGAAGTTTTTTTATCTTTCAATTTCCCATCTACCAAATGTACTGAGTGCTCCTCTCAGGGTCACTAACTCTAACACTTCTGGCTCAGCCTGCAACCATGCTCCATGTCCAGGCGGAGAAGCACAGGCATGCCCAGTCATCAGTGAGGTGAATGCTGAGAGGATAGGATGGGGTGCCAACAGTGTGGGCTGGAGATCTCTGTCAGGAAACCACACTTTATGCCTGAAGAAGAAAAATAAAATAATTTTTATATTGCCACAGAAGGTAGAACACAGCACAAAAAGAGATAAAAGATAGAGAGTTCTTGGAACTGATATAAATAGATGTTACAGGATTGTGCAAATGGGGGAGGGGAGGAAATGAGAAGTACAGAGAGAAACTATTCACTGAGGTAAAAGAAAAAGGTAGGGGAGGACTTCCCAGTGGTCCAGTGGTTAAGACTTTGCCTTCCAATGCCAGAGGCGTGGGTTTGATCCCTGGTTGAGGAGCTAAGATCCCATACACTTTGCTGCCAAAAAAACCAACACATAAAACAGAAGCAATATTGTAACAAATTCAATAAAGACTTTAAAAATGGCCCACATCAAAAAGTTATTTTTTAAAAAAGTCTACAGCAGGCACTGTGCGAACCTCATTAATCTATTGATAATGATGTCGTGCTTAAAGTAAACTTTGAACAATTCCCGATCAACTTGGGGCAAGGACACCGTGAGATAAATAGACTGGGAGAGTGAACAATGAGGAGAACATTTCCAATGGTCCAGATAAAAGGTGATTCTCTTAACCTTACCCAGTGAAAGGTTTTCATTAATCCCTTAGAGAGGAGAAAGTTGATGTATGAACCCCATTGTATGTTTTTATGCGGTTTATGGGGTATTTTAAACTAACTCAGTCACTCTCAACTAACTCTTCTATGATTTTCACATAAAGCCCTGCGTTAAGTTGTAGCCAGTGTTGTTATTACTTAATTGTATGTTTGTTTAGTAATTTAAAAAAAATTTTAAGTCTTTCATTTCAAGAGGTAAGCTACTTCCCAAAAGATGGTACAGTCTCTGGAATCAAACTGCTTGCATTTGAATCTAGTCTCTACTGGAGGGACTAGGTTCAGTAAAGCAACTTGCTGAACTCTGGTCTTTTGTTTCCTCAATTGTAAGATTAGGAACCTACTCCTTGGGAATGTGGTGAAGATGAAATGAGCCAAGTCTACATAAATGCCTGGCATATAATGAGTACACCATAAAATCAGGTATTTTGTTAGAATATCAGTTCTGGGAAGTCTTAATGATGAAAGTCAAGGTTCAGGCACTCCAAAAAATACAACTGGTAAAACAGCTCTCCTGGCAGAAGGCTGCTTCATCAAGCCCATCTCTGCCTGAGCACGTCCGCACTGAGGCAGGGATATACTGGTGGGTCAGGTTGTCAGTATTTCACCTTGTTCTCCTAGGTCTATGGACACACTCAAGGTCATGTGCTTGGTGGGGAAAGACTCCAGGGCTATGAGTCTTTATTGACCTAATAAGAGTAGAGGCTTGTCCCAAGGAAAAGGCACCCAAAGCGGCCCAGAAGCAGTATACATTCTGTAAACTGACTGAAGAGGTGCTTCATTCCCACAGTAAACAACCAGGCTGCTTTGTCACCTGCTGAGGGACACTGTCCTGTGTGTGCAAAAATGCCCCTGGTGAAAATAAAAGGACTGTATTGTGAGCATCAAAGCACAGTGCTTCCCGGCATATTTAACAACCTTTCAAAAAGGAATCAAAGCAAAAATAAACAAACCCCAAAGAATTCCCTGGACGATTACCCCAAGAATTTAATTTTTTGCCATTAATTAGTATCTGGCTTATGATAGAGATCAAAAGAAATGAAAGTTGTTTTCTTTAAGGAATTGTGCAAGCTAAGGAACAGGCCAAACGAGAATGTAGGCTCCTGAGAGAGAAAAACCAGGCTGGAGCCCAAGGGTTTCATGAATTTTCTTTCTTAATAAATAAGCTTAATTAAAGCTTTTGCACTTGAATTCAATTCCTCTTGTACTAACTTTTGTTCAGAGCATGCTTCTCTCTCTCATTTCATCACTGAGTAGAATAATTCTTAGAGCCAAGAGAGGTTATGGAAGCATTATTATTTAGTTTAAATGTATTGAAGGTTCATTCTGAGACGACAAATATCAATTTCAGGCTCCATTCCACTGCTGGTAAGAGATGCTTGAATAACTAACTGGGTAGAAAATTTCCTCTTGGAAGATTGTTTAAGACGTTAATGTCATAAGTGAGTGGGAAAAAGGAAAGTCTCATTCAGAAATGCCACAGTTAAACACTGAAAGTCTTGCTTTTTTTTTCTTTTTGGTTATGCCCCCTTCAGTGGAAATATAGACTGGTCTGCCAGGATGTGTGTGTGTGTGTTCAGTTGCTCAGTTGTATGACTCTTTTTTCCACCCCATGGACCGTAGCCCACCAAGCTCCTCTATCCATTGGATTTTCCTGGCAAGAATACTGGAATAAGTTGCCATTTCCTCCTCCATGGGCTCTTCCCAACTCTGGGATTGAACCCATGTCTCCAGTGCTTCTTGCATTGTAGGCAGATTCTTTACCTCTGAGTCACCAAGGAAGCCCAGAGAAGTCCCTGAAAATCTTCCTTTTTATCCATATATACTTTATGGAATATAATTCTGAAGGTCAGATAATGTGATTACCTAGGATGGAGCTGCCCATCAGGATTTAAGGGCAGTGGGTTGGGATGCTTATGGGTGAGTTCTTGTGAAAGGGATTTTATTTGTGGCAAGTCTGTAAAGATCAGGACACTAATTTGTAAAAAAGACCAGCCTCTTTAAGACGTCTTTACTCTCAGTACAAGTTTTACCTTAGGAAGAGCAATGAACTCTTATATGAAAGCAATGAGATGAAAAGGGAGTAAAGAACCCATCTGAAAAAAGTGGAAAGTCACCAATTTTCATTTTTTGCTATGCTCTTTGGGATACTGATTTAATCAGTTTGTTAGAAACCCCTACTCTTGAACTGTAGTTCTTCTACAGAAAGTGGAAACACAGAACCTATTCTAATTACTGAGAATTTGTTGCTATTTTGTTGTTGCTGTTGAATTCTTTCCCCTAGTTTATGTTTCAGATATGAATAAAATTCCATGAATGGAATTTGATAACCTTCCTCATTGAGTCATAGACAACACGTAGTCAAATCCCAGTTCTCAATGGGCTATTAATCTAAAGATACATTTCCTAATGACTTCCCACCACTACCCTCTTAGCTGCTCAAATGGTTAGTCCTACAGCTCCTTTAATCCCAAATGATTCATTTGGTGGGGGGCTTTGTCCTCCACATACCCAGGATGGTTCTGTGGAGACCTGGGCAACTTGAGTCACTAAATTCCATGCCTTCCAAGGCCAGTGTGTGATGCAAGCCACACCACTGTGTGCATGTAGTAGATGTTGTCCAGTTGGGAGATAACTCACAGTGGGGTTTATATTTGGTGAGTTGTCTATAAAACTGGGAGAATCAGTAACCCAGGCTAGAAGGGTAGCAGTGAACGGAGAAGAGAGAGAAGAATCTGGCCATTAGAGGCTGAGGACAGCGCTTTGGGGTGGGGATCCCACACCCAGCATTTGCCTCAGCTCTGGAAGGACAGGAATGGTGTTTGGTTTCCCTACGCAACATTTTGAGGTGCCTCCCCCTGGGAACCCACAGTCAGAAGAAAAGTGAGATAGTACACAAATGACTGTGGTTCTAAACAGATCAGTGATCCAGTGAGCTTTAAAAGTTTGAGGCTATTTTAAAAAGAAATACAGTGGCAGTATTGTCAAGTATATAAACTGAATTAATTGCCAAGACATATTATCTAATTTTAGTTACTGGTGATGACTCAAGTTTTTGTTGAAATGTTAGACAGTTTTTGACCTTTAAATAATGATAATATGTCCTAACTAGTTTAAAAGAACTAATTTTAATTGTGAATGTATGTAAATTTTAGTTTTCTGATGTTTTGGGCTTACACATAGGAAAACGAAGAACAAAGAGGTTTTGCTCAGAATCAAACCATTGTGGCTGTTTTACTCCCAGGGTGACAGTCTTTAAGGACATATAAAAGCATTGAGGAAAAAAATTTTAAAAGCACCAGTGTTCACATAAGCAGTGGTTGAGTCACTTCACTGAATGTAAAGCTGAGAAATCTCCTGATAATTGACCATCTGTTGACAATCTTTTCTGTTTACTGACATTTATATAAAGCCCAGAGAGCTGAAGAAAATCAAATTTGATTTTAAAGCAGTAAAAAGAATGACATAGTTAAAAGATAAATGTCTTTCTTTCTTTTTTATCTTTTTAAATAGATTTTATTTTTAGAGCAGTTTTAGGTTACAGAAAGAAACTAAGTAGAAAGTACAAAGAGTTCCCATATACCCTCTCCACCCACCTCTGGGCTACTCCCATTAACATCTTGCATTGATGTAGTATATTTGATATAATTATGAGCACCTATTGAGATAGTATTATATAGTTTACGTTAGAGCTCACACTGTGTTATACAGTTCCATGGGTTTTGGCAAATGCAATAATGCTATGTATCCACCATTACAGTATCATATAGTTTCTCTACCCCAAACTCAAATTGTTCTCTACCTGTTCATAAATGTCTTTCTTAAAAACCGGTCATTTCTAGAGGGGAGAAAATATTAGGTTGTTGAGAGATGAAATGTCTCAGGTCGCTCACTGAACCTCTATGGGCCTGTATGCTCCTGGAGTGGCAGAGATGTAATTCCATGGCTCAGAGCATCACTGTCTCCCTCACAGACCTTCCAAGACCCAGAGGATGAGAATTCCCAGAGCCAACTGGATGACGGGAGATAACTCACAGTGGGGGAAGATAAATGTTTTGCAATAAGTGTGAGCAATTGGCTGAAGGGAACAATTACTTTTATCTTTGCTACTGAGCCTTTGGTTTCTGCCAAGTATATTTATGCTCCTTGGTGAAGACTCTATTTTAATTTCTTGGCAAAACAGATGCTTAGATGTATTTTTTTTTTTTTTACAATATCTAGTAAAATATCCTTCTTTGTAAACAGTCATTCTGCAGGGCTTAAAAGCTACAGTGGGGGATTGAATTACATCTGCCTCCTTGAATCTTTAGAGAGGAAAGAATTCTTCAGGAAAAGAGAACTTTACATAAGCTGTTAATAGAAAAGAGTCTGTTTAGTGAAGACACTTGGTCAGTTTCCTCTTCTTCTGAGTGTTCTCACTGACTCTGAGAGACAGTTTCAATTCTTGATGGCATTAAAAAAAAATAGAACAATACCCACCCCCAGTCCACCTTTCTATTCCTCATAAATTCTGGGGCATGACAGGCTCATATTATCTTATTTCCTGTCTGGTGTGAATGCGATAGTGTAATTTTAGCTCTGGGAAGTCACCGAGAACACCAGAGCAAGCAATTAGTGAAGTTATTATGTGTCACTCAGGGAAAATTTCCTATAAAAGTCAGGCCAAAGATCCAGGCGTAAGTGAGCTCCTGGCACATGGTACTAAACAAAATTGACAAAGAAAACTTGGAGTTCTTGAAACCAATGCCTTTCTCCTACAACAAAGTGCTCTGACCACAAGAAGTGTTTTGTGTAGTGATCCAGGTTGCCTCCTGGACGACGCTTCTTAGGAGAATAGGATGGATGTTTGATGTGGATTTGTGATCCGTCCCTGAAAAGTGACTGTTTTGTTCAAAGGGAAAAGTATTGGGTAGAGAAAACACGGATTTTTTTTTTCACTTCTGAATGCTAGATATCTTGTCTATGGTAAAATGTAGCTTGCACATAGCCCCCAAGTTACATGTCATATGTTACAAGCAGACATGAAAGAGATATCCCTTAATTCAGGTTGTGATATCATTAGCAAGGATTTAAATTTTCATAGTTTAAGCCCTGTTTTGATAAGAAAAACAAAATTCTTTACACTCAGTCATACCACTCTGTGTGTATATATATACACACACATCATCATCATCATCCTTGTTCTATATTAAAAATTACAAAAAAAAAAAAAAATTACAGAATTGTCATGGCTGAATGTAAAGAATTTTTTATATATAAAAAACTGTTTATATATGTGGCATATATATATACGTGTGTGTGTGTGTATGGCTTCCCTGGTAGCTCAGACAGTAAAGAATCTGCCTGCAATGCAAGAGACCCGATTTGATTCCTGGGTTTTGAAGATACCCTGGAGAAGGGAATGGCAACCCACTCCAGTATCCTTGCCTGGGAAATTAGAGTATTCTTGCCTGAAGAATTCCATGGACAGAGGAACCTGGAGGGCTACAGCCCATGGGGTCACAAAGAGCCAGCCACAAATGAGTGACTAACATTTTCACTTTTCACACACACACAAACACACACGTATCTCAAATAAACAAATACAACTCTCATGTGATAACCATGTTAGATATTGTTAATTATATATTTCAATAAACTTTCAGGATTCTTCTCAACAGAGCTTCCAGGCAGCTATCACCCAAAAGACTTCTTATAAGGATGTCAGAAATGTGTCACAACATGGGAGGCAGGAATACCTTGTCAGAAATACCAAGTCAAGGCATAAACACCTTGACTTGGTCCAGAGGCAGAAGGCTATTGGAATCTTTTATTTATCTTTAATCTTTGTTACTCCATGAGTATTTGTGATAGGCAGAATAATGACCCCTAAAGATGTCCTAATTCCTGGAATTCATGAAAATGCCACTTTACGTGACAAAAGGAACTTTGCCAATATGATTAAGTTAAAAATGTTGAGACAAGGAGGTTGTTCTGGATTCTCTAGGTGAACACAGTTTAATCACAAGGATCCTTAGAAGAGGGAAGCTAGGGGTCAGAGTCAGAAATGAAGATGTGACAATGGAAACATAGGTTATAGTGATACAAACATACATCAAGGAATGCAGGCAGTCTCTAAGAGAAGATGGAAAAGGCAAGTAAATGTAATTTCTCCCAGAGCTTCCAGAAGGAATGCAGTCCTGCCAACTGGTTTCAAACTTCTGATCTCGAAAACAATAAATATGCTTGTTTAAGCCACTAAGCTTATAGTAATTTGTTATAGCATCAATAGGACATTAATACAGTTTTTACTTCATTGAATTCATTGTCTCCTGGCTGAGAGAATGGCTGCTTTTTTTTTTTTTCTGCTCCTAGTTCATGTGGCAAAACACAGCCTCCCCAGAGCGCCCAAACTTACAAGTCCCATACAGATTCTGACTCAACCCTCTTGGCTTCATTTCCAAATTCCAGAAAGAGAATGTAATCAGGGGGCTGGGCAGTTCTCAGAGATGGGGAGCAGGGCAGCTATCTCAAACAGGCACCTACTGCATTGTTCATGCCTTCACTTACTGACTTTCTAAATTTTAAATTTTATTTTACAAATTCCACGTATCTGGGATGTTGCAGATGGTGCTTTATGCCTCTCTCTAGCCCTTTAGCTCTTTTGATAGTGCCCCTCTAACCACATCTGACCTTGGCCATGTGCCTTGCTTTGGCCGATGGAACAACAGCAAACAACTGGTCTTGTTAAAGTGTTTGCATATTTCTGCTGCTTCTCTTGGAGTCTTATCCCTGTCCTAAGAGCAGCCCCGGCCAGTCTATTGGAAGATGAGACACCATGTAGCCCAGAACCAAGTCATCCCAGCTGAGGCCATCCTAGCCAACCAGTCCCCAGCCTACCTAGGTGCTGTTCACAGATGCATAAGTGTGCACTCCCTAGCCCAGCTCAGATTCACACAGTTGCTCAGCCAACCCAGTATAAGTTAGCAACTAACCACCACCAACCACAACCCAGACTCATGAGCAAGAATAGGTGTTACCGATGAATGCCACTGAGGTTTCATGGCTTTTCATTACACACCATTATTTCAATTCAGTTCAGTTTAGTCACTCTGTCGTGTCCAGTTCTTTGTGACCCCATGGACTGCAACACGCCAGGCTTCCCTGTCCATCACCAACTCCCAGAGCTTGCTCAAACTCATGTCCATCGAGTCAGTGATGCCATCCAACCATCTCATCCTCTGTTTCCCCCTTCTCCTCCTGCCTTCAATCTTCCCCAGGATCAAGGTATTTTCGAATGAGTCTGTTCTTCACATCAGGTTGCCAAAATATTGGAGTTTCAGGTTCAGCATCAGTTCCTTCCAATGAATATTCAGGACTGATTTCCTTTAGGATTGACTGGTTGGATCTCCTTGCAGTCCGAGAGACTCTCAAGAGTCTTCTCCAACACCACAGTTCAAAAGCATCAATTCTTTGCCTCTCAGCTTTCTTTATAGTCCAACTCTCACATCCATACATGACTACTGGAAAAACCATACCTTTAGCTACATGGACCTTTGTCAGCAAAGTAATGTCTCTGCTTTTTAATATGCTGTCTAGGTTACTCATTGCTTTTCTTCCAAGGAGCAAGTGTCTTTGAATTTCATGCCTGTAGTCACCATCTGCAGTGATTTTGGAACCCCCAAAATTAAGTCTCTCACTGTTCCCCCATCTATTCGCCATGAAGTGATGGGGCCAGATGCCATGATCTGTTTTCTGACTGATGAGTCTTAAGCCAACTTTTTCACTCTGCTCTTTCATTTTCATCAAGAGGCTCTTTAGTTCTTCTTCACTTTCTCCTATAAGGGTGGTGTCATCTGCATATCTGAGGTTATTGATATTTCTCCCAGCAATCTTGGTTCCAACTTGTGCTTCATCCAGCCCAGCATGTCACATGATGTACTCTGCATATAAGTTAAATAAGCAGGGTGACAATATACAGCCTTGACGTACTCCTTCCCTGATTTCGAACCAGACTGTTGTTCCATGTCCAGGTCTAACTGTTGCTTCTTGACCTGCATATAGATTTCTCAGGAGGCAGGTAAGGTGGTCTGGTATTCCCATATCTTTCAGAATTTTCCACAGTTTGTTGTGATCTACACAGTCAAAGGCTTTGGTATAGTCAATAAAGCAGAAGTAGAGGCTTCTCTGGAACTCTCTTGCCTTTTCAATGTTCCAATGGATGTTGGCAATTTGATCGCTGGTTCCTCTGCCTTTTCTAAATCAAGCTGAACCTGGAAGTTCATGCTTCATGTACTGTTAAAGCATGACTTGGAGAATTTTGAGCATTACTTTGCTAGCATGTGAGATGAGTGCAATCATGTGGCAGTTTGAACATTCTTTGAAATTGCCTTTCTTTGGGATTGGAATGAAAACTGACCTTTTCCAGTCCTGTGGCCACTGCTGAGTTTTCCAAATTTGCTGGCATATTCAGTGCAGCACTTTCACAGCATCATCTTTTAGGATTTGAAATAGCTCAACTGGAATGCCATCACCTCCACTAGCTTTGTGTAGTGCCCAGATTGCAGATTCCCCCAAAGACCACCTCAGGAGCCAATTCTGATGCAAACACACGAGGGCCATTTATTCACGCTCGAGCAGGGGCTTCTGCCCGAACCGACGTAGTGGCTTAGGCAGGAGAGCCCAGAGTAACAGCAGATAGGCATTTTTATAGTTTGCGGATCAGGGCGAGGGGTTTTTGAAACTTGTGAAACAGCAATTGGTGGACTTGCGCACGTTAGTTTCTGATAGGTGTATTTAACCACAAACAGCCTCCTGATTGGTATATTTTTGGTGCTCCCCAGTGCGCAGTGATTGGTCGTGTTTAGGGAGGTGACATGGGGTGTGGGGCTGGACTATTCTGTGGTTTTTCCAGGAACTTTGGTGTTGCCCTTTACTACAAGATGGCAGCTTCTTTTTTAAGACGGAGTTACTTAGGCTCTACATTTATAGTGATGCTTCCTAAGGCCCACTTGACTTCACATTCCAGGATGTCTGGCTCTAGGTGAGTATTCACACCATTGTGTTGATCTGGGTAGTGAAAATCTTTTTTTTTTATAGTTCCTCTGTGTATTCTTGCCACCTCTACTTAATATCTTCTGCTTCTGTTAGGTCCATACCATTTCTGTCCTTTATTGTGTCCATCTTTGCATGAAACAGTCCCTTGATATCTCTAATTTTCTTGATAAGATCTCTATACTCTCCCATTCTATTGTTTTCCTCTATTTCTTTCACTGATCACTGAGGAAGATGTTCTTATCTCTCGTTGCTATTCTTTGGAACTCTGCATTCAGATGGATATATCTTTCCTTTTCTCCTTTGCCTTTAGCTTCTCTTCTTTTGTCAGCTATTTGTAAGGCCTCTTCAGACAACCTTTTTGCCCTTTTACATTTCTTTTTCCTGGAGATGGTCTTGATCACTGCCCCCTATACAAGATCATGAACCTCCATCTTCTTACTTCTTACTCTGTCTTCTTACTTCCAAGGTCATCTAACTTCCCAAGATGGCAGAGTAGAAGGACGTGTGGTCGTCTTCTCCTGCAAGAACTCCAAAATTACAACTTGCTTCTGAAGAACTGTCGACAGGAGAATGTTGAATCCCATCAAAAAAAGATACCCCATGTCCAAGGGAAAAGGAGAAGCCCCAGAAAGATGGTAGGAGGGCAAAATCGCATTTAGAATCAAGCCCCATACCTGCCAGAGATGCTTATGCACACCAAGACCAAGAGACCCCTCAGAGACTGAGCCAGAACTGTGTTTGGGTGTCTCCTGAGGAGGTACGGGTCAGCAGTGGCCTACTGCAGGGGCAGGGGCTCTGGGTGCAACAGACCTGGGTATGGCATAAGGCCTCTTGAAGGAGGTCACCATTATCTCCACCATAGAACCACCAGACTTACACAGGACTGGGGAAACAGACTCTTGGAGGGCACAAAAAAAAATATTGTGCACACCAGGACCCAGGAGAAAATAGTAGTAACCCCACAGGAGACTGACCCAGACTTGCCCATGAGGGTACAGGAGTCTCCGGTGGAGGCATGGGTCAGTGATGGCCTGCTGCAGCATCAGAGGCACTGAGTGTGGCAATGGGTGCACAGGACCTTTTGAAAGAGGCGGCCATTATCTTCATTACCTCCACCATAGTTTGGCCTCAGGTCAAACAACAGAGGCAGAACAAAGCCCTGCCCATCAATAGAAAATTGGATTAAAGATTTACTGAGCATTGCCCCGCCCATCAGAACAAGACCCAGTTTCCCCCACAATCAGTCTCTCCTATCAGAAAGCTTCCATAACCCTCTTATTCTTATCAATCAGAGGGCAGGAAGAATGAAAATCACAGTTACAGAAAGATAACCAAACTGACCACATGAATCCAAGCCTTGTCTAACTCAATGAAACTCCAAGAGCCATGCCATGTAGGGCCACCCAAGATGGACAGGTCATGGTAGAGAGTTCTGACAAAACATGGTCCACTGGAGAAGGGAATGGAAAACCACTTCATTCTTGCCTTGAAAACCCCATGAACAGTATTGGTGGGAATGCAAACTAGTACAGCTGCTATGGAGAACAGTGTGGAGATTCCTTAAAAAACTGGAAATAGAAATGCCATATGACCCAGCAATCCCACTACTGGGCATACACAAAGAGGAAACCAGAATTGAAAGAGACACGTGTTCCCCAATGTTCATTACAGCACTGTTTATAATAGCCAGGACATGGAAGCAACCTAGATGTCCATCAGCAGATGAATGGATTAGAAAGCTGTGGTACATATACACAATGGAATGTTACTCAGCCATTAAAAAGAATACATTTGAAACAGTTCTAATGAGGTGGATGAAACTGGAGCCTATTTACAGAGTGAAGTAAGCCAGAAAGAAAAACACCAGTACAGTATACTAATGCATATATATGGAATTTAGAAAGATGGTAACAATAGCCCTATATGCAAGACAGCAAAAGAGACACAGATGTATAGAACAGTCTTTTGGACTCTGTAGGAGAGGGTAAGGGTGGGATGATTTGGGAAAATGGCATTGAAACATGTATATTATCATATGTGAAATGAATCGCCAGTCCAGGTTCGATGCATGAGACAGGGTGCTCGGGGCTGGTGCACTGGGATGATCCAAAGGGATGGGATGGGGAGGGAGGTGGGAGGGGGGTTCAGGATGGGGAACACATGTATACCCGTGGCAGAATCATGTCAATGTATGGCAAAAACACTACAATATTGTAAAGTAATTAGCCTCTAATTTAAATAAATAAATTTATATTAAAAAAAAAAGAAAACCCCATGAACAGTATGAAAAGACAAAAAGATATGACACTGAAAGATGAACTCCCCAGGTTGGTAGGTGCCCAATATGCTACTGGAGATCAGTGGAGAAATAACTCCAGAAAGAATGAAGAGATGGAGTCAAAGCAAAGACAACACTCAGTTGTGGATGTGACTGGTGATGGAAGTAAAGCCTGATGCTGTAAAGAACAATATTGCATAGGAACCTGGAATATTAGGTCCTTGAATCAAGGCAAATTGGAAGTGATCAAACAGGAGATGGCAAGAGAAAAGATCAACATTTTAGGAATCAATGAACTAAAATGGACTGGAATGGGTGAATTTAACTCACATGACCATTTTACCTACTACTGTGGGCAAGAATCCCTTAGAAGAAACGGAGTAGCCATCATAGTCAACAAAAGAGTCTGAAATGCAGTACTTGGATGCAGTCTCAAAAATGACAGAATGATCTCTGTTGGTTTCCAAGTCAAATCATTCAGTATCACAGTAATCCAAGTCTGTGCCCCAACCAGTAATGTTGAGGAAGCTGAAGCTGAACGGTACTATGAAGACCCACAAGACCTTCTAGAACTAACACCAAAAAAGATGTCCTTTTCATTACAGGGGACTGGAATGCAAAAGTAGGAAGTCAAGAGATACCTGGAATAACAGGCAAATTGGGCCGTGGAGTACAAAATAAAGCAGGGCAAACGCTAATAGAGTTTTGCCAAGAGAAGGCACTGGTCATAGCAAACACCCTCTTCCAACAACACAAGAGAAGACTACACATGGACATCACCAGACGGTCAATAGTGAAATCAGATTGATTATATTCTTTGCAGCCAAAGATGGAGAAGCTCTATACAGTCAGCAAAAACAAGACTGGGAACTGACTGTGGCTCAGATCATGAACTCCTTTTTGCCAAATTCAGACTTAAATTGAAAAAAATAGGGAAAACCACTAGACCATCATTATTTGGCATTAGATAATTGATATTTCCTTAACTCAGTTGCCCTCAAGGCTGAGTCTAATTATCTTAAACAAAATTGGCTTTTAATACCTCAGCCAGAGATCAGAGCTGAAGTACCAGAAGAGTAGGAAAGCAGATGCATGATTTTTTCTGCAGGTTACCTATTTATCCAGCCCTCTGGCACTACGCTAAGTGCTCTAACAAAAGCTATCTTATTAGAGCCTCATAAACACTCTGAGAGGTGGGTTTGTTTATAGATGAGGAAACTGAAGCTCAGTGAGAGTTAAGTTAACTTGTTCAAAGTGGCTTCCACACTATTGATACACCCAAGAATGAAAATTTTTTTTTCTTCCTATGAATAAGAAAGGCAGAGCAGAGCAAATTAATAATAGCTCATATGGTGCTTATTTTGTACCAGCAATTTTCCTAAACATTTAAAATGTATTAACTCATTTAATTCTCACAAAAAGCCTATGAGACAAACACTACAGTTATCGTTTTATTTTAAAGGTGAGGAAACAAAGAGATGAAGTATGTAACCTAAGGTTACACAGCCAGTAAGTGGTAGCTCTACAGTTCAAAGCCAAGCTATCCGATGCCAGAGTTCAGACATTTGACAACTGTGCTATACTCCTCTCAGCAAATGTCCGTTGGATTTTTACTACGTGCCAGGCATTGTTCAAGGTCATGGGATATAGTAGTGAATACTGTTTGTGTCTTTGTAAACCATGCAATCTGGCAAAGACAGGCAGAAAATAAAGAGATAAAAAAATGAGCTCCAATTGTGATAAGTGCTATAAAGATAATAAAGTAGGGTCATATGATGGAGATTTTCTAGCAGAAGAATGGTTTCTGCTAGAACGAGGGACGGTTTTTTTGCAGAAGTGACGTTTGAGATGAGGTCTTATAAGAAAAAGGAGCTAGTCATGCAAGGATCTGGGGGAAGAGCATGCTGGGAAAAGGGAATGCTCTTGTGGCAAAGGCATTTGAAAAATAAGCATAATGCTAGTGCTGCTGAGATAGAACCAAAATGGGAGAGGGGTAAGATGTGACCTGAGGGTAGGGTCAGATCATGGGATGCTCTGAGAGCCATGGTGAAGGAGAACTGTATTCTGAGTGGAAGGGACAAATTTGGAGAGCTTTAAATATGAGAGGAACATGATCTAATTTTTAGTGCTAAGGGTCACTGTGGATGTTATGTGAGGAGAGCATGAGTCAGTGCAGGGTGAGTATTGTTGACAAAAGCAGAAGGGGATAAGTTAGAAGTTCTAACTTATCTGCATTAGTTCTTGAGAGAGATAGGGGATTGGGACAAGGGTGCCAGAGTGGATGGATTTGGGGTATGTTAGTGGGGTAGACGTGGCAGGACTTGCTGATGGATTATAGGTAGGGAATAAGAGAAAATGAGGAATTAAAGCATATTTTGTCTTGAGCAACTCAGTGAATGTGGTGCCATTTAACAACATGAGGAAGCCTGGGAAAGGAGCAGAGCTTGTGGAGGGAAGGGTGAGGTGGGGTGGAATAGAGTTCTGTTTTGACCACGTTAAATCTAAGATGCTGAAGAGACACTCAAGAGGAACTATCAGGGAGTCAACTGAACTGTCATCCTTTCCTTCCTTTGTATGTCCTCTCTTTCTTTTGCTTCACCTAAACCCAGAAACAGAACTCAGCACATCTCTTAGACCCCTAGATATCATTCAGTCTTACAGAAATGCATTAAGGAGGAATGTAAACTGAAGACTTCATTCAAGAGATAGGGGCATTTCATGTCATAAATCCCATAGCAAACAGCATATACACAAATGAGACAATTGTTTCCCAAAGGCATTTCCCAATCCTTAGCCATATCCTCACAGGAATTTTCTCTCTTTGATCTTTATTCTATGGTACACACCAAGTGTCTTGGGCTCTTCTTCAAAAGTATTTCTACTATGCACTGATTGTCTTCAGATTGCAAACTCCTCTCTCTGCTATTACACAGAACTGTTTGGCCACCTTGCTTATACCAAAATTTACATACTCAACCCATCACAGTGCTTAGCAAAGGAGGTCTCCCATAAGTACTGAGGTCCAGTTCAGTTCAGTCACTCAGTCGTGTCTGACTCTTTGCAACCCCATGAACCACAGCACGCCAGGCCTCCCTGTCCATCACCAATCCCTAGAGTTTATCCAAACTCATGTCCATTGAGTCAGTGATGCCATCCAATCATCTCATCCTCGTCCCCTTCTCCTCCTGCCCCCAATCCTTCCCAGCATCAGGGTCTTTCCAATGAGTCAGCTCTTCGCATCAGGTGGCCAAAGTATTGGAGTTTCAGCTTCAACATCAGTCCTTCGAATGAATACCCAGGACTGATCTCCTTTAGGATGGACTGGTTGAATCTCCTTGCAGTCCAAGGAATTTTCAAGTCTTCTTCAACACCACAGTTCAAAAGCATCAATTCTTTGGTGCTCAGCTTTCTTTATAGTCCAGCTCTCACATCCATACATGACTGCTGGAAAAACCATAGCCTTGACTAGACGGACCTTTGCTGACAAAGTAATGTCTCTGCTTTTCAATATGCTGTCTAGGTTGGTCATAACCTTCCTTCCAAGGAGTAAGCGTCTTTTAATTTCATGGCTGCAGTCACCATCTGCAGTGATTTTGGAGCCCCCCCAAAATAACGTCAGCCACTGTTAGTGTCCACTGTTTCCGCATCTATTAGCCAAGTGATGGGACTGGATGCCGTGATCTTAGTTTTCTATCCTAAAAATTAGAAGTTTTAGTGTTTAAGTGAAAGTAAGAGTTTCCTGTTTGTAAGTATGTGTAAGTATATACATAAAAATGAATATCCTGGTCCTTGTTCTTCAATATAAAGAATTATCCTTTAGACATAGACGAATTATTTAGGAGCAATTTATCATAATAGATTTTAGTGTGAAATGTTTTTTTTCCTTCCTGGAATCACAGTTGTTATATTTATAATTCCTCATATGTTCTCTTGATTGAAAATTATTTGCCTCCTAGTATTTTAGTTCTTTTTTGTTATTGTTTTCTTATTCCATTTTTTCAGACCAGAGGGTAGAATATGCTTCTTGTGTCCTAGTCAGATAAGGCAAACATGATCCATGTGGTCATCTGATAGCTACACTATTCTCTGCAGATATCAGCTAGGTGGCAAGCCCTGGGCTAGATAAGTAGCACCAAGTTCCTGTCACCAAGAAGTTTATATTCTCACAGTGAAGGTTAGAAAAATTTGGATGATGAGAATGAAGGAAAAAGATTATAAATTTTTTCTTGTCCCCTCCTTCAGGAGTAAATGCACTTTCCTTATTTCAGAAAGGCTGCTGTGCAAATAATAGTCACCAGTACAATCAAATAGAAATTCTATTTTAATGTCCCATTTACTGACACAAAATATTTATACATTTGTGGTGATTCTTTGGAACAGAATTCACTACTTTATCTCCTGTGGTAAGGTTCAAAAAGCCCAAGAACACTAAGTTAGAGCTTCTGCCAACTAGCCTTGCATTAGGAAGAAGTGTTTATTAGTTCCAAAAAGTAGCATGTAAATCAAGCATTCCTGCATACTGAGCAGGCCAGCAGTCTGGATACAATGCAGTGATAAACTGATCTCAACTGTGGGGCCACTGAACTTCTAAGCCCTTTTGTCAACAAGTTGTCATTTCTGTATAGCTATTTGAATGGCAACTCAGAATATAAAGCCCAGAAAATCAACAGCTGATCCTCTGTTAAATAAGTGGTGGTAACATTTTCCAGTTGTTATCCTTTAGAAAACCTGAGCTGGTATCAGGAAATAGCCTCAAAAGTAAATGGGCTGGAAATTACTCTTATTCCAGTTGTAATAATGATGGCTCAAGTAATCTAAAAAACTACATCTGATTAAACCGATGGCATTAGGTCCCATATCAGATTTAAGTCAATAAACAAATAGATGAAATTGGGATCTATGAAAAATACTGAGAGAGCCAGAAACGGGTGATCGTTTTCGTTCTGGCTTTGTTGCTTGGCTGTGCCCTGAGTCAATAGCAGCACACTTTGTCCTGGGCAAATGGACAAGTGTCCATCCAGGGGTGTGGCACTGTCCAGGGAGCTCTGATCTCTGACTAGGAAGTGTCATTGAAGTCTCCATTATGAGGTCTTGCCTGCAAAGAAACACAACCTGTCAGCTTGCACTGCTTGGAGCATCTCTCTCTCTCTCTCACACACACACACACACACATACAATCACACAGACAAACTTATTTGGTTGATTTTCTTACCAAAGGAAAATTGACACATCTATGTACTTAGTCTTTGCAAAGCAGCTTCTTACTCTATTTCTCCACATTAAAAGTTATTAGTTTGGGGGGTTTTTTTGCTTTTTATTTATTTTTTATTTTTATTTTTTAAATTTTTTTTCCTTTACATTATCGTGTTGGTTTTGCCATTTTTATTCTGAAAAGCTTCAGGCTCACAGAAAACACAGAAAGCAATATAACAAAGACATTGATGCCCACTATTCAGAAATAACACATATTAATCGTGTGTTATATTTGCTTCAGATTTTTTAAGATATTAAAAATTAGAGACAACGTCCTTTGTGTCATCCTACTTCCCCGCCTCCATCTCCAGAGACAAACACGATCAGAATGTTCCTGAAATTTGTCTTTTTTCACTCAACATTGTTGTTGAGGACTATTCATAGGGAAGCATTTAGATCCAGTTTATCTGTTCATTGTAATAGATGAAGAGCTAGTCTACAATTTATCCACTTATTTAAAGCTTTTTCCGCCCAGCCTGCTTTTGGCAATAACAAAGAATGCTACTGTGAGCATATATGTACACATCTTCTTGTACCAAAACAATGTTCTCTATGGTGTATTTCTATAAGTGGAATTGCTGCTTGGAACATACCATGTATAGATTTTTACCTTCATCAGCTATTGCCAAATTGGCCTCCAGAGTTGTTCCAGTGTGCATTACTAGTCATGTGTTAGAGATTCCATTTCTTTACATTGTCACTAATACCAAGTATTACCAGACTTCTAAAGCATTAAAGTATTACTTGATAGGGTGTAAAATGTTTTCATTTGCATTTTTCTGATTATTGATGAAAGTGAAAGTCGCTCAATCATGTCTAACTCTTCACAATCCCATGGACTATACAGTCTGTGGAATTCTCCAGGCCAGAATACTGGAGTGGATAGCCTTTCCCTTCTTGAGGGGATTTTCCCAACCCAAGGATCAAATCTGGGTCTCCCACATTACAGGCGGATTCTTTACCAGCTGAGTCATCAGGGAAGCCCAAGAATACTGGAGTGGGTAGCCCAAGCCTTCTCCAGTGGATCTTCCAAACTCAGGAATTGAACCAGGGTCTCCTGCATTGCAGGTGGATTCTTCAACAGCTGAGCTACCAGGGAAGCCAATTATTGATGAGCCAAAATTTTTTTCATATTTTTTGACCACTTAGGTTATCTCTTCTATTAATTGCCTGACTATGTCCTTGCTCATTTTTCCATTGTCTTACTTGTATTTTCTTGTAGAGCTAAACAAGTTCTCTTTAATATTCTTGACATTATGCTTTTGGGCTGCATGAGTGACAGGTCTTTTAGAGTTTGTGGTTTGTCTTTTGACATTATTTATGGAGTCTTTAATTGTGTAGGAATAACTCAACATTCATAACACTAAGATCATGACATTTGGTCCCATCACTTCATGGCAAATAGAAGGTGAAAAAATGGAAGCAGTGGCAGATTTTCTTTTCTTGGGCTCCAAAATCACTGCAGATAGTGACTGCAGCCATCAAATTAAAAGACACTTGCTCCTTGGGAAGAAAGCTATGACAAACCTAGACAGCGTATTAAAAAGCAGAGACATCGCTTTGTTGACAAAAGTAGGTATAGTCAAAGCTATGGTTTTCCCAGTAGTCATGTATGGATGTAAGAGTTGGACCACAAAGAAAGCTGAGTGCCAAAGAATTGTTGCTTTCAAATTGTGGTGCTGGAGAAGACATTTGAGAGTCTGTTGGACTTCAAGGAGGTCAAACCAGTCAGTCCTAAAGGAAATCAACCCTGAGTATTCACTGGAAGGACTGATGTTGAAGCTGAAGCTCCAATACTTTGGTCGCCTGATGTGAGGAGCTGACTCACTGGAAAAGACTCTGATGCTGGGAAAGATTGAAGGCAAAAGAAGAAAGGGGGTGGCAGAGAATGAGCTGGTTAGATAGCATCACCGACTCAACAGACATGAATTTGAGAAAACTATGAGAGATAGTGGAGGACAGAGGAGCCTGGTACACTACAGTCCATGGGGTCACAGAGAGTCGGACACGACTTAGCAACTGAATGACAACAACAGTTACATTTTAATGAGTACAATTTATCATTTGTGCTTTTTTTTATTGTGGTAAAATACACATAGCATAATATTCACCGTTAGTGACATTTAGTACACTTTACAATAATGAACAATCATCATCATTATCTAGTTCCCGTATATTAAGAGACCCCATCCTCATTAAGCAGTGACTCCCTGTTCTCCCCTGATCCAGGCCCTGGGAACCACTAATCTGCTTTCTGTTTTATGTATTTGCCCATTCTGTATGTTCCATGTGACTGGAACTATATACTATGCGCTCTTTTGTGACTGGCATCTTTCACTTAGCATATTTTCAAGGTTCATGCATGTTACAGGTATCAGTACTTCATTCCTTTTTATGGCTGAATAATATTGATTTGTTTTGGCCACCTGATGTGAAGAGCTGACTCGTTTGAAAAGACCCTGATGCTGGGAAAGATTGAGGGCAGGAAGAGAAGGGGATGACAGAGGATGAGATGGTTGGATGGCATCACCGATTTAATGGACATGAGTTTGGGTAGGTTCTGAGAGTTGGTGTTGGACAGGGAGGCCTGGCGTGGCAGCTTATGGGGTCGCAAAGAGTCGGACACGACTGAGCAACTGGACTGAACTGAACTGAATATTGATTTGTATGGATATACCACATTATCAGATTAACCTTTGGATTGTTTCCACATTTTGGCTATTGTGAATAGTGTTATTATGAATACTGCTCTACAATTATCTGTTTGAGTGTCTATTTTCAAATTTTGGGGTATATTCCTAGGAGTGGAATTGCTGGATCATATGGAAATTCTTTGTGTAGCCTTTTGTAGGACTCCTCAAATGTCTTCCACAACAGCTACACCAATTTACATTCCTGCCAGCAATGTATGAGGGATCTAATTTCTCTACATCCTCACCAACACTTGCTATTTTCCATTTTAACAAATTATTTTGATTGCCATTCTAGGGAGTGTCAGTGGTATCTCATTATGGTCTTGACTGTGTTTCCTTAATGGCTAATTGTGTTGAGTATCTTATTCTTGTTTGTCATTTTAATATCTTCTTCGGAGAAATGTCTATCAAAGTCCTTTGCCCATTTTAAAAATGAGTTGTCATAGCTCTTTATATATGCTGGAAGATCAGATTTCTACTTTGTTGAGTTTTAAATCTTTAAGTAGTGTAACAGTGTTACAAAGATTAAAATAATAAGAGGAGTCTCCCCCAAAGGATCCATATCTCAATCCTTAGAACCGTTTTATGGCAAAAAGGACATTGCAGAGCTGATTCAGTTAACAATCTTGCAATGAAGAGATACTTGTATATTATCTAGGTGGACCCAATGTAATCACAAGGGTGCTTTAAGAGGAAGGTAGGAGGGTCAGAGGCAGAGAAGACGATATGATGGGGGAAGGATGGGTCAGAGCAGAGTGACACGGCCAGGAGCCAAAGAATACTGGCAGCTTCTAGAAACTGGAAAAGGCAAGAGACGGGTTCTTGCCTAGAGCCTCCAGAGGGAACACAGTCCCACTGACACCTATATCTTAACCTTTCCAGGCTTGTGAACTTCTGATCTCCAGAACAGAAAGGGAATCAATGTGTGTTGTTTTGAGACTGTGTTTGTGGTAATTCGTTACAGCAATAATAGAAAACAAATACACTTGGCTCTCTACTCTTTGACATGACTATTATAATGATTTTGTTGTTCTACACACCCACAAATACCACAAAAAAGTACTGATTGGAATTGCATGAAATTTGTAGATAAGTTTGGTGGGACTTGATATCTCTATTTTATTGAATATTCCCACTCATGAGCATAATATAGCTTTACATTTAGTCAGTCTTTTATGTCTCTCAATTAAGTTTGATAATTATCTCCATAAAAGTCTTTCACATCTTTTAATAGATTTATTCTGAGTTTTGCTGTTCATTTTTAAAAATTATACATAATTTAATTTAATATTATATATTTAATTTTTTTAAACTCTATTTTCTCTTTGTCATTGTTTGTATATAGGAACACTATAGGCTTTTCCAAACTAATCATTTTTTTCCCCAGTAATATAGTTGAACTTTAAAATAATTATTCTAATAATTTGCCTAAAATGCCTGCTGGATTTCCCAGATAGGCAATCACTACCTACAAACAACGTGTCTTCCTTTTTAATTCTCATATTTCTTCTTTCTATTTCTTGTCTAACTACACTGGTCAGGCTTCCAAGCCAATAGAGTAGGGTAGTGGTAGGATTTCATTCTTGTTCTAGTCAACTAGCTTTGTAGTTATATATATATTTTCCTCTATTTTGAATAATGAAACAACATGTACTGTTCTGGTGATAGCCTGTCCAAACATGGAGGTTAGCAACCTCTCTTACACTATCGGTTCTACAAAGATCTCTCCAGAACAAGCTTCCATCTGTGTTCCACTTTTTTCCTCAGTTCAAAAGACAGCCCTCTTGGGAAAGCTGATTGGCTCACCCTTACATACTCTGATTGTGGTATGAAGTTAAAAATATTCCCAAAGGAAGTTAGAAACCAAATAAATTTTAATTAGAGTATTATTAAAGAATCTCTTTTATCAGTTCAGTTCAGTCACTCAGACATGTCCGACTCTTTGCGACCCCATGAATCACAGCACGCCAGGCCTCCCTGTCCATCACCAACTCATGGAGTCCACCCAAACCCATGTGCATCGAGTTGGTGATGCCATCCAGCCATCTCATCCTCTGTCGTCCCCTTCTTCTCCTGCCCCCAATCCTTCCCAGCATCAGGGTCTTTTCCAATGAGTCAACTCTTCGCATCAGGTGGCCAAAGTATTGGAGTTTCAGCTTCAACATCAGTCCTTCCAATGAACACCTAGGACTGATCTCCTTTAGGGTGGACTGGTTGGATCTCCTTGCAGTCCAAGGGACTCTCAAGTGTCTTCTCCAACATCACAGTTCAAAAGCATCAATTCTTCGTTGCTCAGCTTTCTTCACCGTCCAACTCTCACATCCATACATGACCACTGGAAAAACCATAGCCTTGACTAGATGGACCTTTGTTGACAAAATAATGTCTCTGCTTTTCAATATGCTGTCTAGGTTGGTCATAACTTTCCTTCCAAGGAGTAGGTGTCTTTTGATTTCATGGCCGCAATCACCATCTGCAGTGATTTTTGAGCCCCAAACAATAAAGTCTGACCCTGTTTCCACTGTTTCCTCATCTATTTGCCGTGAAGTGATGAGACCAGATGCCATGATCTTAGTTTTCTTAATGTTGAGTTTTAAGCCAGCTTTTTCACTCTCCTCTTTCACTTTCATCAAGAGGCTGTTTAGTTCCTCTTCATTTTCTGCCATAAGGGTGGTGTCGTCTGCATATCTGAGGTTATTGATATTTCTCCTGGCAATCTTGATTCAGCTTGTGCTTCTTCCAGCCCAATGTTTCTCATGATGTACTCTGCACATAATTTAAATAAGCAGGGTGACAATATATAGAATAGATACCCAGGATACTTTTTGTGAGGAGTTTCCCCAGTGGCTCCAAGGTGAAAAATCCACCTGCCATGCAAGAGATGCGGCAGGAGTCTCTGGTTTGATCCCTGGGTTGGGAAAATCTCCCGGAGAAGGAAATGGCCATGGACTCCAGTATCCTTGCATGGAAAATCCTGTGGACAGAGGAGCCTGGCAGGCTACAGTCCATGAGGTCATGAAAGAGTCAGACATGACTTAGGCACTAAACAACAGTACCTTTTATGTGGCTCCTCCCATCTTCTCAGTGATGTGAATGACCTGCAGAAGATCTGCATGCTCTGGAGCAGCACCTGAGCTTGGCCCAGGATTTGAACAAACTGAATAAGGAAATCAAGCCCCTTGTTGGAGGCACAGTGAGTCCAGCCGCTGCTTTTCCATGCCAACAAAGTGAACCAGCAAATCCTCAGGAATTGTGTGACCTGTAATTGTGCCTGACCGAACAGCAACATTCTGAGCTTACACATGGCTGCTTCTTCACTTCGCCATTCATATTTGACAAAAACTTTTCTTGTGACCAGTCTGACATCAGTCATGAGGAGAAGGGGACTATGGGAAACAGTTCCAGCTTAACTACATTAACAATGAAAAGCTGCTACAATGTGGTTTTGCTAGATAATAGAGAAGTATCTTACCACATCATCTGGGCCAAAATTTAAATTTCTTAATAAAAGTCTATTAAGGTTTCATTTGAAAAATATTTCTTGTGTTCCAATATTGAACATTATTCGTTATATTTTCCAGAATCCTAAAATCCTTTTCAGAAATACAATGGATTTAAAAAAAAATAAACAGTGTTCCTACGAGTATGTTTGATTTCCACAGGACTTTCCAAAGAAAAGTCTAAAGAAGAATCCTTTTAACCAACATTTGCATTTCCAGAGAAGAAACCTCTCAATGAACACTTTTTATTTACTGATTGTTTGGAAACAAGATATGCAGTCATAACAATCTCTTCGTGAAGAAAACTGAAGTTGCTTTCTTATGTGTGTAGTTCCTAATTTCTCTCTCTCTCTTTTTTTTAGCCAAAGTTAAATGTCCATGTTGGTCCTGATTCTTAGTTAAGAATTCTTCTTCCGAAACAGTCTGAGTACAAAACAAAACCTTTAGATAAAGATTTAAAGTGTAAGCCTACTAAAAACATTTTTTATATGGTATCTGGCCTAGTTCACTATTTATGTCGTGATTCTGAGATTGAATTCATAAGAAATTCAAACCCTAGCTTCTAGTTTTAACCCCCAGGGTATTATTGTTCTTTGGCATAAGGAATGCAAATGTCTATCAGATATCAGTTTTGTTTTATGTTTTGCCTTGAGAAAACTTCATATGAAATAATTTGCCAATGCAGAGACCCCAGTTCAATTCCTGGGTCGGGAAGATCCACTGGAGAAGGGATAGGCTACCCACTCCAGTATTCTTGGGCTTCCCTTGTGACTCAGCTGGTAAAGAATCTGCCTGCAGTGCAGGAGACCTGGGCTCAATCCTTGGATTGGGAAGATTCTGGAGAAGGGAAAGGCTACCCACTCCAGTATTCTGGCCTGAAGAATTCCATGGACTGTCTAGTTCGTGGGGTCACAAAGGGTTAGACACAACTGAGTGAGTTTCACTTTCACTTTCATGACATACTCTGGAGATCTTCCTGGAATATGTAATTTTGAGGGTTCCTTATTTAAAGATATTGCTGAGTTTGGATTCTCAGAGACTCATCTGTGAGACTGAATTGGGGTTGCTTTTTGTTTTTTCTCTTAAAACTTGGGTACTGTTTGTAAGATTATTTGCAGGGGAACAAACAACTAGTCTCAGGTATGTTTTTCTATTTGTATTCAGTTTTTTTTACAGATTTGGTTTTGGATCATGATATGGTTCCACAGGAGCAGTGAGATGCATATTACCCTAACTGGGCTCTTACAAGCTACAGTTGGAGCTTCCCTGGTGACTCAGTAGTAAAGAATCCACCTGCAATGCAGAAGACACAGGTTCAATCCCTGAGTTGGGAAGATTCCTAGAGAAAGAAATGGCAACCCACTCCAGTATTCTTGCCTGGGAAACCCCATGGACTGAGGAGCCTGGTGGGCTATAGTCGATGGGGTTGCAAAAGAGTTAGGTATGACTTGGCAACTAAGCAACAACAACAATAACTAGTTTTAGTTACTACTGGGTTAGTTTAATTATTACTGGCTGGATTGGTTATTTACTATTATGTTGGATTAGTTTGATTTTCATTAGTGTAATGAAAGGAAGAGGAGGTCAAGAATCCCTTCCTCAGAGACCTCAGGATAGCAAGACAGAAGCGCTGCTGATGGAGGAGAAAGGTCAGCCAAGGTAGGGAGAGGAGAAACTGGAAGTACCCTCAGCCCTGAGACAGGAGTCAGGAGTTGTGTGAGATAAGAGGAGGGAAGCAGCAGACTCTGCTCATCCTTGTTCATCCATTAAGGAGCTTGGACCTCACCTTCAGGATGACAGGGAGCCAATGATGTAAGGAAACTGGTGATTTAGGAACAAATGGGTTCTGGACTGTGGTCACAGATTGGACTCCTACGTCCTACAGGTATGTTGTAGAGTAGGGTTCTATTCATGGAAACATATTTCATGAGAAGAGAAATACCAATCATAAAAATAAAAAGAAAAGAAATAATACAGCAGATATGCTTTTACAAATGTGTATAAGAACTATGCAGTGAAGGTTACTTTTAGGGGTTTGGGGCTTTGTTTGGTCTTTTTGCATGAATTGTGCCAAAGTTTTCTTTTCTTTGAAAATCTCTTGGTAGCAAACATGGGAATAGTTTACTTTTCCAAATACCTTTAGCCTCAATTAGAAATTAGGGTCCTTTGTGCCTAAACATAGCTGACAGATTCATTTATTCACTGAAGAAGTAGTTATTGAACCCCCTGCTATGTGAGATATTGTTTTAATGATAAAAAAAGATTAAAAAAATTTCCATCATTGAATTTTTTTCTTACTTGAAGAGAAAGAAAACAAACACACACACACATAAACACACACAGTAATGCTAGGTAATGAGAAGGGTGAAAAGACTTGTAGAGAGAAATGAATAGACTGTGAGGAGGAGAAAGAGTGAGAGAAATACATTAGAAAGTTATTTTATATAAGTCAAGAAAGACTTTGCTGTGGAAGTGACATTCAAGCAGAAACCTGAATGAAATGAGACTGTCTGGGGAAAGATCTGCACCAATCAATGCCTCCACATCTGAGTGCTATGCAAACAGGTGGGGCAGGTGGCCAAGTCACTACTTCTTTGGTGAGTCTCTGCTGTGAGCACAGATGTAGTTCCAATCAGCTACATCACCTCTGACTTCACTGGACTCTTCAGGGTCCCCAGTGAACCTCAATCTTGTTGGTAACATCTGTCAAAGTCATGAGTGGGCACAAACAGGATGACGCTGGGTTGGTGTTGGTATTGGTGGCGCTGGTGGTTTGTGTGTGTACCTGCCTCTTATAATCAGAAAGTTTTGAACAGCAGAGGGTTGGAACTCAATATACTAAATTATGGGATGTTCGTGAAATGATCATTTAAAAAGTCAATAACGATAATAACCGCCAGCATTTTTTAGAGCATGTACCATGTGTTAGACGTTATCTTAAGTAATTTACGTGACCTATTACTTGATTCTTTCAGAACTTCTGTGAGGTGGCACATACCTCATGATAGAGTGAGAAAAGAGACTTAGAAAGTCTCTCAGTAACTTGCTCAAGGTTACACTGTAAGAGGCAAAGGCGGGGTTTGAAATGTGGTCTGTCTAATGTCAAAGCACAAGCTTTATACCAACCACTGTGTAATTCAGTCTCCAAGGGCAATGTGCTGGCAGCAGCGTGGAGGGTGGGCAGGCGAGGATGTGAGTGCTAAGCAGAAGGAGACAGCACTTCTGACTAATTTCCTGACAACCTCTTCCCTCACCTGGGTATCCTCTTACACAGTCCAAGAGTAAACACAGTCCTTCTATACTTTTGAATGGAGGTTTGCTATTGACAGGAAAAGTGAACAGACAGATTTCCCATGAGAAGAAGGTCTTGTGGAAATTCATCTTTAAGAATAATTAATTTCCATTTGTGCAATTCCAAACCTTGTTGCATTTGTGCAGGTTGAATTGAGAACCAAGAAGTATGGAGGACTACTCTATATATAAGGATAAACTTGTAATTCTAAGGAAGCTGGGAAAACCCACAAAGTCAGATAATCACAGTATGAGGCTGGACCTCTGATGGGTGAACCATGTCTTCTTTGGGGCAGAATCATTTTCTCCAATGACACTTAAAATTGTCATTAGGTGATGCTGAAATAACTGCACTTTCCTTCCAAAAATCTCATATAAATTTAAATAACAGTTCATAACTGCAGATGCATTTGGTTTCTTTTTTCCTAATGGGAACAGGGTGACAGGTATATACATTCTTTACACCAAAACATTAGCATCATATTAGTGTTTAGTCTGGCTTGTTGGTGTGGGGGTTGAAAAGTTTAAGATAACAGCTCTTGGAAAGAGCAGCTTTATGGGTCACATCATTCTTCAGCCTGTAAGATAGCTATCATTAACATTCAGTACTAATAGTCTTAGTTTTGGTTTTCATTTCACTGATAGTTACTCACAGCTCAAAAATAGAACATATGAGGAAAAATGAATCAGAGTGATAGAAATTAGATTCTGATTTTAGTTTGCCTTGTTAATGTCTCTCTGTATACAACAAATATGACATGTTTTTTTGTTTTATTCCTCTTACAGGGAGAGTGGCTGCTGTTTTAATTTTTTAAATGTTGAAACAATTGTAAGCTCACAGAAACACTGAAAGTATAGTACACATGACCTTTTTCCTCTGAGTTATTTGAGATTAGTTTTGGAGGTGATGCAGAGTAAATTTTTAAAATAGAAGGAGACCCTGAAATCTGTAAGATACAATTACAAATATATGGGACATCTGGCCTCTACAAGATACTGTAACATTAGGCCTCAAAACAAAATAGACAGCAATCTCTGCCTCCTGGAACTCATATTTTAGGGCAAAAACACAGCCCATGAACGTTATAAATATGTTAACTTTAGGTATGTTTGAGGTCACTTACAGTGGAAATTGATCAAGGAGGGTAAAGGGAATGGGGAGTATAAGGTGAGTGGGAGGGATTTTAGGAAGGGGCTCAGTAAAGGCCTCACTGAGAAGTCAGCAGTGGGTTAGCATTTTGAAGGTGAGGAAGAGAAGCGAGCCATGGCTGTCTGGGGGAAGAGCATCTATTCCAGATGGAGACAACAGCCAGGGCAATGAGGCTGAAATGGGAGCCTCTGGTGTGCTCAGGCACAGTACGTGGGCTGCTTGGCTGGAGTTAGGAGCAGGGCAGAGAGGTGGGAGAGGGGCCTCGGGAGGAGGGAGGTGTGTCCTGCAGAGAGAAGAGCTCATTGATCAGATATCTGCATTCCAATCCCAGCATCACCACTCTTAATTATCCTTTCAGGCTGTTGGTTTAAAAAATAGTAATGAGGTTTTTTTCTTCATGTTATTTGTGTCTTAATCTAAACTTCCTATCACAAAGTTGTTGTTTTTTTAAGTTCTTTTTTTTGTGGACCATTTTTAAAGTCTTTATTGAATTTGTTACAGTACTGTTTCTGTTTTAGGTTTTGGTTTTTTGGCCGTGAAGCATGTGGGATGGTAGCTCCCAGAGCGGGGATTGAACCTGCAATGCCTGCACTGGAAGGCCAAGTATTAACCATGGGACCACCAGGGAAGTCCCCTATAGAGCATTTAACAGCAGTATTTTAACAGGCTCAAGCAGATAAACTAAAGGCAAGACATTATTTTTAAGAGGCTTTAATACTGATAATTCAAGATAATTATGTTTCCTCACTTTCTTAACAGTCACTTGGTTCCCTATAACTTAATCAAGAACACACAAGAAATTTGTAGAAGGAAGACAGAAATCTGACTCTCCCCACCTTCCTTAGTTTTCCAAACTGGTGTTTCACAGGAAGATGTGAACATATGAGTGTTTCCTATCAGAAATGGGCCTCTGACTCCCCAATCACCATAATAGGTAGCAAATAGAATGAGGATCTCTAGTTTATAGTGAAGCTCTCCTTTTATCAGAACTCCTACTCACACCAGAAGGATTCATTTTTATAGGTCAAAGAGAAGTACACCACAGTACCCAGCCTGTCGTGTTTTGGTTATTGCGTCTTTCATTTTACAAGTAACACGAGGACATTTATTTTTAAAAGCATAAAAAGTTAACTTTGGGTTTTCAAAATCTAGAGCTTTTTGGCTTGTTCCTGTGGACATGTTGAGTTTTTTCAGAGCTGAGAGATAATCTCAACTATGTCTTTAAAGGTTTAATTGTGCAGCTTTTGAATCTTTAAATGTTTAATTTATCGTGACATATCAGGCACTGAGATGAGCATGAGGACTGAATCTTAGAGCTGAGATGAATATTGACCAGTTAATTCTAGCAAAAATAGCTTTTGAGAACTAAACATGTGAATTCCATTTTCAAGGAAAAGCTTATTCTTTGGACAGCACAGGTGGTTCAGTTCTACATCAAGGGCCACATTGTTAACACAAAAGACCAAGCTCAACTGGTAAGCTCAAAGCTCTCCATTCCTAGTCTACAGAGCCAACCCAAGAACCATAGGCCAGTGACTAATGGAAACCAAGGACTCTGTGGTTTCAGGCAGCAAGATCAGCACCATAATCACCATCGTAAGGGTATCTAACAAGGATGTCCTTAGTGAGCAACTCAGTTCCCTCCTGCATACCCACTTTTCCTCTCTGTAAAGTAGAAAGCCAGTACTTCTTTCATTTGTTGAAGGATATAAAGGTATGACCCAGTTGCTCACAAAGCTTTGGAATCTCACTTTGCATTAATGGAAAGATAATGTCCAGATCAAGCCAGCAGTTGACATATCAGCACTCAGTGCTGATAAGGCTGGTTTAGAATTATTTCTTGGCGTTTGGTTCTGACCCAACACATTAAGAGGGACATCAGTAACTTGGATATTAGGACAAGGGCACCAAAATGATAAGTTGTCATGTAAGGGAGAGTTGAAGAAGGCAGGAATGTTTGGCCTAGAGAAGTCCTAGGCGCCAGTTTCAGGAACATGAAAGGTCGGCTGTGGCCCAGGGCTGGATTTGGGGATCTTGAGAACATGATGTGTAACTGAAATCTGCTCAGTTTCAGTTTTGTGACCGAGTTGTGTCTCCCAGCACTCCCATACGCTGTCTGAATAATGTTTCAGGTGTTGTCCCCTCTCGCTCCCTTCCTTGGCTGTGTTGAGGGGACAGGGGCCATGTTTTGTGTTCTGCTGTCTTTCTGTCTCTCTTGGTCTCTTTTATGCTCACACATTCCTCTACATTGTCCATGTGTACCAGTTGTTATTGCCTTCTCTGAAATACAAATTTATCCTGCATACATATTATCATCTTCATTCTTGACAGCTGCCCAGAGTTAATAAACAGATACCATGACCAGCTAAGAATGATCAATCTAAGTCAGATGTGTATGAAGAGGTCAAAGGGGACATTCAACCAAGCATCTGAGAAAATGCTTCTCCCTAACATTATTGTACTGTGCTGAATGTCCTGGTTACACTTACTCATTTAATCCTCAAAATAATCACAATAATCACAGAGATGAATAACTTAATTGGGCTTCCCCACTGGCTCAGTGGTAAAAAGTATCCTCCTGAAATGCAGGAGGTGCACAGAAAACTAGGGTTTGATCCTTGGGTTGGGAAGATCCCCTGGAGAAGGAAATGACAATCCACTCCAGTATTCTTGCCAGGGAAAATCCCATGGACTGCCAAGACTACAGTTCATGGGATCACAAAAGAGTCAGATATGACTTTGCAACTAAACAACAATAATTTTACTATCTTTGTTTAATAGATGAGGAAACTGAGAATCAGAGAGGTTGAGTTACTTGTCTGAGAAAACCACCAGCAGTCTGATACCTGTTTAATATGCCCCAAATAAATCTAAGGTTTGCTGAAAGGGGAAAGGTTGAATGTGTGCATCAAAGATGACAGGACCCAGTGGAAGGGGGAAGGGGAACAGTCTGCTAGGAAAAGCATGCTCCAGAAGAGGATGGAGGGAGGAGAGTAAAGACAGAAAGAATAAAGATGAGTCCTGTGATAACAGAAAGGGCAACATGGACAGATGGCTTGGGAGCCATGCTTTGTCCAGTTTTTTTCCATTTTGTTGAAATTTGCTTTTTGTTTTTTTTCTTTTTTTGGATATTTTAACCAGCATTTTAAACTATGTAGTCTTGCTGAATTGTTATACATACTCTTTCTCTACAGTAGCTGTGTAGACACAGCCCAGCTTATGTTGCGTTTGGGGATATGGCTTACCTTCAGCACTAACTGCTGGTATTTTTATAGATTTTTCTCACCCCCTCCACCTCTGGTGTTTCTTAAAAGTAAGCTTCAGTTCCTTTCTAGACCAGTATGTGTGACTATTACCCTTTGTTCTGCTTAAAAAGAGCTATTAGGCGGTACTGTTGTGGGTGGGGAAGCAGAACAATGCTTCAGCCTGCTCTCCTTTCTCTCCTCCAATCACATAAACCTCCTTCAGGGTTGGATGGGCTTCCCTTGTGGCTCAACGGTAAAGAATCTGCCTACAATGCGGGAGACCTGGATTTGATCCCTGGGTTGAGAAGATCCCCTGGAGAAGGAAACGGCTCCCCACTCCAGTGTTCCGGTCTGGAGAATTCCATGGACTGTATAGTCCATGGGGTCACAAAGAGTCAGACATGACTGAGCTACTTTCACTTTCACTTTCTTTCACAGGGTTGGATAAATGTAAATGCTGAGCCTCAAGGGAGCAGGGCCTAGGACAAGTATTTCGGTGGGGGAATCTACAGTATTTTACCCCTCTCCATGTACTTGGGGTTGATGCCTATTCCCCAAGCTTGCTGGAGGATATCTATTTGGAGTAGAAGGCAGAAGAAAGGCTGAACATGTTGTGGTTTCAATTTTCATGCTGGTGTAATTTTATTTTCTTTTTTAGTAATTTTTCTTGGAGTAGAGTTGCTTTACAGCAAAGAGAATCAGCTATGCATGTGCATGCACCCTGGCTTTTTTGCAAGACAATTATTCATTTATTTAGCTGGGCCAGGTCTCAGTTGTGGCTCAGGGGGTCTCTTTGTTGCAGAGTGTGAACTCTTAGTTGCAGAGTGTGAACTCTTAGTTGTGGCATGTGGGATCTGTTTCTCTGACCAGGGACTGAACCCGGGCCCCTTGCGTTGGGAGCGCAGTCTTAGTCCCTGCAGCACCAGGGAAGTCCCCAAATTGCCCCACTTTTTTGGATTTCTTCCCATTTTGGTTACCACTGAACTGGTGTAATTTTTAAAAGAATGTATTTTTAATCTCCTTATGCTGGATATTCTCCCTCTGCCCCCTAAGTCTACTCTCCACCTGCACTGTAGTCTTCACAACTTTTACTCTCTGGGTTACACTTGGATTTGGCCAGTGGGAGGAACAGGCAGAAGAGCAGGAAGATCTTCCAAGAAGGTGGTCCCCTTGCCCCTTCTCTCCCTCCCTCTCTCCCTCCAGGTGCTTCAGCGGCAGCTATGCTTCCCTGCTTAAGGACAGCTTCTGTTGGGTGGACACAGCTTTCTCAACTCCTCCCTTGTCCCTTCAGCTCTGGGAGTGGTAACAGCTTCCAAGGGCTCCTCCACCATCTTTGTTGATTCCTTTAACCCTGCCCTTCCCTCTGTAAATATTTCCTTCAGTCAACAGTCTTCAGTTACTCTTTTGAATGTGCCAGCTGTTTCTGCTGGAATGATCATTTGATCTGTTTGATTTGGCATATTTAAAAAAAAAAAATGAAACACCCGGATCACAGAGTTAAACCACCCAAATCAACTTTTAATAGCACATACATTTTACAGGAAATACAAAAATATAGTTCAAGAAAATTTACTTACAAATAAAAGTCACAGAAGTTACCAGAAAAAAAGTAACTTTCTGAAATAAAAATTAATGCCCAATACATGGCCTTGTTCCATGTATACACTAGACTGTAACTTCTGTGAATTGCTAAAATGACATTTATTTCCATAGTGTGTATTTCAGGTGATCAAATGTTTTGTAAATTTAAAAAGAAAGTCAATGATAATGCTGTTAGTATAATGATTATAGGTACGTTTTCAACGTACAATCAAAGAGGAATTCCAACGGAGTCGTGTCTGATAAAGGTAGAAGATGGCCATCCTGAGCAGGCATGGTAAGTCCACACACATAACACATTTCTACGAAGACTGTTTCTCTGTGAATGATTCAAGTAGGGGCTCTTCTCAAATTCAGAAAACCATTATTTTTGGCATAAAATGTTACATTTGACTAAGGGAAGTAATGGAGAAGGAAATGGCAACCCACTCCAGTATTCTTGCCTGGAGAATCCCATGGACAGAGGAGCCTGGAGGGCTACAGTCCATGGGGTCCCAAAGAGTCAGACATGACTGAGCAACTACACCAAGGGAAGTAAACAAACCTCTACTTAAATGTGAACTAATTGTCTTCCCCTGCCTTTCAAAGTCCTCAGTTCTGAACTTGAAGATGTTAAGTTTTCCTCGGTTCAAGGCATAGCTGACATTACATTAGCACGAGGGCAATCCGCCTCTGAAAGTGCCCTGCTGAGAGCAGGCCAGGGCACCAAGAGCTGAACTGAATCACACTGAGAATGCAGTGATGAGGCTCGGGTTTGCCCTCCACCTGCCCAGGACTTGCAATCTCTGCCAGGATGGCAGTCAGAGGTTGGTGCTGTTTCTGGCTCTGGCTTGTCATGGGTCCAGACCACTTTGAGAGTCAGGTCTTTTGGAGGCTTTCTATAGTTCCTGAGAAAACACAGGCCTTATTAGGATCTTGGGAAATTCAAGGACACAATTTAGTACCAAAATTTCCCAGTTTTTTCTTGGAAAAGATGATCCAGGGCCATAGTGCATTGTGCACACATGGGTGCTAAGTTGTTTCAGAAGTGTACGACTCTTTATGACCCAATGGACTGTAGCCGGCTATGCTCCTCTGTCCATGGGATTCTCCAGGCAAGAACACTGGAGTGGGTTGCCACTTCCTTCTCCATTACTTCCCTATGCATGTGCATTTATCCTGGCTTTTTTGAAAGACAGTTATTTATTTATTTATTTACCTGGCCCAGGTCTCAGTTGCAGCATACTGAGTTGAAAATCTACTATAGTTTTTCTCTCTTTTCATTCCACTGACTGTCGGGACAAAGAATAAAATCTACGTCTTCCTTTATTATAATTCAGTTTTCTGATATACCAGACTAAGTTCTGTGTTTTTTATTTAACTTGAAAATGAGTCAGCAAACTTAAATAGGTACGTCTGATGTGATGTGATTTTCAAAAAGGAAATATTTACATATCCAATATAAGTAATTTTTCTCTTACCTTGAAATTTCCATTAATAGTAAGTAGTTTACTATAACATAGGATTTTAACTTTCAATTCCTTCTATGTAAATATCAGTGCAAATAAAATTTCAGGATTTAACACAGTGCAAGGAACAGGAATATACTAGGAAACAAAGCTCTGGAAATCTATCAGTTCTTCAGTGGCTTGAACTCATATTTGGGGACTACAGAGTGAATAATTTTGTTTCCACTAGTGATATTATGTCCAAGTTTGTGCTTTTATTTTCTTTTTTAAGTTCTCATCTCAGGCATTATTCAAAAATTTGGGGGGATGATGAGGTAGGGTGAATGATTGTAGGTAACATTTTTATTTGGAGGAAGAAAAGTCATCTGATAAAAGAAATTAATCTTCCAGATCCAGAGTAACTTTAGCATTTTATGTTCAGGAATTACCCATGAGCCTAATTAGTCTTATTTAGAACAATTTCTTATCTTGGTGGACAGGGAAGCTTTATTTACATGTCAAGATTTTAGCTAAGTTAAACTTAGCCTGGTTTGTTTAAATTAGTACAAAAGCAAACCATCTATTTATTCTTTTTAAAATAAGGGTTAATTTGATATAGATTCCGTCATAATACCCTGATTTCTAAATTGGTTTGGAATCACTTTTAAGTGATCATCTAGTCTGATAACTACTTATAGGAAATAGTTTTGTGTAGGCAATTCAATGAGGCTTTGAAAAAACTAATATTCTTTTTTGGTTTTTATTACAGCTATGTTGTAATAACATTCACTGCAAAAAATAAAATAAAATAAAGTTTCCACTATTTTGAAGATCACGCTATAAGGGGAAAAATGCCCTCTAATATCAAGTATTATATTGACTATTTCAAACTCTAATTTGCAATGCAACCACACTTTAAAAATCTGCTAAATTAAATTTAAAAACTCCACTTTAATCTAATTTTTAAAATTAGTATATCTACACAAACTATAAATTGCTATGTGGGGGAAATTCATCACATACTATTCCATTTTCAGTTTTTTGTTTTATAGTTTATTTTTATAACATTTCAGATGAGTTTATACTATAACTAAGATATGATTAAACAGTGCAAATTCAATGAAATATTTTGATGCTGAGTTTATACAATGCCAAACGTTTAGATTTAGAAATATATTAAGATATGACTCACTGTATGATTTCCTATACAGCATGAGTCAAGCCATATTTCCCAGATAAACATACAAACAGATGAATTTTGCTACAACACAATCATCCTATTAAGTATGTTAGTCACAGCCTCAACATCAGCATTAAAAGATTTCAGTGTAGCTGAAGAACTGACCAGATTTTTTTCAGTTTTTAATTTTAATATTTGCCTCAGACATAGCCATGTACACCCTTCCCTGGAAGTAAAAAGTAGAATATTAATGGGAATTACTTCTCTCAATAGTCTACTATTTATTGCTGAGAGGAAAATTCCTAAAGTTCTTTTAGTTACCATTAGCTCGACAGATGTCATAAAATAAATAACCTGGCACTCTGACACACATCTTCTCATGGAGGGTGAATAAAGCTGACATTAACCAACTGAGCCTACCTTTATGAGCAATACTATCGTGACCAGAGTATGCTCCCACATATACAAACATACAGTACAAAGTACTTGTGATTTTCAAACTCATCGTCCAAAGAAAGGGTTTGATAAGCAATCACAAGACACCAGGCTTGGTTGCTTGCCCCTATCCACTTCCTAGAGAATATATAAGTTTTATCTGGCTAGACTGTACACTGTTTTGTTTACAATGGTACTAGCCTAGAAGATTAAAACAGAAAAACACAGTAACTATTTAGGGTTTTAAACAAATTACAAAACTACATGCTTTCTCATTCAACAACAAAGCTTAAATCAAAAGGCACAGGATCATAAATACAGTTGGTTGTTCCTTCAAAGACCAAGAACATGCTCCTCGAGGGCAAGTTTTATAGATCCTTCCGACACCTTCCAAGAAGTGCCTTGTCAGCACATCTGTAGCCCAAACCACTCCTGAAATGTTTGTTTACTCTGTTTCATTAGAGTAACGTCATTGTGTTTATAAACTAACTTTTTTCCATTTCTCTAAGGAACCATTTCAAAACGATCTTCCAGATGGTGGTTAACTAGCACTTCTTAGCTACCATCCTCAAAGGTCAATCTGTTTACTGGCATTTGACTGTGTAGAACAGGAAGTTTGTGTGGCTTCTTGTGTTCTTAATGCAACCCGACAGCAGAGGACTGAACGCATTAGTCTCAGAACGGGAGGTCTCAGGATGGCAAAGACCCAAGGGTCAATTATTGAGTTAATTGATAAAAATCTAAGACCTTCGAGGTCCCACTTTTCTTTCCGGGAAGAGTTTTCATTCATATATGCAAAAATCTGTAAGAGGCAAAAAGGGGGAAAAGAGATCAGTTTTATATTTTAGCAGTAGACAGGCTGAGACCATGTGCAATTCCTTAAGGCTGAAACACAAAATGTGTTCTGTGTGTTGTTGGTGTGCTGAGAGGGAAGTTGCAACATTTCACCCCTCTCACACAAGTTTATGCCTTAGGGACACTCTGAAACAGAAGTATTGTCTCCTTTTGATAGATGGGGAAGTGAGGGAATAACAATGTGTGGCGCTTACTTTCAAATACTGAATTATGACAATTCAGTGAGAGAGGGCACACAACAGAGCTTATGTTCTGGCCACTGGCCTGCCTGGGTTTGGATACTGGCTCCAAAAATAGCTCTGGGACCATAGGTAAGAAAACTAACCTCTTTGTGTCTCCCTTTCTACATCTTTAAAATGAATGATAATGATAACAATACCTATTCTTGGGATTGTTGGGAAGATGACAGGAAGTCATCCGTGTCAGCTACTGCAAACGGTGCTCCCTTAAAATGTGCCACACAACGATAGTCCTTATTATCTTCATTTTACCAGCGAGGACACCATAGTGCAGAGACAGTAAGAGATTTGCCCAAGTTCCCAGGGCTGGTTAGCGGACAACTCAGGATGCAGAAGTTGACAAAGGTCCATCTAGTCAAAGCTATGGCTTTTCCAGTAGTCATGTATGGATGTGAGAGTTGGACCATAAAGAAGGCTGAGAGCCGAAGAATTGATGCTTTTGAACTGTGGTGTTGAAGAAGACTCTTGAGAGTTCCTTGGACAGCAAGGAGATCCAACCAGTCCACCCTAAAGGAAATCAACCCTGAATATCCATTGAAAGGACTGATGCTGAAGCTCCAATAATTTGGCCATCTGATGTGAAGAGCCGACTCATTAGAAAAGACCCTAATGCTGGGAAAGATTAAGGGCAGCAGGAGAAGGGGGTGACAGAGGATGAGATGGTTGGATGGCATCATTGACTCAATGGACATGAGTTTGAACAAACACAGGGAGATGGTAAAGGACAGGGAAGCCTGTCGTGGTGCAGTCCAAGGGGTCACAAAGAGTCGGACATGGCTGAGGGACTGAACAACAACAGGACACAAATTCCAAGTCCCTTGACACCTGAGCAGTGCTCACTGTTTGCTACATCCAGGTGGCCTATGTAGGCCAAAGTTCTTTAGAAGAGTCTTAAACACTGGAAAGCTGACACATCGTTACACGTTGGCCAGGGTTCTCAAAGTGGTATACCAGCTCTCATCTGATTCCTTAGGTATTTAGGGAACAAACAATTTTCCGATCAGATTGCAGAGAATGGAAGAGCACATACCTGATAAAGATCAAACACTTCCACATAGCTTACAGAAAAGTGGAACATGCAAATCACACCCAGTCGTTTGAAGCCAGTTCTTTATAGAGCTCCAGGGCCTTTCTTACCAACGGCAGCAGAGGGTGAGTTAGAGAGCTATTCTTTCTTTCTTCCACTCTCCCTCACCAGAAGAAGGAATAGTTTCTTTCCTATCCCCCTGGTACTTAACTCTGCAGGCATCTGGCAACTGCATATACAAAGCAAACTGCAGGGAGGGAAAGAGTAGTCATCTTCGGGTTGCTTATGTTAGGACAATATCGGGAAGGTTTGGCAGCCGTAGGTGTTTATGCCAGAGAATCGTGGCTTAAGGGAATGGAGAAGAGACTTGGCAGATGAGCAAAGGAAAAAGAAAAAAACTGAAGGTGGATGTCCCTGAATATAGAGAGAAGAAAAAAGTTATGTGGAGATATGCAAGGGAGCAATTCTTCTCTTGTCAACTAAATTATTTTAGATGAGAAATTTATAGTACTTATATGGTATTGCTCTTTAAATTATGACTCTTAAAACTGTGCATCTAATTATGGCACAGAATTGTCTATAAGGTCTTAAATCCAGCTATAATTATATATATATATATAT